>OX326951.1:2402500-3002500 GCA_946800315.1 Misopates orontium
ACTGATAAGTGATCAAAGAGTCAAACATAACCAAATCATCTTATTATCTATGTTTGGTGATATTATATATAGACACTTAAAATTCTGTGCTAATGAAATGAAAGCAAGTGTTATTGTTTAGAAATTTGGGCAAGAAGTGAAAGGTCTTCTCAATTTATGGTTAAAGCTCCATTAGCACAGAGGGCAAGTCATGAAGCTAAAGAATAGACTCAAGCATCGTCACTGGAAGGGCGAGTTGCCTCACGGGTCAAAGCTATGGAGAGCTCATCAAACAAGTCTATAAACGTGAAAAACGCTTGAATTATCTTTATCAAAAGCTAGAGCCCCAAGGAGATAGTAAGCAATTTATTTGATCATTAGGAGGCCATGCTTTTGAATGGTATATCGATCTCGAGCCAGACTCCATTCATAGCTGGAAAGATAAGCAAAATAAATTTTCCAATCGTTTCTATATTCCTCGTCGTACTATAAGTATGCTTGAGCTTGCAAATTTATATCAAAGAGGATATGAGCTAGTAATTAAATATATTAATAAATGTAGAAATTTATCTTTAAGTTATAAGGATACTCGTTCTAAGACATCAGCCAAACCATTGAGAGATATGCATTCAAGGAATGCACTGCGATCTTTTTTACTAGGTGCAAAATGTTCGTTTTTCGTTATTTCTAGGGGGTGAAGTGCCTAGTTTTGATTTATAGAGGTTAAGTGATCTTCTTTTACCCATTAAAGTAATAATTGTGATTTGGTGAAATTGAGTTAGGGGAGAAAAAAAAATTGGCACAAAAAACAAACAATATTAAAAAATGAATTATTGTCCACAATTTGAGAGTTTCAAACGGCGATTCTCACGTCTTTCTTGATCGGGTCTCGTACTCTTCTTCTCCTCCTTTGCTCCCTCCACGTCCTCTCTCTCTCTCTTCTTTCTCTCTCTTCACAAAAATGGATTTTCTATTATTTCCATTTCTTACGTTTCTTCTTCTTCTTCTTCTTCTTCTCGTGGTTCATTTTCTCCCTTATTATTTCTTTCCTCCACCAAACCTATTTTTATTATTATTATTGCAACTATTTTACCAACATTATTAACAATACCAAGAATGGCAATGACCAATCTCCATTGCACTTAACAGGCAATGGATTTTATGAAAGATCAATTTTTTCCTGTTGGGATTTTCCTTTTGTTGCCGTTTTGTCATTAGCTCAAGGCTTCTTCAGTGATTGCTACGTGGGATTATTGATTCATCGTTTTTTTCTTCTTTGAGGTATTTCATCGAACACCTGGTGGATTCTGAAAAAATAGAGGATGTGTTTATGTTTTCGTGCTAATTATCATATGGGATGCGCATTTGATGATCTGGGTCGAGGTTAACTTAGCATGCTGACCAACAAAAATATGAATTTTTTTTTTAATTCTTTTGTTTTTTAGAACTATTATTCTAGAATCTTATTGTGGAAATCCTGAAATGTCATTTTGTCCAAGGTGAGAGACTTGGATCGGGTCAGTTTTTCGAGTGCCTCGATAAGATTGATAATGCTAGAACATGAGAAGGTAGAATTGGATCAAATCAAAGATGGGAGTTTTAAACTTAAGAATTATTCCAGTTGACTTGAAAATGCCATAAATTTATTATATTTGCTTTTGTAGTTTTGATATTCTTTGATGTTTTACTTCTGATTTCGGAATTGATTTGAGCTGGAAATAGGAGATGATGTGTCGTAATTGTTAAGTAAATTGGCATAATCGAAGATTTTGCATGAGGATAAAGACTAATAATCGCGGCGCTAAAATATGAATCTGCCATCAGAGTTCAAAAGGATTTTGGTTTCACCTTCATTTCTCAGCATTTGGTTCTTACTTGTTCTCTGTTGAAATTCAGTGGCTGATAAGAAGAATAAGATTTATCTTTGCTCTTCAATTCCAGATGAGTAGGACACCATCGGAAGATGAGGCATGTGAGCCTGGCAAGATGGACCTGACAACCAAAAGTTCTATGAACGCGATTTCTAATAAATCTTATAACCCGAGGAATTCAGAGCAAACAGCGAAAAGGAGTGTGAATTCAGGCCGTGTCTCACCATGTGAACCTATTCATTTAGATCCCCATACCCATGTACATTCATATTCAACTCATAAATCACCGAGTGAGTATAAAAGAACTGAGGCCATGACGCCGTCTGGTACACCTCCATGCCCATTGCCCAGCCCTAGCAGATCTATGAACGCCGATTATCTTATAAGTATGACACCAAGTGGATCACCCTCAATGTCTCCTAGCAGTAGCACAAATACAAGTAATGCTAATAGTGTATCAAATTTCATTCACGGAAGAGGCAGTGGCAGCAGCAACCGAAGCAACAGTTTAGACAGTACAGGTACACCTTTCAAGCCTCACACTGGTGGTGACATTAGATGGGATGCCATTAGTTCTGCTTCTTCAAAAGATTGTCCTCTCGGTCTTACCAATTTTCGGCTCTTGAAGCGACTTGGTTATGGAGATATAGGAAGTGTGTACCTTGTTGACCTCCGAGGAACTAACACATACTTTGCCATGAAAGTTATGGATAGAGGTTCACTTGCAAGTAGAAATAAGCTACTTCGAGCTCAGACAGAAAGAGAGATTCTTGGTCTTCTTGACCACCCTTTCTTACCGACATTATATTCATACTTTGAGACCGAGAAGTTCTATTGCTTGGTCATGGAGTTTTGCAGTGGGGGCAACCTTCACACTCTTCGCCAAAAGCAGCCCAACAAGCATTTTACGGAGGAAGCTGCTAGGTCACTACCTACTTACTCTTAATTCTCACTCGTCTCTGTTAGTTGTGTGCCTCGTTAGATTTTCTTCCTCGTATTCATCTTATATTTAAACTTATGATTTAACAATAGTCTCGACATGTTTGCATCATTTGCATTAGAAACTGGGGAGCTCTAATCCTAACATTAATTGTTGCATCAATCATTCAAATTCTGAAGTAGGAAGGTTTAATTCATCCACTTGCATGTACTAATTGTTATTTTTTTATTGCTTCGAGTAGTAGGATATCTGGAATTATTTATTGTGTTCTTCCATCGGCTGAAATGTCCTAAGTTTCTAGCTCACTCTAATATCTCTTAGTCTCAGTATTCTGTTCCTAGCTGGTAAACTGTCTTTCTCCATTAGTTTAATAAGCAGCACGTTGTACTTTCCCTCCCCGGGTGACTTTTGATATGATTTGGCTTAAGAATAAGCATGACATGTTTGATATATTTCACCTGTTACTACTCACTGTCACAATGATTGTGCACAAAAGAGCCAAAATATGATGCATGTTAATATCTTCTGATGTACTATTGTTCTTAAACTTTCTGTTTCTATATATTATACAGCAAACTCTCCTGTGCTACTCATAAGAAATTGTTAAATAGAAATAATTTGTTTATGCAATATTTTCCAGATTTTATGCATCAGAGGTGTTGTTGGCACTTGAGTATCTCCATATGCTCGGAATCGTCTACCGGGATCTAAAACCAGAAAACATTCTGGTGAGAGAAGAAGGCCATATCATGCTTTCCGACTTTGACCTCTCACTTCGATGCTCTGTCAGCCCTACCCTCGTAAAGTCTTCGTCTGTCCATGCTCAAGTTCCTCGTGATACTGGTGCTGGCCTCTTACACGATGACAATGCAGTACGCAGTTGTATGCAGCCTTCATCTTTTTTCCCGCGCCTCCTTCCTTCCAAAAAGAATCGGAAATCCAAATCAGATTTTGGTTTGGCCAGTAACACTAACTGCCTTCCTGAGCTCATGGCAGAGCCGGAAAATGTGCGTTCCATGTCTTTTGTCGGAACCCACGAATACTTAGCTCCAGAGATCGTTCGTGGAGAGGGGCATGGAAGTGCAGTGGATTGGTGGACATTTGGCATTTTCTTGTATGAACTCTTACATGGAACGACGCCTTTCAAGGGCTCTGGCAATCGCGCTACCCTCTTTAATGTCGTTGGCCAAGCATTAAAGTTTCCCGAAACTCCACAAGTGAGTTTTGCCGCACGAGACCTCATCAAAGGGCTCTTGGTGAAGGAACCACACAAGCGAATTGCGTATAAGAGGGGTGCTACAGAAATAAAACAGCACCCATTTTTTGAGGGAGTGAACTGGGCTCTTGTAAGAAGTGCTACACCTCCATATGTCCCGGAACCAGTAGATTTCACGCAGTTTGCCGGTAAAGATTCAGCTCATCCAGACAAGAAGATGGCAGATGTGGTTGGAAATGTGAAGAACAAAAGCAGCTCTGATGATTCTTCTTATGTTGAATTTGAGTATTTTTAGGACTTAACTCTGATTTACAAAGTTTTTCCTGAGAGAAGCTTGTTCAAAGAGGCTGAAAAATCGAAATTGTGTTGTTGTTCAAATATACTGGAAGAGATAAAACTGTGGCACTGGAAAATATAATTTTTATACCATGAAGTGGAGAATGTGTGATTTCATTGAGATTTAAAGATATTCATGTACTATATTGAACTGGTAATACTCCAATAAAATTTGACAACTTTTCTGTGGAGAAGACAATTCCAAATCAATTTGAGTTCTTGCATATTGCATATCAAGTAGAGATGGCAAACTGATGAACTAACTTGTCTGTGTTTACAAAGCTTAGGGATCATAACAATTACACTTCCTGAAGTTAATCTAATTATAGAAACATCTACTGTTTGTAGAAAATTTCATAATGTTTTAACAATCAGCAAACAATACTTGTAGCATTTGCTAAATATAATTACAAATGGAACTTTTCTTATATGGTTTTAAAGTTAATAGAGTATTTCTGTAATTTTCTCCAACTTTAAGGAATACTTTTTTAACTTATGGCTTCATATTGGTCTGATAAGAAAATGCTTTAAATTATTTACAAGCCGTTGATAGAAATTGCGGCAATATCGTTAGATTAGAATTCTATCATGTTTCTATTAAAAGTTTGAAGAATTTTCTACTTTTTGCTAAATAAAAACGTAAGGAGTTGGAAAGGAAATTTATGCAGTTAACATGTTTGAGTCAATTTTCTTGGAAATATTTGTTAAATTATAGATAACAATGAACTTAATTTAGTTTAGCCCCAGTGCACACTTCTTGTATTCATGTTTTTAATTAAATAATCCTGTCTTTTTCCATTTTCAAATTTGGCGCGGTAGAAAAAATAAATTTGATAGTCGCTAGAAGGAGGGGTTGAACCTCCGACCTTGTGGTTAACAGCCACACGCTCTAACCAACTGAGCTATTCCAGCAGTTGTTGCTTTATTTTAATGCTTTTTTTAAGAATTTAAATCTTAAAGAAGCTATTTTTGGCCTAAATTGGACGTAGGGTTTTCATTTTGCTGAATTCTCTAAATAAGACAAAAAGCATGTGCATGGATCAAAATGTTAATACGTTTCGTAATTTTGAAAACTATCGAAACATTTCTGTTTTTCATTATGTCGAAACGAAACTAAGAACTAGTTTCCAATTTTATTACAACTATAACGTTTACAAAATTTTCAAAACATATCGAAAACTTTCGAAAAGTTACAAAATGTTTCTAATATTTAGTAGACCGAAATATATATCTAAACTTAAACATTAGTCCGTAAGCACGAGAAGGAAGGGTAATTAGATCGGAAGGGGAAACCCTTCTTTTCTTTGGCACTTTTACTCCCTCAAGCCGCACATTTGAGAAATTACTCCCCACATTAATTTAATATCTCAACTACCACTCTCTCCAATATATTTTAATTCCATTTTGTATATTTGTTAAATCTAGTTTTGATCCACAGTATCTTCCCGATTTACAACTTACACAAATAAGCAACATCAAAGTACTCTTTTGTTTGGATCGAATCACTTATATTTAAACAAGACATATGCTTGTTGGTTTATAATTGATTTTTCCTGATAGTATTTTACTTATTTCGCCTTTATTGGTTGATTTTGTAATAAGTTGTTCAAATTCTCAAACTGCAAAATTTTATCTTCATTCATTCTTATATTTTATATGTGTAAATAAAATAAAAGATGAGAGTTCCTACAAGAATTGTGTATATTATTTTAATATGATTAGTTTATTTATTTTTATAATCTTTTAATATTTGAGTATGTATAATTTGATTCAAAAATTGGTATGGACAACATAACGAACCACCACGAATAATTCTTACATATGACTCTAGTGTTACAGTTAAGATATATAGAAATTACTAAAAAATTAAAATAAATTAAATATCATCATGAAGCTTGTAACACGATTAAAGATGTCTAAATAAGGGATGTTAGCAATAAACCTCCTCGTGATATTCATAATAGGGAAATAATACATATAAAAAATAAGAAAATAACCCCATATATGTAATTATGTTTTGATGATGAATTATAATGTATGCTATAGATCAAAATGAATTAATTAGAAAAAGCCTGCTAATGTAAAAACAATATCCAATGTTCTTTGCCCATGAAACGTCTCGTTCCAAATATGGCTTGCAAATTAAGTTCCAAATCAGTGGATTCCTGGCTTTACCCTTGCGCTTAATGCTTAAGTTGGTAAAGTCTCGACAGTGAAAGCTATATATATATATAGTTCTAAGAGAGAAAGAAGAATTGTGAATAATGTACATTTTTCTTTTTTGAGATTGTGTAGTTATAGGTGTTTTATTGGTAGTAGATGAGTATGACCCATGTTGGGTGGCCTGTGGCAAGTTCCAGTGCAGCCGTGCTATCTTGCTGTATATCTTGATTGTGTGCAACAATGCCGGTATCATATGCTATTGTGCAACTTTGCTAGTGTGATGTTTCCAAGAACTAAGCATATTTGGACGCAGGATTCTCTAAGTGACTTGGTGGATTTTTAAGAGCTTGTCAAGTGTTGTGTATGGAATGTGGTAGGGATTAAATCATATTTGGTGCCTCAATTAGGCACGATTTCAATAGTGGTGCCATATTGAGGCAGCCATCAACATTGATGCCCCAATTTGGAATTTTTATCAATTTTGGTGCCTCATCGTCGGAAATGTGAAAATCTCACCGGAATCGCTTACGTGGACGTGACATGGCCCCAAATTTGGGGATTTTGACCACGGTCAACGCCACGTGGTAAAATTGTGCCACGTAAGCAAATAAAAAAAATATTACAAGAAATAAAAAAAATGTATTACAAATTTAAGGTATAAACATTTTTGTATTTTAAAATAAAAAAGAAAAAAAATAATAAAAATATATATAAATTCCAAAAAATATATTTCAAATTATTGTAATTAAAATTTTAACCGATTTTTTTTCTAATTTCATAAACAAGTAATTAATAAAACAAAATAAAATAAATAAAAAAAGTGGGAAATCGTCTTCCCCATCACCCCTGCCCCTTCGCCGATCGCCACCAACAACCACCGCACCTCCGCCATGACCCACCACCACCATAGCTCTCCATCCTGCCGGAATCGATTATTCCTCAGACCCCTAAATGAAATCGATCGCCGCCGAATCCAGATCGATCGAGTAGAGGCCGAGTCCGCCTAGAATCAGGCCGCGATTTGAGTTCTCCGATAGCAACGAGCGGCGCAAGTGCGATTTGACGAAGCTTTCGCTATCGATTAAGAAACACCACGATTTAGCAACGCATCGGAATCGCTTCAGCGTCTTCACCGGCAAGCGCCGGAGTATGTCTTCGATCAGTTCGAAGGGCACAATTGACATTTTTTTTTCTAGGGTTTGTGAGTTTGTGAGATTGTGTTGAATTTGAGATCGTGGACTTAATTTTTATTGATTGAGTATTGAGTAGTTGGTGTGTGTGGAGGATGAATAATCGATTCCGGCAGGATGGAGAGCTATGGTGGTGGTTGGTCATGGCAGATGTGCGGTGGTTGTTGGTGGCGATCGACGAAGGGGCGGGGTGATGGGGAAGACGATTTCCCCCTTTTTTTATTTTTTTATTTATTTTGTTTTGTTTTATTAATTACTTGTTTATGAAATTAGAAAAAAAAAATCTGTTAAAATTTTAATTACAATAATTTGAAATATTTTTTTTTTGGAATTTATATATTTTTTTATTATTTTTCTTTCTTTTTTATTTTAAAATGCAAAAATGTTTATACCTTAAATTTGTAATTCAATTTTTTTATTTCTTGTAATTTTTTTTAATTTTATTTGCTTACGTGGCATAACACGTGGCACAATTTTACCACGTGGCGTTGACCGTGGTCAAAATTCCCAAATTTGGGGCCATGTCACGTCCACGTAAGCGATTCCGGCGAGATTTTCACATTTTCGGCGCCGAGGCACCAAAATTGATAAAAATTCCAAATTAGGGCATCAATGTTGATGGCTGCCTCAATATGGCACCACTATTGAAATCGTGCCTAATTGAGACACCAAATATGATTTAATCCCGAATGTGGTACAACATAAGTTATTTAATAGTCAAATTTAAGTATCTGTCATCTTTATGAAATAATCTATCTATTCAAATGAAAATCCCGGTTTTAGCCTATTTTCATATTTCTCCTCTGATTGCGCGTGTCTCCGCTAAACTAATTTTGATAATATTATAGGCGTATTTAATTTATGCTCTAATTATATTTCTCTATTCGGTTATTGCTACACTAAAAACTTGTGGCGACGATACCAAAAGTAGTTTTTCTTTTAAGTTCATTTCTTAATAGCTGATTTTATATTTATCAACTAAAAAACTAGTGGAGGAAAACAAAGAAAGAAAATCAAGAAATTAATACAAAACCTCTAAATAGTGAAAATTGTATTTTCTCTTCAAAAAATTATGTAGAATAATTCTAAATGTTCAAAAATACACATACGCTAGAAGGAGGGGTTGAACCTCCGACCTTGTGGTTAACAGCCACACGCTCTAACCAACTGAGCTATTCCAGCAATTGTTGTCATGTTATCTATTTAGTCAAAATAACTTATAGTACCATCAAATTAATATCACGACTATGGTGTCTTCATGAAATAAAATAAAATCCCTTGTTACAGAGCAATTTCTCAATGTTTACTATTATGCCCTTTTTAATTAATTGTTCAAATCATCTTCCTTTTTTCGTACATGTTAATGATTAGTAGAATATTCTAAAAACTTAATTTAAACATTCTCTTTCCAAATTATGGGAGATGGAAAGATTTACTTTCTTTTGTATAAATATAGTAACTCGTGTAAATAAGTTAGTGCATAAAAAAATCTAATTTATATCCAATAAATGTTTTTGGTGAAACTTATTGCGAATTCAATAATATATATATATATATATATATATATATATATATATATATATATATATATATATTAACATTCCAATTAACTCTTAAAAGTTGTTCGTACATGAGGTGCATACTCGAATTAAAAAAGATGTTGAATTCAAACATTTATATTGGTAGACAAGCTTTGAACATCCCTTGAATTAGCATACACATGTCCGAACTTTTTTTGAGTAGGATCATTTCCAATTTTCATATGAAATTTAGTATAAATGTAGAGCGGCCTAATTATTATATCCAACAGTTGTGGAATATAAAGAACTTTTTCCTATCATTTGTAAAATTAATTAATATTTTACAAATTTTTAAAGTTATATGATTAAGTTTTGTATTTCTTTGTACAAAATTTTAATGCATAACGGGCTTTAAATATATAGGTACCATTGAGTAATTTATGTACAAGATATATTCATATAGAAAGATAATATTTCCATATTACTAATTGGTAAGATTTTAGAGATTAGGCTAATTATTGGTGGATATCAAAAAGGAAATCAATCTAACAATTGATTTAAAAAGGATAAAATAGTAAACAATAAAGAATTGCTCTGTAAATAGGAATTTTTGCTCTGTATATATCATCTCCCAATGAAGTATCGTGTATTTGTCATGAAATATTCGGATCTATACTTTCGCCTGTTATATATCATCTCCCCTCTAACATCTTGTATCTCATTTTTTCAAGTAATTATGTTATCAAACAGTATGATGACAACTATTACGGTTTTTATAATGGAGTATTTTACTACATCGTCTAATTATGAATTAATTCTAGATAAAAATATATATGCAGTAGATTAAATAAAAAAAAAAGTTTCTGTTCGTCCTTCTTATAACATTAAATCAACAGTTAAATTTTTTTTATATGGCTATTCTATCTTTTTATAATTCGGCTTTGAGAAATCTTCTTATTATCAGCTACAAAATTGGAAACAACAGAAAAGTAGAAGGAAAAAAAATATAAATCCTTTAATAAATAATTAAAAGCATGCATATTTTCTCTTCGAAGCTCTTGTACACTAATTATCAGCCATGAATTGTATCAACTTCTTGTCCCAAGTATCTCTCCTCCAATAATCAATTGAACTCGGAACTCTTTATCAAAGTATAATTTCAAATTAACCTAGTGAAAATGCCCACCATAATAATGAAACATAGAAGTATTTTGCTTATGCTTTGTGATAACAATTTTTATGAATTTTACTTAATATATAGAATATCGAAACATTGCGAAAAATATCAATGACAAAACATTTTAAGCTCCGACTATTTCTCTCTTGCTCCTCAAACTTTCAATAAGAGGGAAACATTGTAAAGTTAAACCTAACAATATATGAACTTTGTAACATAACAAATAAAATCAACCACGACTTATAGCATTAATAACACAAAACCAAGAACGCCGGCCGTAATAAACTCTCCTAAAGAGTTTCCCAAATTTCGAACTAAGGAATAATTCAGAAGATTTGCATAGTATTGATTAAGCTACGCAAAACATAAAAATTAAATTGATAAGCAAAACACCTTGGATTACAGTATTCAGCTTCAAAACATGCATAACACATCACAAATCCCTTAAATAAATAAATAAAAAATAACAACAGCTAGAAATTAAAAACTACTTAGAATACTTGGAGAAGTCCGGTTCATATCCATGGTACGTGAACGGAAATCTCTGCCCCGGTGGTGGAACCAAATCCGCCACCTGCGAAAACTGATTGCACTTAGTCCCAATCTGATCCATACTTTGATTATTATTATTATTATTACTATTTGTCGCCAATAGCTTGTCGAGAAACAACCAGTCGCCGGAAAATTTCTCTGGTGGCATTATTGCCACAGAGGAAGTTCCGGCGCCAGCCGATGTCAGCCTCAAGAGGTTTTGTGAGCAATGCACGTCCATTAGTGGAAGTGAGGACAAGAATGACGTGGGGACCGTTGATTCGGGGCTCATTAATTGAGGGAGATGCATTGAGTGGTTGTGATCGAACGGGTAGTTGTTGTTGTTGTTGAAGTGTGGTTGATCGGGATTGTGTAATGTGGTGTGATCGAGGTTAGGGTTGAAGGGTAAAATGGATATTTCGTCGGGGTCGATTAACTCGGGGTGGTAGCCTCTTGTGTGGTTTTTCTTCTTGAACACTCGGCAAACTACCCATCCGTCCTCCTGTTCGAACATACATAGTTAGATGAATGTGACGTTCATTCTAGTCTACACGTGATGGAATATGTACATTCGTCTCACCTTGTTTAAAAACTATTTTGACCTATAATATATCAATAATCTTTATTTTTCTCATTATTGAGCCATTTTAAGAACATAAATCGAATTCTAAGTTCTTATATAGACTTTATAAGAATATGTGTATCCAAATAAACTTTAAGTGCTTACTTGGATTTCAGCATTGTCATCGTCCAATCTATATTCGTGCATGATCCAATCGGTCTTCTGGCCACGAGGGGCGCGGCCAGTGTAGAAAACTAGGGTTTTCCTCATCCCAATACGCTGTGAGCTACTCATGTGGATCGCCTTGTCCCTCCCCGTTGCCTTCCAAAAACCGGCCATCGTGGCACGATTAGTTCGTGTTCCCGTCGGATACTTCTTGTCCTTGTGGCTGAAAAAGTACCATTCATTTTGGGGACCCGATCCAATTCTACATTTATCTGCAAATATTCATTCACCATCATTAATTTTGTTAATATTAAAAGTTTACTGACTTCCATACCTCAAAGAAATCAATAAACTTTATAAAATTTACATACATGGTTAGTAGTGATGGGTTAATCTTTCATTGGTGAAATCAAAATCTCGTATGTACATCTTCTATTATATATATTATTAGTACTGATCTCTTATGGGGAGATTAAATTAGTGGGTTGATTTTATGGGATCTAGTGATAGTTTAGTTTGAAATTCATGCAAAATGCCGGCCAGAGGTATTACGCTTTTACCGAGATATGTTTAGTTTGCAATCAAAAGTGCTAATCATTTTGACAATTAAATCATTACTTGATAATTGTTGATAATTAGGGGGACAGAAGATATTACACAATGACATATCTACACCATATGGATGGACCATACGTTTTCCTAATATTTGGTGAATGTTATATATGAAGTAAACAAAGAAAAATTTGTTTTAGTTTCATTTCATTGAGTTAAAACTGAAACAATTATCACGTTTGTAATGAAAACATATAGAAATTTTCTTCTAAAAAGAAAGCAAATGTACATAAAATATTACAAAGTTATAATAACTAAAACAGATAAAAGGGCTAACCTTTGAGGTCCCAAGGTTCAAGTTTGTTGAGATCAACTTCCCTAATAACATCAAGGTCAATGGGTTCATATGAAACCTTCTTCCTCAGATAATAATACAGTAACTCCTCGTCTGTCGGATGGAACCGGAACCCCGGTGGTACCGACAGCTGCTGCCCGCTTCCGGCCATCATATTCTCTAATTTTCTTACTTAACTTCTGCATGAAAAAGAGAAAATACTCAGTCAGGGAGCTCTAGCATTTGCAAAGACTGGGACCCTATCATAAGATGAAAACAATATATCATGCTCGAACTGAATCCATGCATACACACCGATCCCGCTACTTAAACGACAAATCTGTTACGCACCAATACGATAACAGAAGAACATACAAATGAAAAGCAATAAAAGGCTAACGTTACTTAAATGATGAATCAGTTACGCAGTAACGCGATGACAAAAGAACATACACACGAAAAGCAATAAAAGACACAGAATTTTGTACGACAACCCAAGAGAATCATGGTCGAATGTTACATGGATACAAAAAAAAAAAAAATTGATTGAGCAACAACGAACGGTATTTTCCAACACGAAGTTTAGCTTCATTAATTAAAAAAAATTCAACTAGTGAAGCCTAAATCGTCATCATAAATTCCATCAATGTTGCTCAGTTTTTTTTTTGTAGATATCAAAACATGATAGTCTTCATGATCTATTATCCACAACCATTTCCAGACAAACCCTAGAGTCAACAACATGGTTCGGCTAAAGAAGAAACCGTTTAGGATAATTAACCTTTATGTTATGAAGTTTAAAAAAAAAAAAAAAACAATAAACATTTCCTTAATTTGAACATGAAGAGAAGAAAAAGGAAAGACCTACACAAAAGAAAAGACAAGCAAACCTTAATTTACTACATGTGGAGCGTGTGTTTGTTAACTGAAAGAAGATAATAACTAAGGAAGAACATCATAAGATGCAAGTTAATTACCTTTTCTGAATTAGGTTATGGAGTTACTTTGAGGTTGTTCCAAAGGGAAAATGACAAAGAGGGAGCGAGAGAGCAGGTGAGTTTGGCCAGTTTCTGCGGGTATGAAGAGAAGAGCACACAAACCGAGTGTCGTTAAAAAGAGAGAACGAAATGTGAGGGTTAAGTTTGAATGAATTATTTTATGCTAGCTAGTTAAGTTTAGGAAATAATTAAGTATAATTAAAAAAAGCTACAAGTTTATCACTTCATATAAAATGTTGAGATGATTATAACTTGCAAGTGGCATTAGGATTTGAACAAAGTCTCTTCTTGGTCCAGACTAATTTGTACCATTGATTGAGATTTTAAGATATATACATATACAAATACAAGTATTTAATGTCATTTAAGTTTTTAAATACAACGACAGTTCAGTATTTTACTCGAGCTAAATTATAAAAAGTGATATGGTGTTACCATTTATTAAAAATAAATAAAATGTCACATGTGAAGCATAACAAATATTACAGTTGTGCAAGTGAGAAAAAAACATCTTACATTTGTAATTTTTGCATATACTTTGCAATACACCCCTTCACATGCAGACTAAATATTTTTGTTACGCCTCACAGATGATTATTATTATTATTATTTTGATATGTGGGTGGCAGTGCATTTCAGTCAGCTCTCATACTATATATGTTGAAATATTGTTTCGTCTAAAAGTTCAAGTTTGTAGAAATAATATATAGGCTTTCATATTTTTATATCTTTTTACTGGTGTGCTCACGTATCGGATGTAATCATTTTTTGTTACTCTTGACACACTACGTTTTCTGTTATATGAGGGATTATAGATCAGTTTCGAACACCAAAACTTTTATCGATTTGCACCTGATACCACATTAAATTGGCGTCTTATTTAGAATTCCAAGCCCATAGAGAAATTAGACATTTATATTTTTGTACATATTCTTTAACAAAAATATACCAGAAATGAATTAAGTAATACCAAAGCGAAAAAAGAAACTCGGAGATTTAACTTTTCTTTCAATTTTCGTATACTCTATCTTAAGATTTAAGAGTCAAATAAAATCACTATATTTACCACGACTTTTAACCTTACATTATATTTATTCAGGAGACTGGAGGTGATTTTGTAATCTGGAAATGAATTAGTACATCATTGTAACTTGAGCAAACGTGATCAACGTCAAGAGTAGTTTCATCATTTCGCCTCTTAGTTTTTTTAAACTATTATAGTCAATGAAAATGAGGGATGTGATCATATGAATAATAAATATATGTACTACACACATAATATATATATATATATATATATATATATATATATATATATATATATATATATATATATATATATATATATATTACCAAAAATTTTATGCATGTAAACACGAGGATTAGATGTGAAGGGGCGAGGGTGTGTGACATGTCTCGTCTTCTCTTGTGCAATGAAAAAAATGATACAATCATACTTTTGAATAATGTAGTTTGAACGGGAGACCCCATCCCAAAATTCGCCGCATATAAGTGATGAATATCTGCACAACTGTCAATTATCAATTCTACTTACCCCCTTAAATTCTATTTTCTAAGTCAAAAATTAGCTACCATCTGAATTAGAAATAATATTTTATTGGGAGAATTACACAAACACCCCCTGAGGTATGGGCTAATTACACAGACACCCCCTCATGTTTGAGAAATTACACAAACACCCCCTATAGTATGCATCTCATTACACAAACACCCTTTGTAGTGTGTTTTTTTAATCGAATATACACACTTATGGTGTTGGATCATAATTTCAATAATGATGTGATGACTAACTTACAAAATCTTTCGAAATATACCTTATTTTTAATGTTTTTTTATTTTCTAAAACAGAATAAATGAGACTTATTTTCTATCGTTTTAGCAATTTTAGTTTATTTTTCATTGATTTTACAATATAAACGAGAGAATGAGATTTAAATTTAGCAAAACATAACAAATTGCGAAATTTTTTTTTATCACAGGGGGTGTTTGTGTAATTTCCCAAACATGAGGGGGTGTCTGTGTAATTAGCCCATATCTCAGGGGGTGTTTGTGTAATTCTCCCTATTTTATTTTATAGTCTGTCACATTAATCAGATACAATTATATCGGATACACGGGGGGTCAGAGTCAAAACAAGAATGAAGGAATATTTTTCGTCCCATAATTCCTCCAAATATAGATCCATTTATATATTAATGAGTTAACATTTGTTTATATGCACACATGCATATATACGCTCGAGCGTTGAAAAAAATGGCCTTATTTGGTTGGTCTTTTCTTCATGGAATTTACAAAGTAGGAAATTCTGTTTTATGTCTCGTATAGTGAAGTAGAGTTTATAATTTATTTTTTCCTTCTGTTCTTTCTATCTCTTTTGCATTATTTGTATCTAGATTTGTTATTACCTCATGTTGTCGCTAAAGATTTAGAGTGACAAAGACATAGTACAAGCTCTCGGAAAAAGGACAACAAAAACTATATCAAATTGTGGTCGTGGATTGCCATTATTTGGCCAACTTAATTGAAAAGAAATTCAAACCGATCACTCCTCATGCGACTAAGTGAGGAATTGAGTGAATTTGGAGATATATAAAGTCATGAGTCATCCACTTAAAAATCCTATGGCACTGCGCGCACCCACGCATGCATATTTTGTGATACAAAAATGACGTGATATACGTAATTAGCACGGATTTTCATTAGCTCAATGTTACAATAAATCCCTTTTAGTGCCTCAAACATATTTTACGTGTACAAAAAGTCAAATTAAGTATCAGTGCTCTTGATCTCATAACTTAAACTGAATCCAATGACCCTACATTTTGATGCATTATGTGGTGTTGCTGGAAAAACAATAACTTCTTTATGGTTTTGGTATTTATTATCTTAGACAAAGCTGCCTAAACATTAATTCATATATATATATTACAATCTTGATTCTATTTTGCGCTCAAACCTTAGTCATAATTCGGGGTTGGACAGTAGGAATATACATAAACATAAATATAAATATATATGTATATAGAAATATATTAATTAATTTCTCATTTTTACACAAATATTGATTATACGGTATACACGTGAATCGTTATAGCTTAACCAGGGTCATTTGTGTTCCAAAGTTCTCTTTATAAGTAAGAATTGTCATATTTGCGATTTCTGAAATTTGGTATAGGTTCATAGAACATTTTTTAGAGTATGAAAATATACTACCATAACTCTCAAATTGCTCACAAACAGAAAAAATCAATTCATGCAATGGTTGTACAAGGTAGATCCGGTCAAGTCAGTTGTTCATATAGATACATGATTAAAATAGAGTTACGAAGAAATTATTGCTTTTTGTAATGAAAAAAAAAGTATTGATTTGACTCATTGATTGCATCATGTCGTCGATAAATCAGTTGTATAAACTAATTTTTCTACGGCAAAGTCTAAGATTAACTATACGACCTTAAATCTGCACATCTCTGTTATACTCGTGCATAATCTCATATAATTTCAAGTTCTATAAAAGATTTCATAATAAGAGCCCAAATATTAAAGGGTTTTTCTATAATTAATCATAATAAATATCTAACATTACACCCCAAAAACATGTAAAATGTAGACTGAAAGGATTGGAGATTGACAAATGAATAGTGGCTGAAAGCAAAATCCTGAAAGTCCGTGACATGTACATGTTCCGATCCAACGAAAAAGACGCCAGCCCTCGTGCCTCGAAAACATTAAACTATTCTCAACTTCAATTAACCCCTCTTTTTTCAGAGCCAAACGGATTCCTACGCTACCCACCCCACCCCCACCCCACACACACACAAGCACAAAATTATACATATACGGCTGGTCAAACACGGAGACCAATTAAGCATCCAGCATAATTACAGTACCAGCCTTTGAATTTCATGAATGTACTTAGCAAAATCCATATAGTTTTATTATTTTTTTACACATGTTAATGGCAGCATTAGCAAAGGTGCCGTCGCCTTCACGAACACTTTCCAACATTAATTATGTATTTAATCTTAATGCTTGCATCACAATCAGTGAAAGGTTGAAAATTTTGAGGGATCCCATAATCAATATATCCCCGGGATAAGCGAAATCCAGGTAATGAGAAACTTCTATTCTTCAAACAAACCATTAAATAAATTGAATTTTTAATACACATGACACACATAAACATGCATGCATTTTTTCCCTACAGCTTTTAATGCTTATCCAAAACACAAGCATGCAACCATTGCAGCACATGAAAGTTTGTATTTTTGATAAAGTTTTTGCATGGGCATATACATTACATATAATCGAATATTTCCAGTTCAAAATATCCAGATTATATTCCTGATTATACATTCCCAATCGAAGGAGTGAGTATTGATATACCTCAACTGGGTGGGATTCTTTTTTCCCGTATTTACCGCTTTAATGAGTTGAACGCCAAGTCCTTGTTGACGGGCTCCAAGCGCCAATTGGGTTGCGCGCTTGTGGGGTCAGCGGGGGAGATTAGTAAAACTTTTGTGTGGTATTCGTAGAGGGTTCGTCTGTGACCTATGCTTATGTAAGTGATTCCTGCATCTTCAATTAACCGATATAAATGTGCCTGCAAACATAAGTTAACAGCATGTTAAAGGTAAAAACCATAAAGTAACTGATGCCCTGGAGAACCCTAAACTTAGACTCCTAGACCTGTCTGAGTATAGTAAGAATATTCGATTATAATTTAAAAGGATATTCCAGCTAATGAACAGCAGTTTCTAAGCAGGAGCTAACTGCACCGTAAAGGAAGGGGAGCATGACAAGAACTTGTAACATTGCCTAAACATGATTTAACAAGACCAGATCAACAGAAACCTGTTTACGAGGGGAATGAATAGGTTCGGATTGGGTTAGAAGCAACTTATATAAAATGTCTGCTTTAAAAGAAAGAGAAGTAGTAATAATTAAGACCTCAAGTAAAATACTACAAGAATGGTGGTAGAGGGTTTGAGATGATATGTGTCCTCAGCCAAATATATTGGTATTGCAACCATGCGCGGACGAGAGCTGAATCTGTTGCAAATTTTTTTTTGAGGTTCTGATAGTGGCTGGTTTTTGCTAGTTTTTGCATTGTGCAGACAGACTACATAACTTCTTGAATAATGAATATCATATGAGCTTAGCTTTCATTTGTTTGTAAGAGAAATAAGAATGACTATGTACAGTCGCCAATTATATCTGCAACAATGTCATCCTTAATTCAATTATCAACATCAAAACTCTGTATACTGCAACCTATATTTTGGTCCTCTTAGGATCAAGGGAAATAGTTAACTAGGAAGGGTTCAAAGAGTGTACAAGAAGAAAATAACCACATCCCTAGGAAAGGATCAAGGGCCTTGGTTTACATAACTCACCGATAATGTTGGTTTTGATACAAATGAATTGAAATGCACACATACAGGAAGAACAAAACATTCATCTCGATTACCTCATTGGCTTCGTCTAAAGCACTTGTAGATTCATCCAACAGAACCAAGTTTGGTTTTGCAAGCAACAAGCGTGCAAATGCTAGACGTTGTTGCTCACCAACTGAGAGAACACTAGACCATTCATATGTAGAGTCTAGATCAAATCGTGACAATATGTATCCAATTCTAACATCTTCCAGGACTTGAATTAAATCATCAGTTGTGGGCTTAACAGACCTTGCTTCCATGTCTTCAGATCGTGTAAGGAAAGACAGTGAACCTGTAAAAGTCTCCACCATTTTTAGCACTAGAACAAGAGCATGTGTCTGCAGTAAAATTAATCTCTCAGCATTGGCGCACATATTGAATCATGCCCCTCAACTGGCACATTGAGTTTTCAAAGTTCACGGTCATACAGACCAACTACCTTATTGTGGTATCAGATCATGTTGGCAAAAGTCCATAACAGATGAAATCTTTAAACAAGATCTATACAGAAAGCCCTTTCAGTCACTCCAAAGCATGTAGCAGAATACTCTCTTAATCAAGAAGACCGTCATAGTTGGTGTTGTTTTATATACCTTTTTGGCAGCATTTTAAGCTATCAATTAGAGCTACACCAGATGACATGCATTTTATGCTACCACCATTTATACACTTAATCAGATTCCTCTTTTTAGGAAAGCCTGATTAATTCATTGTGTTTCTGTTTTTTCGACATAATTTGTTTTTAAGTTTTTTTCAACAATGCATTTCCACAGGCTACCGATGTATAATAGCTAGTTCCATAAAGATATTGGTCACAGTGATCCAGAACGAGGATTTTCATTCAAATTTGCAAGCTCCGTGCATTTTTCGGAAGAACGGGAATTACCTGAAATGTTTAAGCAAACTTTAGGGGATCTCTCTAACTATCAAAATATGCTGGGAGGTTTAACTGATTTGACCAAACCTTAATGTAATTATCCCTCAAAGAAATGGATATTTCCCATGTTGCACCAAATCGAAGTTCTTCATTTATAGTTGCTCTAATGATATTGACATACAAGCATAAAAGATCAAGTTTAAGATCCTAAATATCTATATATATAACATGAATTGAGAGACTTTCATATTGCAGAAAAATGTGGATGTTGTGTAATGATTTAAAGTACATCATAGTTTCAGACACAGCACAAAAGTAATGATCAGGGGCATGGAGGCACAAAAGAAGATTTCGTACCAGTGCGTTTATCACTATCTGACTCGGTTGTAGGATTATCACTCCAAGTAGGATAAAGCAATTGTTGACGAAGTGTACCCAATACCATATATGGTTTTTGAGGAAGGAAAAGTACACCTCCAGTATTTTCTTTTCTGTGTTTGCTGTAGTCACGCTTGGTCTCATCTACCAAATTCACTTCAGGAGAAGCCATATCTGCCGCACCGTTCGACAAGGGACAATTTGCACTTCTGTCATAGAATGTGATTGTTCCCATACCGAAGCTCCACAAACCAGCTAGAGCTCTTAGTAATGAAGTTTTACCACTTCCACTTGGTCCTGTAACCTGTTAATGCAGATATGTACCATAAATCAACTCGAATCTCTTGACATCTTAAGTTGACATGAAATACAAATTCTAACCAGCAGATGGTCCTTCTCACAGATCTCCAATGATAAGTCTGTGATAAGAGTTGCTTTACTTGGAGTCAATAAAGTCAAACTCTCAATCTTTAGTAATTTTGAGCTTTCGCTGGGGGGCACAGATCCATTTGTCTCACTTAAGTTGTCTATATTGCGAAACTGACGATTAATTTCTTCCATGGGATCTCTGCCATTTCCGGTTTCACTACTGTTTAATAGATCATCAAATTCACCTGACAATGTAATATGTCAAAGTCCTGTTCACGCATAAATGCTCTCAAAATTCACAAGTTTCAATTAGAGCAATAATTAGGAATTTTTGGCATCCAAATTTAATGTAATCAAGAACATTACAATGAACGAGGCGGTTACAGTTTTAGCAACTAACAAGTATATAACAGAACTAATAGACATTGCCATTGAAGAAGATCTAAAAAATTTGAGGTTCATTTTCAAATATCTTGAAAGGTATTTTACTAAAGAAAGCAAAGAAAACTTGGTATGATGAAACCTTGGAAGCAATCATGATCATGAGCTTCAATATAACCATATTGAAGCATATCAGCGAGAAAGAAATAAAGCAATTGATAGACAGAACTACTAACTGAAGATTTCTGAAAACTCAGAGATGAATCCTTCATAATACTAATGAAAACAGGCTGTTTCAAACATTAGTGATCTATCGTCTTACTTCAAGGTATTAATTAGATACTAGCAGCAGAGTATAGTTTTCAAAAGTAAAAAACAACTTACCTAATCGATCTATGACGGCGGAAAAAGCACTGATTGATTGAAACTGGTATACGATAAGGGAAAAGTCTCCAAGTATGTGATTGAAGGCTGAGACAGACTGATTTATGACTCCAAATTCAATTTTCCCAGAGAAGTACATTGGTGCAACAACTGCTGCGGGAAGAACCTGGATCAGGTAGCGGTACCCATTGGTGAAGAACTCCAAGTTTCTGGAAGATATCAACAGTTTCTGTAAAGTTGAAAGATGGAACAAGAATGATTAAAGTATAAGAAACAAGTATATAACTGTATTGCCAGAGGAAAATTAATAATTGCAAGGATGACGTGGTGCAACCAAGATGACAATATTTTTCTAAATTATAGGCATTAACCTCCCCATAAACCCATCCCAACTGTGTTTCTGCACCAAATTTGAATTGTATTCACTACCTCATCGTGCAGCGGTTACATGAAACAATTTTTTGTGGAAAAAGTATTTATGCAACCGCTGCATGGACGACGAGGTGTTACCAACAGCCAAGATGACAATATTTTCCTAAATTACACAAGAAATAATTCCCCATAAATCCCATCCCTACCGTGTACCTACACCAATAACCAAATTTTATGCACCACCTCATCATTCAGCAGTTGTGTGAAATAATTTCCCATCTTACTTTAATTTCTCCCTTCATTATTCATGTGCTTCTTTCTATTAGTTACAATAGAAGCATACAAAACTATAACGCCTTAAATCACTGTCTTGCCTAAAATAGAATTCCATGGAATTATACAAAAAAGTTAACCAGGTTCAGAGAGATGGACTTTCTGAACAGGGCACCAACTGGATGCCTCCCAGCTAATATATTCATCAATACATGACTGCACATCATTTAAGACATTAGCAAAAGATATACACCATTAGACAATTACCCTTGATCTATAAAAGGGAGAATGCAAACATCTGATGTACCAGTTCTCCAGAAGGATTCATACTGCAGGTTCAATCAGGCAGTCTAGGAAGATGTGTTCTGATATGCAAAATGTAACTTTGTGAACTTGTACTGTGTTTACAATTTTCCATGATTATCTTACAAACTCCAATAGTCCTAGTTCTAAAACCAAGTTCAAATTTGGCACTGATTCTGAGAGGAAAAAATTCCAAAAAAAGAACATATTCTTTCCATTATTATTTAGTCATAAAAGGCAGATTGCAGACCATCAAAAGGTCGAATCAGTATCTTCATAACTCGAGGTCCACATACAAACTGATAGTTAGACTACCTAGATAAGAGGAGGACTGTAATTACATTCTACGAAATCATGCTCTTTTCCTATACTGTATACCATGATTTAATTCTAGTTACTGAATCTCACGTGATGCAGATTAACCCGACCCTCCATGGAGTTTGATGCTATATGAAATTAACCAAAACAAATTCTTCATTTATGAGCAGGAAGCAGAAGCCACTTAATTAGGTTAAATGAATAGACTTGAAATTTTAAAGCTTTTACTCCAAATGAAAACTCTTAAAGACTTTCCATACACTGAGATTTTCAAAAGCACTGCTGAACCGCTGCAGAAGTAGTTGCATCTCATTTTCTTCACCACCATAAAATGCAATGGACTCGGCATTTTCTCTAACGCGCACAAGCCCGTATCGGAAATCTGCTTCTTTTTTCTCTTGCAAAAAGTTCAAAGACACCAATCCCTGGACACAACCAATTCTCCCTATCAGAAAGTAACTTGTCTCACGAAGTAGTTTATTAGAAAAACAAATTTATATCTAATTGGACATAAATGATGCATAAACAATAACAATTATGATAACTGCATGAATAACAAAAAGAAAAAGAAAACAATTACCCTCCCAATGAAGACACTGATAGCTGTTCCCCCGAGTGAGTATGCAAGAAGTACGAGAAAAAGTGGTGGATAAATACCATACAAGATATTACTAAAAGATATCAAGTCCACAGCAGCATTGAAGAGCGTCAAGGAAAATGCAAGAGCTGTCCCGGTGAAAGAACTTAAGTCATCAACAATCCGCTGATCTGGATTATCAATTATAGACTGAGACTGTATTTTGTAGAAAGTTTGATTCTTCAGATAGCGATCCATATAATATTTTGTCATCCACGATCTCCATCTTAATGAAAGGGTATCTTTTGCATAATCTCTCAGAACAAAAACCTGAAAAACAAGAAATTCATTAAGAATGATGTCTAAAGATAGATACAGGTGAACAACCATAAATAAAGTACCTTTCATTGTTTGGCAAAAACAGAACATGGAAATGAAAATTCTAACGTAATAAAGGAATAAACTACAGTTCAAAGTAGTTTTGATTCATTTTCCTTTCACGTAGAAAAACGTTCCAATTTCTATTTTGTGACATTCAGCAATGCTTTCGAAGAAATACCGTCTAACTATCATATTAATCAGTGCAGCGAGGAAAAGGTTGTATTCAGGTTTCACAAGAGCCTTAACTGAAATTTCCTACCCAAATATGTACAGGGTCGTAAAAGAGGCACCCCATAACTACTAAAACCAACGAAGAAAGCATTCAGAAAAGGAAACTATCCCAAAGCTATTATGAAAAGCCTTTTGGCAACTTTCTGAGAATGAATAAATAAATCATCGTTGGATTAACAAAATCTCTGAAGGCAGGGTGGAGCCTGCATTACACTATTTTGGTCCAGCAAATTCAAACCCGAGCCTGAGTTATCATAGATAATTTAAGAAAAAAGGATAGCTGTGAAATTGAACGCGTGACAAATATCAGACAGGCACGAACAGCAACGAAGTATTATCAAACCCTATAAGGAACGCAAAGAAGATCCAATAAGAGCAATACCTAAGAAAATGGAGCAATGTGCTCACCGGAATTCCACCCGCAAAACCAGCCAAGTAGTACAACAACTGCGTGGTGAACTGTTCCTGATCCTTGTCTTCCATAAATTAAAGCATAACCACCATTAGCAATTCAGGAAATCAACACACAACACTTGAAGAAACACAGTAAAAACATACAGGAAAGAGGGAAAATCCAGAGATCATACTTGCAAGCGCATTATAAAAGTCTCGGCCGAGAAAATTAAACGTAACGCTAATCCCAGTAGTCCCCAAAGTAAGAGCAAAAACAGCGGCGAGCCGCCACCGCGCCTCAACCTTATCATCAGAATACCAATACGGAGCCGCCACTTTCCAAAACCTCTTAAACAGAGTTTGTACATCTGGTATTTCTCTTTCACCATCACCACCCTAACCAACAAAATTACACCGAAGATAATGAGCTAACATTCCAAGCATTACTACAATACGGAGAAAATAAACAACAAACTACGAAAATAAACCATCAGTAATCTCAATTTGAAACTCATCATCACATCAGTTCCATAGGAGTACCAAAATCAAAAGTAGTCCTAATTTCTAAAACCTGTCATCACAATTTTGTCCCCAAACTCTAATAAACAACACTACACAGAAACTAAGGAGCTAGGCATTGCAATCACGCTACAATAATACGAACCTGATCAATGAGCTAACACTCCAAGCATCGATACAATACGGAGAACATAAACAACAAACTACGAAAAATTAATCAAAACTAGTCTCATTATTTGAAACTCATCATCACATTTGGTTCCACATGAGTACTAAAATCAAAAGCAGTACCAATTTCTATAACCTGTCATCACAATTTTGGTCGCAAACTCTAAAAACAACACTACACAGAGATAAAAGAGCTCAACATTACAATCAGCTACAATTGGGAGAAACAACACCAAATTACGAACCTGATTAGGTTTTAGTTCATCCTTCGGCGAAGCGAATGAAGAATTACTAGCGCAAACTGAAATAATCGAACGTTTTCGAATTGGAGGTGATAATGTGAAGGCGTAGTGCTTGTTGTACTTCAAATAACTGCAATTGCGGCGTGTAAATGTGATGGTGCTTGTGTTGGAGAAAGCTTGAGCTCTGCGAAAATCTTGACCGGAGAAATTGGCCGGAAATTCGAGTCCGATCATCTTGGTTTTGACCGGAAGAAGAAATACCGTTATTTCTTCAATAGATGGATTCATATATTATCCAGAACTCGTATAGGTTCTCAGGTTGCCACGTCAGCTATGTGTGTGCACAAAAAGAAAAAGAAAATAGTAAAACATTGTATAAAGTTTTTTTTTTTTTGTTATATGGAAACAAAATATGCAAGTATTTTTCTACATCTATAGCAATAATAATTTTTATAAGAGTTTTTGGCAATTTATCTCCTCGTGTTATGATAAATTAGTAACTTACCTCTCTGTTAAAAATAAATAGGCAAATTATCTTCTTGTGATTTTAAAATTTGGCACACCACCTCCGTGTAAATGTTTTAGTGTATTTTATATACCTTTTGTTGTTTATAATAATTTATTTTCTGTAATTTCAAATTTGATTCTAACCTTTCTGTGAAATTATAAGTAGAAATAAAAAAAAATATTATAAAACATACATATTATGAAATCATAACTTATTTTTAAATTTTAGTTTTTGTTTTTGCATTTTTTTAACAAGTTAAAGTATTAAATCAAAGATATACATATTAGTTGACAAAAAGGATATAAATGTCTTTTTTCGTCTGAAAAACTATCCTCCACTTTCAAGTTTGAGCAAGTGAACTACACCTCCATATATAGGGAGGTAATTTGCCAATTTTTCAAATCACATGGAGGTAATTTGCTAATTTATTTTTCACATGGAGGTAAATTGCCAAATCCTCTTTTTATAAATCTCTTGAAGCATATCGAAAAGATCTCAAATTATTGCAAAAAAAAAAAATAATTAAAAAAAATTAGCATATCGGAACATACCGTGGAAAAGAAACTTTTATCAGTAAATAGATGCAACTCAAAAATGGTTTAAAGTTGACTTTAGATGAAAAGGTCAATTCAATTTTCAAAAATTTAGGGGTCAAATTTCCAATTTTTCATGTAAATCTAAGGAAACAATTGAAAAAGCCTCCAATATATTAAGGTTTTTTACATTTAAGAGAAATTAACATATTTCAAAAAGTATGTTTTTTCATTTGGAAAGAATAAAGATGACCAATCACAACCTCAAATAAAATGTTTTAAACATAAGAATTAAATGTCTTTCTCGAAAAAGTGAATTCCTGATAATAAACCTTAGTCAATCATCCAGATGACAACATGAAAAGCGCAATTATGGTCTGCATAAATCATGAAAGTTCATCATGAATCAAAAATGAGAAGGGGTAAATTTTCTTTAATGTCTGTATCAAATAAAAACATTTATTAATTTGGCTGGAGTAGTTGCATAAACACCTCGTGAAACTTGGGAAAAATACAATAACTAAGGGGTCTAACTATAGTTTATTTTTGGTTAGATTCAAGAGATGTGATATAATCAATTAACCATTCAAACATTGGAGAAGCAAGTCTACAATATTTTACAAGCTCAAAATGTCTTCAAATTATTGGGAGCTTTAGGGAAACTTTAAATAATTATCTCTAAACATAAGGTCAAAAATAAAACATAGTCCAGACTATATTTTGGAATCAATTGAATTCCAAAAATATCAAAATCCCAAAGCTTTTAAACAAGCCTAATGTGAACATTAACAAATCCACTCAATTGTCTTGCAGAAAACAACGTTAACACCAACAACAAAATGGATTCCCCGTTCAACCAACAAATACCAAATACATCCAACTCGAAGAGCATTCTCTATAAAAGAAAAGTCCAATTAAACTCTACTTAAAACTCTGCCGCTGCTGCTGTCCCGGAATAATTCAAACGTCTTCTCCATTCTCTTTCTCTTCTTCAACAACCGAAGACGACGTTCCCTGTGATGTAGCCAAAGCCATCACCTCTCCAGGAGGCGGGTGGTCAAACTTGCACGTTGCTCCATATTTACATGTTCCCGTCTTCATATAATATGGGCAGTGTATCGCACCCTATAAACAAAATCAACGTAAATGATGGTTGTTACATAAATCCACTATTAACTGATCGATAAAGGGGAAGAGTTCCAATCTTTTTTTGCCAAAATAAGCTTGCATATTCTTTTTTTTTTTCGCCGAATGCAACAAAAGCTAAAATATTATTTCAAGATGTTAGCAAATGATAAAATACTTGCCTCTCAAAACATAAGGAAGAAATCATACATGGTGTAATTTCTTTTTACTCAATGAGATAATAGAGCCAAATTAGGCTGGCTTCAGCAGTAGTATGCTAGCTTTGGGACAGAGATTAAAGAGAAACAAAATCCCGGGCATCAAAATTAAAGGTACATCTACATCTATGTTAAAGGTACAACATCATACGTTAAATATGGTTTCTTTAGCAAGCAACTTTGCATTGTAATCATATCAAAACAAAATTTTGAGTAATCACATTTTCATCAAAAGACCCAAATGTACCTCTCTTCTTGGCAGGCCGGCAAGAGTTAGCTTCACATTTAGCTGTTGAGATTCCTTCGATGATGCACTGACAGCTGACCGATCAATAGGATGATGAAACCGGCAGAGCTCCCCAAACTTGCAAATCCCTGTTTTCATGTAATACTGGAACCGGAAAAATGATGAGAAAAAATTAGATTAATTAGATGAATAGCTCAGAAGCAATGCAAATTACATACATCCTGACTATGCAGCTGGGATTTATTAACATTTATGAAGTTGAGCAGCTGACTATGCAAATCGTTAGGTAGAAATACTCAAATACCCATACAATATCCATGCAATTTAGAGCAGTCATATATTTTCACTATCTTATGAAGTAAATGCAAAAACCCCAAACAGAAGACATGAAAATACAGTTACCACCTTTGTGGATAAAGAATCCTCAGGAAAAAATAAAGCTACTGAAAAATTACTTGCATCTGCGTTTATATATAAAAATAAAAGTGATACGTACATCACATTCTTGCTGTCCAGGTCGTTGAGGATAAATAGTCGGGCCCAATCCATACTGCATATTAATTATTATCCATGAGAATAACTTCAAAGTGTGAAAAGAGTAACTTCTATCAATCAAACAAAATAATTAAACAAATAAAACAACCAGAAGTTAGTAGAAGTAGCATCACATATAAAATATGCTGTTACATTATTTTCATGAATTCACAAGTCCACATATGAATGATACGAGGTGACAACAATACTGTATAGTCAAATATCTAAGCACCACCAGAAAGTATGAAAATATGAAAAAGAGAATTTTACATAATTCAATTTCTCAATTTTATTCCAACAAGTTCCGGATCTACGTACATACTATGAAACCTGGAAGAATCAATAACAGATTCTAAACCATACCGTTGCCTGAGTCAACCTTGGATCATAAGATGTCAGAAAAGATGTTGCTGGTGCAGCAACACCAAAATTGAAATGTGTTGACGGAGAGGTTAGAAGAGAAGGAGCAACAGCAGCGGATGGATTAATCGCTGCATAAAATTTTGCAAATAGCCTATCACTAAAAACTGGATATGCAAAACAAAGAATCAGTGTAAGTCAGACGAGGTACCATATCTTTCTGGATGATTGTACCGGCACGTCAATCCGTACTTACAGCTGATGAATGCAAAATAGGTTATATTAGAAACAAATATGACGTTCCTTGGCATGTATGTTTAAGCCACATATACAGTTGAGGGTTTTAATTCCCTATGCAGTGGATATACTGACCTTCCTGTTTTTAGATAGAAAGGGCAGTCCTCTTCACCCTGTTAAAGGGAGCAAATAAGAGATGAGAAAAATACTCCAACAATCAAGGAGGAAAGGAGAAGGAAAACTATCTGATAATATAGAAGACAGTGTACTAATGATTAGACATTTTTTTTCAAAATTCAAATACTATGAGTCCTCCTACATAAAATCAGCTAAGTAATCAACAATCAGGAGATATAGAACAAATTCATCACGCTCCAAGTTACAAGCTTCATTAATTGTGGTGACCGTGTAATTTCAAAAGCACTCTATTTTGGTGGCGTCCTTTCCATTAGCCAGTTAATATCTTTAGACATAAACCACACAATGTAAGTGATACACTTCAATGACATCACGTCATTGTTCAGCTCCACATGCAAAGACACCACATCCTCAATGACAGCAAGAAGCCAAGCATGTGTAACGAGAAAAAGGCAAAGTCAAAAAGCACATTTGAATTCATTTTTCTGAACTTTTTCTCCTTCCTCGGATTGCATCACGGAGGAGGGGAATTTGGAGGGTTTGCACAGGAAAAGACAAACAAGAGTTGCATCACTTTACACTAAATACACAAAGACATAACAGAAGGTCACAACCTTACATCACGATAAGCATACTGCCATGTCAGATCGACCTACAAGAACCATCTACTGAACAGAAAGCAAACTGAAACCATGGTAAATTGTTTTCCCAGCATACAATTAGGTATCTAAACTTAAATCTTCAAGAAACATACAAGACAGTTTAGCACAAGTCAATCAATAATCATCGAATATCAGATTTGAATATCCTTAAAGTTGCATACAGGTCTGATGGGAAGGCCTTTGCTGTTATGCAACGACGCTGGGGCGAAAAGTGGCTGCACTGGCTTCGCCTCTCCAACTATTGTACTCTGCACCCCATTGCCATTTTCTTCTGTAGCTGACTGTATCTGCACATCTTTGGGATGATGAAATTTGCAAGTCACACCAAACCTACATTGTCCAGTCTTCATATAGAACTGTTTCAATTACAGCGAGTTAAAATACGAAATCACCAGGAGAAGTATTAAGCAATACTTCAAGGGAATAATATCCTTACCGAACATGGAGGCTCTGATGGCCTCTCAGGTAAGCCAGAGACATCACTATCCATGGAAGCACCCTGAAATTGTGTCAACTGGCTATCAGTCACAAATGTAGCAACCATGTCAAAGATGAAAAAGAGTTATGCCACAGAGGAGCCTACCGGGGGTGCATTGCTATCTTTTGGGTGGTTGAATTTGCACCTAATGCCGAATTTGCATCTCTGAGTCTTCAGAAAGTACTGTAACAATTTGAAAAGAAAAAACAATATTGAGAATCTAGACAAAGAAGTGCCATAGTGCATAAACAGTTTTGCTAGCTTACAGGACAGTCTGGCTCGCCTGGTCTTTCAGGAAGGGACTCGCTAGTTACAGGTGGGACCTACATAAGTTATTTAAATATCATACCAAACTTAACACAAATAAACAACTCCATAAACTTTACCCAAAATAGAATAAAACTGAAGCAAGCTCGCAGAGAAAAGCACATCAAGACATAAGCAGAGGAAAGGACCTAGAAATTTCCAAGTAAAAACACCACCAAGCCTGTAAATGTAATACAAAGTACAAACAGCTTAGTGAAGAAGTTATACCAATGAACATTTTAAAATGCTTTTGATTTTTCTACACAATATTCAGTAAATGGGAGTCATTCAGACTTCTTACCGTACAACGAGCTATTTATTGGGCTGAAAAAAGGAGACACTGTGACACCAGAGGTTTAGAATCACACCACCAACCAGAAACGCAAAACAAGCAACAGTGTGCATTTTGCAAATATTATGCAAGGAGCACTTATCGAGGAAGTTGCTGGATTTGTAACATATAACAAAACGATAGTTGAACTCCTTTAAGTAGATAAGGGCAAGCAAGCTTTGAAAATCTCAAAAGAGAATTTGGCACTCACGCAAGAGCAAATAAGAAGAGACAGGTGGTAGCAATTGCCCTACCGAAGACGAGGACTGCTGGAGGTGGGGAGGATCAAGAGCTAAGTCTGATAATAGCTTTAACTGTCTGAATGAAACATTTACAGTTGGATTTTCAATGGAAGTTTTACTTCCTTAAGCTTCCAATGATTTTCTTCATCTTTGAGACAAAACTTATGATAACAAAATTGTCCTTCAGCAATGAAAACGAGGGACATCTATTACCTTATCTAGTAAATTCATAATTGTTTTCGATGTATTCCCATAGATTTTATTGTTTTTCCTGTTTCCAGAAAACAATGGGAATGTAGGCGTCTAAAAGTGCTATTTCCAACTAACTGATCCCTTTCAAATGCATGAACAGTTTTTGAGGAATGAATATACTACAGTTAAAGACCAAAGCTACAAAGACTAAGATATTTACAATGTTTCTGATGATCAAGAATTCAGCCATAGTTTCAGTTAGGATTTAATATAATATAAGCAACATGTCAATTAATTGATTTTGCTACTTCACCTTTGGGTCAATCAGAACCTTAGCTAGTTCAGTTAAGTCACATTAAACTAAAGCTATGAAAATTCAGAACCTAAAAAATCTTAGAATCTTTCTATAAGAAATTGAGTTGACCACTGCACTCCATATCCATAGAATCCCAGAGATAGATAACAAACAGAGGCACCATGAATGGTATGATTCTCTTTATCAACACTCATCTATATTGAAGTTGACAAACCCAAGTAGTTCTCCCAATTTTTATGCACACGTAAGACCTAATGATAATGCGCCTTAAATGAACAAGCATATAGCAATTGAATAAGGGCAACACATGATTCATTGAAGATTATATATATTAGAGTTTTAACTATGTTTTTTCACTAACTTCATTATACTGGTATTTAGAGAACTTCATGAATTCGCAGATTTTTCCATTTTTGATGATCAACTACTTATATTTGAAATCATTTATGTTCAATAAAGAGTAGAAGGAAGACGATCATTTTTTCCTGGAAAAGAATCCTTTCCTAGTTGAATCAAGCCGGACTAGATAAAGATTTGATTGTATCCTTAGTGTTGTAGGGTCCCTTATTGCTTAGGCCTGAATATTGACAGATCACTGAGATTTCAAAAGATCATTTGAATCTCTATGCAAATTCAAATCCTGGTACGATGCTTTGGGGACATAAGTACAATGTCTAGGCATCTTTCTTGTCTTTATTGATCTACTAAAGAGGTAAGAACTTAAACCTGCTCATAAAGAACATAATCTACAAAGCACACTCCTTTTACCTTAACACGGAAACAAAACAGCTTTAGAAACGTTAAACTACAGTTCCCGGTTACTGTCCCAGGACATAATCTTCCCCAGGGATGTTCTCCACAATATCTGTAAGTATGCGTGTAATAATATGGGGGAAATTGTAAACATAACAACTCAATCAAGAGAACTAAATCATTTCAAGTATGTGCTATAACCTCAATACAGAACAAAAAGGGATACTCTATCATAAATAGAAATTGCAATCGGTGCTGCTTCAGGATAAAACACGTTAAGACTGAGGAATACATAGTTAAAATTGTATTCCCGAAGCATAACCATTAAACATTACTATGTCTAGTCCCAGCCCTTAGAACTCATAAGAAACTCGAGTAAGATTTTGAGGACAAATGATTAACAAGAGACATAAGAAGCTGTTTGTTGAAGGTACATCAGTTTCTTTTCACCAAACGGGAGGGGCGGCATTTTTTTATGAGTTAAGTTATTCACCAGTTGAGATAGTCTTGTTTTTATTTATCCTATTGTTATGTCTTTGACTTCTTTTCGCATATTACAATCTCAAAAGTTTTTTATACAGAGTGGTTAAAGATACAAAATCCTATTATATCATAGTTTAACTGAAGTATAACAATAACTGGGAAAAATACAGAAATTTTAGCAACAGACAGACCAATACAATTATAGAGCATAGCACTAGATTCTTTTGATTTCAAAATACTAAAATTAAATAATCACCATATAAATTAACTAGAATACTAGAAATATGATTTAAATACAGTGTCATGTTGGTACTAAATTAATATAGTATATCTAGATAGTAGAGTAGCCAAAAAAAAGTATCACCTCTTTCCAATCTGGGATTCCCCCTTCTGGAACCCAAATAGGATGGTCAAATATGCAGCCATCTCCAAACTTACAGGTTCTTGTTTGCATATAATAGGCACAGTCCCTCTCTCCAGGCCTCTGGGGATAAATGGGCAAATGGCTCGTACTCTCATATCTAGGCCGCTTGGTTAAAGCGTTCGTTGAATACCAAGCTTCAGTTTGCCCAATTGTGCTATGAGCACCCAAAAGTGTCTGATGATAGAGTGCTAGATAGATAGTAGACACATATAATAAGAAAATTACTTTTGTAATTAAATAAGTAATATTTTTACAAAAATACTAGAGGAAAAAAAAAAAGGAGAGAGTATTGGGTACTGAACATATTAAGTCCAGACCTGTTTATATAAGAATCTTATAATATAATGTCCAGACAAACCAATCCCAATTCAGTACATTCTAAAATAAACCATAATTAAGTACCAGACTACAAAAAGTCACCATCTGGACTAAATAATCTCACCAAACAAGTAGTTATTGAATAAAATGAATTTATATGCCTACAATTAGAAAGCAAGTATGGCCTATGATGAGGCTTTAATATATAAATCGACTACAAGCTGAAGAAATAATGGGAACATGTAAGATTACTTATAGGTACAAGTAATATAGCACATCTTCCATGAGTAAAGATGTGTGATTTAGCGTTAAGCAATCATAATCAGGGACCAACAAGTAACAGAAAATACAATCTATAATGTATCCAAGGTAAAGATTCCAACTCTAATCAGAGTAACTTAGCAGCTGGTGCTCTTTTAGGTACACTCATGGCCTTGGCAACAATTAAAGAATGTATAAATCTCCACTGTGTTTTTTTCTGTCTGATTATATTTCAGTTAAAGGTGTTTCACAAAAACAAAAATTGTCACAAACTCACAAAGAAGTAGAAACGCAATTGATTTCCCGCTTTACTAAACTTCAACTTTAGTATGGTTTTCTCGACTCTACCAGCTCAAATTCTAGCTGGATTAACATTAGAATGTTTCCCAGATGGAGCTCATCGAATAGAGCAGGACTATAATAAAGAAACTTCAATAATCTAGTTATACACACATATACGTAGCAACAACATAATCCACCTTGTTCATAACTTAACGCCCGGACCTGATATCACATATAAAACAATGACTCATGACACTAGCTGTTACGGTAGTAAAATACAATAGCGGTTTATAACGGATATCTTAAAAATCCACGAGCACAGAAAAAAATACGTACAGGTCCAGCAGCCACGCCACTCGTCCTGTAAACTCGGTCCTTTCTTACTACACCGTTTATTTATCGGAATCCTCTATATCAAATAGTAATTCAGAACGCTGTGCTTAAATCTCAACATTACAAGTTAAAGGCTTCTTATTCTCAACAAGTTCACAAACCAGCTCAAAGTATGTCAATAATCCACACACATCACAGAACCACATTCAACACGACAACGAACGAAATCACAACAACACACTACTTCACAACAAAAACAAAGCATCCAAAATTAAAACACTAAAACGCAATAGATAGATTCAATTCCTTACATTCAGAGGCCGAACGCTTCAGTCCAGCATAAAGCGACTCAGTAGACGCAACTGTCGACCCCAAATCCACACCAGGAGGCCCGTACGAGTGCGTCGGAGTAGATACAGACACACCGGGGATCCTAATCGAGTAGCTATCAGGATTATACATCAACGAAGACGATGACGACGATAGTGAATCAACGGCGCTTAAGTACTTGGAAGAAGTGCTGCGTATTGTGGCGTCGGTAATAGATCGAGAACTGTAGAGATTCGTCGCTGAGCCGCCATTGTTGTTGCTGCTAGCGTAGGTGCTAGGGTTGTAGCCGTAGAGCTGATTCGCCATTTTTAGAGCTCAGAATCACAGTCTGTGTTTGTTTGTTTTTCTGATGGATGATGATGATGAAGATGAAGTGAGTGAGCCCTAATTTTTAATCATGAGATTGGTGTGTTAATCGTGCGGTGGTGATTTGTTCGTGTTTATTTGTGTACGATTTAATAAATGATATGATTTGAGGGATCATTGTGCGGTCAACTGATTAGGAAGATTATGATTAGGAAGTTAGTTATAGGCACCAAATTATTAGTTTAATAGTTTCTAATCAAAATTAAGTTGGTACTTGGTACAACTTTTGCAATATAAAGAAAATTTAAATTGATCATTATGTGATAAATATGGTCGAGATTATTTTAGTTTCCAATAGACTCAAACATTACAAATGTTTATTCATATACATTAGATGATTAATATAACATTCCAATCAGTTTAAGTCAATCATTATTGTCTTCAACAAACATATGTATGTATGTTTGTACATATATCGTTTCTATTTTTCTTAAAAGTTATTATTCAAAAGTCGGCTTAGTCGTTGTTCATTAAAATGTCATTTAGTCATCTTGAAAAACGTGAAATTGACAAATATATGCCGGGTATTTTTCATCCATCTCCTCTGACTCTGAGGTTTCAAACTTTGGCAAATACCCCTTGAGGTTTGAAATTTTGGAATATAGCCCCTTCCATCCTTTGACCGTTGGTCAGATGTTAAATATGGTGGCAATTATGTAATTCTTTGTATAGTTAGTTTATCTTTATTTTTTTAGAACTATTTGATATTTTTTCCTTATTATTACTATACTTGGGTTTTAAACATCTTGTAGTTCTAAAAAAATCATTCACATTTGTATTTAATGCATTTATGATGATATAATACATTTTTTGTATTTAATTTAAAATAATGAAATAATTATACAACATTAGAGTTATTAGTGTTTAGGCATATGTTCTTTTTTCTGCTAGTTATCTAAATATCCAAAAGTTGGTGTAATCCATTTATAACATTCTTTACTATTATATTATAAGTATTTTCTCTTTTTATATTATATATGTGACGAAATACTATTAACACAATATCATCAACACTTTAATGAGATAGTTAACATAACATTCAACAACAATTGTGCCTAATTCATCGTAATGTCCATAATCACTAGCAAATAATGCAATAATGTTGTAATTTTCAAAAATATCAAAAGTAAACAAATAGACTTGTAACCTCAACTAATGTCTAATGATGCTAAAAAAAGTATATAGTGTAAAGTCTATTTTTTGAGCTTATCAAATAATTAGACAAGCTTCTAATTTTATTAACTAATTGAAGAAAAAATTAAATTTTAGAAAGTTATAACTATAAAGTTGTTAAAATAAATCAATAATTCAAAATTTTAAAAAAGATACATGTGAAGTTAAATAATTGAAGGGTGAAAATAAATGAAATATAAATATGTTTCTATTGAATGAGACAAAAACTAAAAATAATGTCTAATACTATTTTTGAAAAAAATTACAGAAATGCCATCATATTTATCCGTTGACTAACGGTCAAAGGATGAAAAGGGTTATATGCCAAGAATTCCAAACTTCAGGGAGATATTTGCCAAAGTCTGAAACATCAGGGAGGTATTTGCTAAAATCTGAAACCTCATGGGAGGTGGATGAAAATTACCCTAAAAATAACGCAAGGGATTTTCTGCCAATCAAAGATAATACAGAGTAGTTTTTGCTATTACCCCCTTTAAAATTCTGAATTTTTGTAATAGTTCTGTAATTTGGCGCTTTTACAAAATTAGTCCGACAACTTTTTTAACTGTAATTTTAGTCCTCTAAGTTGATACATATTACAGGTTTTTGGCTAATTCTCGACCAATCTCTATAGAAATTTGCTCTTTTTCATCCAACTCTCAGTCAATTTCGGACGAAATCACTTCTTTATTGTTAGAAATATCAAATTAAATAGAAAATAACATAAAAATGCAAATTGCGGCTAAAATTGGTCGAGAATTAGTCAGAAGACCAAAATTATAATATGTGTCCTGACTTAGAGAACTAAAATTGTTAAAAAAAAGGGATAATATCACTCACACCCCCTGAGGTTTGACATAATATCATAAACCTCCCCTGAGGTTTCAGTAATACCAGTAACACCCCCTGAGGTTTACACCAACATATCACATAAGTCCATCATTCCCTTTTTACCCTTTGTCAACTTTAACCACTTGTTAAGATCCAAAATACCTATTTCCTACTCACATTAAAAATTAAAAGAGAGAAAGAAGACAAAATAATTTTTTGAATAAATATTGAGAATTTAACATTTAGTTTTAAATAAATATAACTTTCGAATAAAACTTTAAAACAAGCAAATAAAAGCTAAAAAATAAAAGAAAACTAAAAATTACATAAAATAAATGTTCAAAATGCTTACAATATTTTTGGATATATATAATCTGAATTTTAATAGATTATTTTTTCATTTTCAAAATAATTAATATTCAAAAAATAAAGTTCTATATATATATATATATATATTCATTTTTTCTCTTTTATAATACTTTGTGTTGCATATATCTTTTGAATTTTGATTAAATGTACTTATGATTTTTTGAAATGTAATATTTAGAAATCCAAACATGTGTATTATTATTATATATATAAGCCTAGCGAAATTAGGATTGTAAATGGGAAAGTTAACATAAGTTAATATAATAATAGTACCTATTAAAATTGGATTAGGAGTAGTGTACATGTGTAATATATATATGGCGTAAGTTATGAATCATATATATATATATATGTATAAAAATACACTTTCTCTCTCATAACCTCATCTCTCTCTCATCTTCTCAACACAAGTTTTTCTCTTTCAACACAAGCGATCAAAAGAAGTTTGAAGGTTTTAGCTAACAACAATGGCGTTGAAGTTTCTGAATAAAAAAGGCTGGCACACTGGCAGCCTCCGCAACATCGAGAACGTGTGGAAGGCCGAACAAAAGCACGATGCGGAGCAGAGAAAACTCGACGAACTTCGCAAACAGATCCACGAGGAACGCGAGAAGGCCGAGTTTCGGCAGCTTCAAGAACAAGCGGGCCTAATTCCGTAAACTCCCTCAATTTCCCCAATTTGATTTGATTTTTTTTAAGTATTTCAATTTAGGGTTTTCGGTTCTTTGTTTGAATTTTTCTACGAGGATTTGGATTGAATTCAGTTGTTTAATTGTACTCGGAGCTTTAAATTAGGGTTTAGTTCACTAATTTTATGATTAGGGCTTTAAATATTGGGATTAGAGTTTTCCATTCGTTAAATTTTACTTTCCTTTCACTAATTTTCTAATTTTCAGGAGGCAAGAGCGTTTGGATTTCTTGTACGAATCGGGATTAGCTGTGGGGAAAGGCAGTTCTAGTTTCAAGGAGCTTGACTCTTTGCCGAAAACTGATCCGAGGCCTGCTGCATCTTCCTCGTCCGCAGTGGAAAAGGTACAGTTTTGTTGTTGATTAAGTTTCTTTGTCTGGGAATTTTTGAGACAAATGTTGATGGTTGTCGTTATTGTTGTTTCAGCAGCAACTGTCGGCTCCGGGAGCGTTGTTTGAGGATAAGCCGCAGTCGGCCAATGATACGTGGAGGAAACTTCATTCTGATCCTTTGCTTTTAATCCGTCAAAGGGAGCAGGAAGCACTGGCTCGTGTGAAGAATAATCCCGTGCAAATGGCCATGATTCGCAAATCTGTAAGTTCATTACAGCATATATGATAATTTTTGTGCAACTTTCGTGATTAGAATATTTATTTATTTGAAAATTTTCAAGGAGGTAGTGCCCTAGGAAACTTTAGGAGGTCCAGAACTAGTAGTTATGAGTTCGTAGCTAAGCTCCAACTGTAGCAGTGAACGGAGCTACCGGGTAAACAAGTGAGCTTAGCTCATAGTCGGTAGGGAACTAGTGTTTCTTAGGCCAGGTAAACTTAGGCTTAGGTGGTCGTTTACTTGTTTCCTTGTTAGAGTAAGGCAGCTCAGCTGTACATAACTTGCTTGCTAAAGGTAGGGCTAGCTAAGTAAGGTTTGCTGCTGCTAAGGTAATCTTGAGCTACGGACTTAGGAGAAAACAAGCTCGTTTTGGAGTATATTCAGAAATAGCTACTGAAGGCACATGCCTGATTGACTAGAGAATGTCTTGTTTAGAATTCGATTGGCCCGGTTGCCTTCCGTCTTTGTTATCTCTTTTAAGCTTATAATTCTCCATCAAGCAAGAGCAGCAAGAGAAGGCTCTGCACCTCTGATTCCTCTATTAGATCTAGGTCTGGAAGACGCCTCTACCTACAACGGAACTACTATCAGACGGAGAAAGATCTATTGATATTCCAGTAAGAGCAAAATTTTGAAAATTGACCTATCAATGGTAGAAAGCATTAGAGTCAGTGGGCATATAAATCTTTGAAAGGTCATCATGGTGATAGATTTTATGTTTTTTTCTTTTCTCGGCACCTATAGATACATATTGTGATTATGGGTGCCTTCTCTGTCGTAAGTCACTTATTAAAATATTTATCTGTGGACTATGATGGCACGATTCTGATGATTATTAACCAAGAAATTCTACCATGTTTTAATATTACATGTATGTTCAATTAGCAGACTTCTTTTAGCTTAGAATCTCTCCTGTCCTGTTGACATGTGTATAATATGAATTTACCATATCGTTTCCAGATCTTTGTTCAATTGTGTTTTCTTTCTTCACATTCAGATTCCCTTAGGAATTATTTTTGGATTAAACCTGCCCGTTTTTGCTTATGTTGTTCAATTATATGTTTATCCTTTTAGATTAAGATCCCTTTAGGAAGTGTTTTTGGATGAAACTTGACTGGTTTAATTTATGTTGTGAACCCCATTACGAGCATGTGGAATAATCTTTGTGCGTGGTACTCTTAATCATTGTGGACTAACTGATAATGGTTAATTTTGTCGCTTTCCAGGTAGAATCTAAGAAGGACAAGAGCGAAAAGAAACACAAGACAAAGCAAAGGAAGAAATCTAAACGGAAGAGATATTCATCATCAGAAAATGATTCCGACCCTGAAGATGAAAGGCGTTCACATAAAGCACCTCGCAATCCTGAGGAAGCTTTCAGTGAACAAGATGATCGAAGAAAGTATTTCGACAAGGACCGGAGACCTTATTCCAAGAATGAGAAAACTAGTAAGAAGCGAGATTATGACGCTCGGGGAGAACATTCTTCAGAACGGCGGGTTGAATCTCGTTCCGACATGCGAAGCTATACCGGTTCTTCCAATAAACCACCTAGATACGAGTCAAATACCAGGCATCGCAATACTGTCAAACTTTCTGAAGAAGAGAGGGCTGCTAGGTTGAGGGAGATGCAAATGGATGCTGAGCGGCACGAGGAGCAGAGATGGAAACGGCTGAAGAAGGCAGAAGAAAATGATGCTCAGGAAGCTGCCAAGGAAAGTGCATCTCTTGGAAGGAGCTTTTTGGATAAAGCTCATAAAAGTGTCTATGGTGCTGAGAAGGGAGGAAGCTCTACCATTGAGGAAAGTGTTCGTCGTAGATCACATTATTTACAAGGGAAGTCAGCTTCTGAAAGCAATGCTTTCCGGCGTTAGCAGTGGTAGTTCGATGATTGTCTATAGAACATTTTGATGATTGTCGAGGACTGGAGATGATTAGGAAGTCCTTTTGTCATGATATTTTCTCCAGTCCACTTGTAAAACTTTTGTTATCGTGATGGCTATGCACGTTGTGTGTTTCTAGCTCTTCATACGACAACATAAATTTTATATCGATACTATGTTTGATCATCTGTAGTGAATTAACTGCACCTATAAAATTCTCTTGTTTTCTTACTTAGTAAAATATTCTTGCTATCCATTTTGCTGCGGAAAGAAACTTGAATAAGCTGATTCTTGAATGAATGTTCTTGTTCAAAAAAAAAAAAATGTTCTTAAATGTTTATACAATTTCAGTTCCTAATTTTTCTTTGGATAAAAAGAGCTCAATAAAAATTTTGCTGGTCTCACTATTTTTATGAAGATTAATTTTCTGTTTTGATCATCACCCTTTTAACAAACCGGAGTCCCAATTTTGGCTTGCATTGATTACAACATTCAAGACAAGGGGACCTAAGAAAAAGGTCGAGTAACCGAAATTAGGGATAAGCAGTACGCAAAATTAATGTAAAGGAAACATTCACACACTTTTGTTTGTGACTCATCAGCTACTACCTTCTTTTTCCTTGTTCATTAATTGCACTAAAAAAGTAAACTTGTGAGGTTAGTACCCAAAAGATGACGAGATTAGTTACTGCTACTGCATAAATAGAATCTTCAATAATTGAGTTAAAGTCATAATCATAAAGAAAGTAACAGTTGAACAGAATTTAGACAACAAAATAGATACCTCAACCACACAGGTGGCCATGTCTATAGTACAATCCCCTCGGGTCAAATCAACATTTGCCGGTTAACATTATTTTGCTTTAAATTGCCTAGTGATATGCACAAACATTGCAGTATCAGAAATCTTTTTGTGAGAAGTTTGCAGAAATGGAGCTGATATTTTGTCTGTTTTTTGCTGTTTTTCTTGCAAGAACTTCTTCAATAAGAGAAGTTCACCATCAAGGTATGTTTCCCTTTATTCTTCAGTACTTCAATCCATGTTTTATATTCGAGGAGATTCTTAATCAGTTTGTGTGTTCCTAATGTGAATAACATACTATGTGTAGTGTAATCATCGAAAACATCTTTGTATAGCGACGTAGTGTTCTTGATGAACTGGATCAAAGTATTGTGTGTGTTCTTACTGCGTTCTCGTTTGTATATATGTTCTTTCATCATCGTACGATGGCATAACATAATTAGCTCTTTTTGCATCTGCAGAGGTTGAAAGGTACAAGAATTCTCCATTACACCTCCCATTGTACCATGTCCAAAGTCTACCTCAGTCTGTTCAAAATTCAGACACTCCCCTGTCCTTCTCACAGACACTTGATCTCGACGAAGCTCGTGTAAAGTTCCTAAATTCCAGAATTACTAGCAAAAACTCGACAAAATCAGAACGTTTGATCAATGGAAAGTCTGTTAGTGTTCCTCTCAATCCTGGCGAGCCACTCGGTATTGCAAATTACTACACGAAAATCGGGATAGGAACTCCCATGACTAACCATCTCGTGGTCATGGACACTGGCAGTTCCTTTTCCTGGATCCAATGCGAGCCATGTGCTGTCTATTGTCACACACAAGTTGGCCCTCGTTTCAATCCGTCGGCTTCTGGTACGTATCAGAAACTACCGTGCGACGCAAGCCAGTGTTCGTCGTTAGAGAAGGCTACCCTCAATAGTCCTATGTGCTCTTCATCGAATGTGTGCCTTTACACCTCCACGTATGGAGATCAATCTTTTTCAATGGGATACCTTAGCAAAGACTTGCTCACCATTGGCTCGGAATCGCTACAAGGTTTCGTGTTTGGTTGTGGACAGGACAACAATGGTTTGTTTGGTAGATCAGCAGGGTTGATTGGCCTGGCGAAGGACGAACTTTCCATGTTGTCACAGTTGTCGACTAAATACGGGAACGCGTTCTCTTATTGTCTACCGACAGCCACTCCTTTAGGAAAAACTGGATCTGGAGGTTTTCTTTCTATTGGGACCTCTTCAAATCCTGCGTACAAGTTCACTCCCATGTTGTCTAGTTCTCGTGATTCGACGTTGTATTTTTTGAAACTGTCGGCCATATCAGTGTCCGGCACGGTTTTAAAAGTGGCAGCGACAGAGTATAGCGTTCCAACGATCATTGACTCGGGGACCACCATTTCGCGGCTGGGGATGGGGGTGTACTCAGCGTTGAGGGACGAGGTCGTTAAGGTTGTGTCATCTAAGTTCCGATTGGGTGAGCCTATTTCGATACTTGATGCTTGTTTTATGGGCGGTTTGGATGAGATATCAACAGTCGTGCCGCCAGTGAAGATGATTTTCCAAGGGGATGCGGAGCTGAATCTTGCGCCGCAGAATGTTTTGATAGAAGTGGAGAAGGGGACAACATGCTTGTCGTTTGCAGGTTCGGACGGGGATATAGCCATCATTGGGAATCAGCAGCAGCAAACATTTAGTATTTTGTATGATGTCGCGGGTTCGAGAATCGGGTTTGCCGCAGGTGGCTGTAGTTAAGGCCGTCTCAAATCCTAGACAGTCTGCCATTCTCCGTGTCACCGTTAAATTCATACTTGACTACTACTATCTGGTGGTGCTTTAAGTCACTTCAAATTGAAACAATATATATCATAAGCCTAATTGCATGGACAGAATTTAACACTATGCTTATTACAAAAGAAGATTTGGACTGAGTTAAGGCAGTTGGGTTGAGGCCCTTCGGCTTTTGCAGTACTTAATTAAATGTGTATAGTTTATGTACAAAATAAATAATGGGCGTGGAAATGTAGATGAATGCCATGATTTCGATATTTCAGCTCAAACATTTGTTTGTTGTAGATAGTTTTATTTAGTACTTGCCATTTCTTAAAGAAGTATGAAGTTTGATCTCATTCGATCTATAAAAATGTAATTGGGCAGTTTCTTTTACCTTCTATTGGGTATATGTACTGATTAATTACATTACTTAAATTAGGGGTTCATACTTCGGTGGTGTTTGCAAACTCTTCTCCAAAAGCAAAATCTCATAATCTAAGTTAAAACTTAAAAAATAGCTTTAGTTTATAAGCTGAAGGTGTTTGAAAAATAATCCAAAAGCTGATATTTAAGTAGTAGAGTGTTTGCAAAAAAAAAAGTGATTTTACTGATTTTCTTATAAATTGACTATAATACCCATAACTTATTCACTATCAATTTATAAATGTATTTACCATAGAACAATTACAAATTATAAATATTTAATCAACTGCAAAGTCATAAAAACAAAGAACGATCTTTATAAATATAATAACAATAACATAACATTTTCATATACATAATGTCATTTACTTTATAGACTGTTTATATATGTAATAATATAATTAGAGGTTTCAAATTTATTAATTTTTTTAATAATGAATATATTTATTTATTTCCTTATTTATTCAGATTTTATTTAAAGATATCCATTCCAAACTCAATTTCATGAATCATAAAATAAATCACACTCCTTAATACGATAAAAAAGAAATCAAAAACATTAAGAAAATTCATAAGTTATGCTAAGAAAATAAATTGTTGCTAGATAGTACTAACGCCTATTCTGTCAAAAGCTATTGAAGTGCTTATATTATCCCTAACTTGATCCATCACATCACATTGTCATTTTGATTGATTTGTGGGCCATGAGATTCACCATTGTCTCCAACATTACCATCATGATTTGGAACGTAATCTGGATTTTGATCATAATATAAGAAGTCCTCATCTTCCAAGTCTGTTTTACGAATAAAATTATGAATCGCCATTGTAGCTGGTACAAGAGCAACTTGATCTTCCCAAGAGTAATTGACTGGAATGTCTGGTATTATTTCAAATCGAGACTTCCAACATCCAAATGATCGTTCAATTGTTGTACGCAATGAGGAGTGGACATGGTTGAACATTTCCATGTGATTATTGTACACAGATGCACGTTCAAAATCAGGAAGATGATATTTTTGTCCTTTATATGGAGCTAAAAACCCATTTATATTAGGGTAACCTGCATCTACCAGATAATATTTACCTATTCAAAAAATTCAATTATTAGTATAAGTTGGACAAACATTCTGATAATTACTATAAGTATATAATATAGAGATGAGTATATATATACACACGTATAAAAATGTAATCTCGTACCTTGTGGAGGCTTTGTAAACTTTTTTGTTGGATCTCTAATTGTATCATAGAAAATGCGAGTATCATGTGCACTACCCTCCCAACCCGCCAAAATAAAGGTAAAACACATGTCAAAATCACACGCAACCATAATATTTTGGGTTGGTTCTCCTTTTCTGCCAATATAAGGTGCCTGATTTTCCTTTGGCAACTTAGCTTTTATATGTGTCCCATCTATTGCTCCGATACAGTCCTGCAATATATTGGCGATTAGAACATGTTATATGATGTAAGTTGGATCAGTAGTCATACACTGGTTTAGTAAAAATTACCTTAAAATGTGGAAAATATCTTGGATTATTTTTAATGTAATCGTGTGTAACTGTATTGTTACCAAATGGTCTCACCCAGTCAATAGCCATCCTCGTGCAAGCTGTTAAAACTCGATGAAATGATTTGCTAATGGTGTACCCTTATCGTTGTAGAGTTTCTTGCATTTGTCTATTTCCTTCTCTAACCCCAACAATCATCATGAAAGTATCAACTTGCTCCTCCACAGTCACATATTTCATAGGTTCAAGTCCATAATTATCCACTAAAAGCTTACATAACTTATAGAACACATCAGTGTTCATCCGAAAATTTTCACGACATCTACGATCATGTCCATTTAAAATATCCATGACTGTAAACCAACCAGAATATATCCTAGTTCGACATGGAATTTTATGTAAATACTTTTCGTAGTATACCATTGCTCCAACTACCATGGCACTCGGAATGAATAGTTTTTCTTTAATGGTTGAGGATGATACCTCTTGTTCCTCTTCGCTTGAGATGTCATCTAGTATTCCACTAGACTCAGAGTCGCATAATGAATTCAAAGTTGAATCTGAATCTGAGCTTTCCATTCTGTTCATATTGGATATAGAACGATAATTAATAGATCAATTGTTGAAAAACATCTCACAGATAACTAAGATATGTTGCAAACACCATGTGAAAATGAAAGACAATAGCATCTTTAAATAAAAGGACTAAAAAATACTCAACATAAATGTCTGGTGAAAATCAAAACACGAGCAAATAACCACCATTATTGACCTAAACAAGCTAGAAAATGCTACTTTATTTAAGTTCAAGAATGCAACTCAATCTAAACTAATGAGACTCTTCGTAATCAACTAGCATTAGCATAGTCATTTTTCCTCGCGAAATAGTCTACGAGCCAAGTCTCTTTCCATCTGCTCCTCAAGCCACTTCACTCGAAATTCATCTTTCTTAATGTTTATGAATAACTCTCTTATTGTTGGTTTAAGAAACAATCGAGCAGCGAACATCCACAACTTGCCACCTTCTTCTATTTCAGGCATCTTTTCAAGTGTCTCTAAACAAGCCTGAATACTGTAAGGATTTTCAGGAGTTGGTGGCGGCACATATTTCTTCTCCACTGAATCCATCATCTTCTCTAAACATTTTACAATTTTTTCAGATGCCGTGATCTTTTTTGACTTTTTTGGGCGGATAGGTGCCTTAAATTGACTGCCACGCTTCACTTGATTTCCTTGATCACCAAGATTTACAAAATTAGTAGACTGATTAACATCAATATCCGAAAGCGATAAATTATCTGATTCATCGACATGAATGGCTTCGAAGTTATGTTGCAACTCATCATCCATATGTGGTGGAACCAAGCCAGAGCTTGGAGTGTAAGCACTTTTACCATTAGCCACCACATCAGCAAACAATATTTCTTGTTCGTTTAGCATTATAGGACCCTTATCTTTGAACTTTGCTGCTTCAGGAACCACCTACAAGTTAATTACGTACATCAATATTATTTGAGGGGCATATATAATGTAATATAAAAGAAAATTTGTAGTACCTGTAACTTTCTCTGCCACCACTCATCACTTGCTTCAACTGTACCTCTCTCGCTATTCCAACCAAGCCCGGTCTCATTATGCAAAAGTTTTTTCCAGTGACCAAATTCTTTTTTTAATGTATCCCATCGATTCTTCAATTGAATTCGATTGTACTTACACTGAGACAGATCAACAAATTTTTGTACAAGTCTATCCCAACCATATTTGTTGAAATGACTCCCAGGTCGATTGCCAGCCATTAGCTCATCAACGCATAGTTTAATAAAAATTGATGTAGTCTTCACATCCCAACTAGCCTTTTCTCCTATTTCAACACTCTTCGCCTTTGATTTTTTGTTAGTGTTAACACTTGGTTGTGTTGTTTGAGACATAGATTGTGATTGAAAGACAAAATTCATATTTAATCCTCTTGGATCATTCATTTGAGAGGCCATAACTACATAGAACAAGATAGACAATGTAACATAGAAATATAACATATGTTCTTTAAAAAAGTTTATGTGATTTAACTTTTCAAGTTCATTTCAAACCAAAGAAATTAGTAATAAAGCTAAAAAGGTAACTAACTTATTTCACTGTAATGTATGTTCAGGGAAAAAAAAAAAAAGAAGAAGACTGTAAAGCATCAAACTTTTGGATGATGGGGCAATATCCAAACACAAAATGAATAAGAACTATCATTTAATTTTACCACTTATAACACAAATGAAAATTTTAGCAAATGCAATAAAAGTTTAAATTAAAATACTATACTGTAACTCCACATATCATTGACATAACAGGCAAACACACGCTTGAAAGTTTCAAAGTATAATTGCATGGTTTAGATCTTATAATGCTGTAAACATGTAATGCAAATTGATTATATAGATTTGAATGGCCAAATCAGTAACATACACTTGTTCATCAGCTATTCACATGCTACCATGAATGAAATAAAAATTACAAAACTACAATGACACACATCGTCTAGAGAATAAATTCAAGTTCTCATAATTTAATATTTAAAACACGAGCTATCAAAAACACCCAAACACCAGGAACATAATTAATTGTTTCTAACCTCTCACTTTCCGTTCTCTTGATTTCAGAAATTCTTTAATCTTTCAACGTGGGATCATGAGACTAAAGACCTGCTTTTTATAGATTTTTACTGATAAGAATGAAGGATAAAATTCGTGAGCGATAAGAAGAAATCAAATGAAGTGATAACAATTAACACTGAGTTGATAAGATCATGACAGGTTGATTAGATCTTTTGATATGAAAAAAATTGGCGGGTGATAAGAATAGCTCGTACTTCTTTTTTGAGTTAGATTTTGCTATGTGATAATATTAGAAGATAAGGGTATAATTGTACAAAAAAATAATAATTTATTCAAAAATTGCTACCATAAGCTAGAAGCACCCCTAGACCAACTTCAAGATTGTGGGTGTTTTTAGCTTAAAAAAAGTTTTCCCACCACATAAGCTAAATTTGCAAACACTCCAAACTGCTTAACTTAAGTCAAAAGCTGGTTTTAGCTTTTTTAAGAGTTTGCAAACACCACTTTCATAGCACGCTTTGCAAATTCATATGTTGTAACCTCATTGGTCATTGATATAGTGGATAATTAATTTGTTATTTTTAATAATATATAATGTGAAGAGAGTTATAAATACGATTATCTCATTACGAAAAGATTATGTAATATACGAGCAGTACTCTTTCAGTAAACTTATTTTTAGGATTTCTTTTTTCTTCTCGAAACAGAATATTTGATATCAATATCGACATGTATTGTCTTACTCGGTACATAAAAGATGAAATGACACTTCTGAGCTGGCATGGATCAAAAATTTCAAAAGTTTCTTAAAATATACCAAAAAGTTCACATTTAAATTGTATATGAACGAAAAATAAAAGTATTTCCGACATCTATTGCAATAACTATTTTTACGATTTTCTTCATCGAAAAGATTCTAAAGTATAATATATAGTGAACCAAAATATACATGGAAAACAAACATTGATACATAGCCCGGAGTTTTATCTTCCCAGTGGGTGTGGTCTTAGGTGGTCACAGAAGTTATGTCGATGGCAATTCAAAATTAAATATCTAACTGAAATTAGCTTATGAAAATTAATTTGTATTATTGAAATATGTAATAATTGTGAGGGAACAGAAGAGTGCAGATAATTAATTAATTATCCCATTTTGTGTACTACAAATTATATGCATAGCGAATATCAGAGAAAAAGAAAACATTTGCTTGGTCATGAGAGGCGCGCGATTTGTTCTCTAACGTACTTCAATAGTAATTTTACTAATGTGTAGTATTAAAGAGGACCATTTTAATTTTTAAAACACTTCAGTCAATTAGGGTAGCTAAAAACCATATAAATCACAATTATGTAACAATTATATGAAATTTAACTCTTGAAGTAAAGCTTTTTCAACATTCTCGACCTTTTAAGATTGTAAATGAGGGTTAATCATAGTGGAAAAATTGACATCAGTCTTGTTTCGAGCACAGTACTATTAATAAGTACAAGTACAAGTGTACAACGTACAATAAAAATAAAGATTCTAATTCTAATTAATTAAGAATTACGCGGAGGTCAAACATATGTATTTTTATTCTGTATTCGTTCCAACTGTTTTGAACACATAATTCTTATTCTTATCAAAATTTAAGCTTCATAGCATTTCGTTAAATTTCAATCCAGAGCCTATATCAAATATTAAATTTTTTTTATATAAATTTTAGGTGGACGAAGGTCTTGAATGACAAGATATAGGATTATTTTAACATGTAAAAACATATATAAAGTTAAGAAATCTAAATAGTTCACTTATGATTAAAAAACAGTATCATAACTAATAATTAACTATCTTATGGCACTTATGACTAATATTTTTTAATTAAAATAACTTGTGTAACAAAATATTAATATACTGATATATATAAAGTCACCACATATTAAAAAAATAACACAGTTAAAATATTATTACTATATTTGAATACTCAACGACTCAATGAAAGAAATAGAGATGTTAGCTGATTCAAAATTTTGGTTGGTGGATAATTTTAGGTGAAGTTTGATGATGTTTGAGTGAACATTCATTTAAGTTTTAGCAAATCTTAATTTGCGTTCTTCTGGACTTCTTATATAAAGTTAGTGAACTATGAAGCTAACTATTATTTCGATCCACTTTTTGGTCGTCGTCCTCGTGATCTATTCATTTGCTCTGGATCAAAGATCTCAACGTGTCGTATTGGTGCTTATATGACTCTTCGTCGGGTCAGACATGATCGAACATCACAAGCTATTTTCACGTCGATGAGTCTCACGTCAAATTTATCGCGAATGTATTAATTCATTACATTATCTTTTTGTTAACGCACATCCAAAGTAATATGTGCACTTTAGCTGCTACACTTGTATGATGACCCTGCGACGACGTTCAATTTTTTTGTTCATCAAGATTACAATAATAAGGTAAACTATAAGATTAGTACCCTTCGTGGACGAAGGATGATGAGCTTAGTTAATTACTGCTAGTGTATAAATAGAATCTTCAGCAAATTGAGTAAGTCTTGGTCAAGAAGAAGGTAACCAAAAAACTGAGTCTTTGGTCAAAAAGAGAACATAACATTTCCACAGTAATTGAGACGCAAAAATAAACTTCAAACTTCAACCACACATGCAGTCCTCTTTGTAGTACAAAGCCTCAGGATATCAACATTTGCCGCTATAAAATCCCTAGTGATATGCACAAATATTACACAACATCTAATAGCATTTGTAAGAAGTTTGCAGATATGGGGCTGCTCTTTTGTCTGTTTTTTGCTGTTTTTCTTGCAAGAACTTATTCAATAAGAGAAGTTCATTATCAAGGCATGTTTCCTTATTCTTAAGTACTTTAATCCATTTTTATGTTTGAAGAGTTTCTCAACCATTTTGTGTGTCCCTTATATAAATAGCATATTATGTAAAAATATTGAAAATATATTGGCTTGGTGATAGCTCTAGAGGTAGTTTTTCTGCGAACTACTAAACATATTTGTGTCTTTTATTGCTTTTCGACGTCATCGTATGTGGTATAACATAAATAAAACATATTTTGTGTGTCTTTTATTGCTTTTAGACGTCATCGTATGTGGTATAACATAAATATTTTTAATTGTATGCAAATTTTTACATGTGCAGAGGTTGACAAGTTTGAGAATTCTCCGTTGCACCTCCCATTGTACCGTGTCCGAAGTTTCCCTCACTCTGTTCAGACATCAGATGACACTCCCCCGTCCTTCTTACACGCACTTGCTCTGGACGAAGCACGCGTAAAGTTCCTAAATTCCAGACTTGCTAACAAAAATTCGACAAAAACAGAACGTTTAGTCGATGGAGAGTTTGTTAGTGTTCCTCTCAATCCTGGTGTGCCTCTCGGTATTCAAAGTTACTACACGAGTATCGGGATTGGAACTCCTACGACTAACCATCTTGTGCTCATTGACACCGGCAGTTCCTTCTCCTGGACCCAGTGCGAACCTTGTGCCAGATGTCACTCACAACTCGGTCCTCGTTTCAATCCGTCGGCTTCTGAAACTTACCAGCAACTTCCATGCGACGCAAGCCAATGCTCGTCATTAGAGAAGGCCACCCTCAATAGTCCTATGTGCTCTTCATCTAACGTTTGTCTATACACAGCCATTTACGGCGATGGATCTTTTTCACAGGGGTACCTTAGCCAAGATCTGCTCACAATTGGCTCGGAATCGCTCGAAGGTTTCGTGTTTGGTTGTGGACAAGACAACGAAGGTTTGTTTGGGAGCACAGAAGGGTTGGTTGGCCTTGCGAAAGACGAACTTTCCATGTTCTCGCAGTTGTCGACAAAATATGGGAACTCGTTCTCCTACTGTCTCCCTTCAGCATCTCCCTTGGGTGAAACTGGAAGTGGAGGTTTTCTTTCCTTTGGGACTTCTTCAGATCCTGGATATAAGTTCACTCCTATGTTGTCTGATTCTCGTGATTCGACATTGTATTTCTTGAAACTCTCGGCCATATCGGTGTCTGGTGCGGTTTTAAATGTGGCAGCGAATGAGTATAACGTTCCGATGATTATAGACTCGGGAACCACCATTTCACAGCTGGGGATGGGGGTGTACTCCGCGCTGAGGGACGAGGTGGTTAAGGTTGTATCGTCCAAGTTTCGGATGGCTGAGCCTGTTGCGCAATTTGATGCTTGTTTTGAGGGCGGTTTTGGTGAGATATCGGCGGTTGTGCCATCGGTGAATATGATTTTTGAAGGGGAGGCGGAGCTGAATCTTGCGGCGCAGAATGTCGTGATAGAGGTAAAGCAGGGAACTACGTGCTTGGCGTTTGCTGGTAATTCAGATGGGGATATCGCCATTCTCGGGAGTCAGCAGCAGGAAACTTTTAGCGTTTTGTATGATGTTGCGAGTTCGAGAATCGGGTTTGCCACGGGTGGCTGTAGTTAAGGCCGTCTCAAATCATTTTACTGAGACGGTCTTTCATTCTCTATGTCACCGTTAAATCTATATAACGTGTGCTATGTAGTGGTGCTTTAAGATCTCACTTCAAATTAAGTCATAGCACCACGGAAGTTAACTTATATGTTTACTACAAAATATGATTTGGACTGAGTTAAGGCATATAGGGTAAGGTTGGTGCCCTTTGGCTTTTACAGTGCTTAAATGTGTATAGTTTAGCACAAAATAAGGGGCGTGAAAATGTATGATTAATTTAATGGGATAAAAGGATTAAGTCCTTTATACTATGCTCGATTACACTTTCTCCAGCTATTCTTTTCTAGTCTCCAGCTATTCTTTTATTTTGGCTAGCGATATTATCAAAGTATGTTGAAGCAATTTTTTAATCCCTCTAATTTGAACTTGTCAATCAAGCACTATAAAAGTTAAGTACTTCAAATTTTCTCATGCCATATTTTCTAAAATATTAATTACTTGTACATTATTATGAAAATTCAATCAATCTTACCATGACTATGTAACTTATTTCCCAATCAATCTTTCATTTTTATTTTTATTTGGACTATGAATCAATCCTTTTCCAAGACAACAAAAATTATGGTATATGATAACATGATAGTTTCTTATGAATGAACAATATATTGAACTTTTTAGTAAGAAACCACTATTTATTTATAAATAATTCTTTAAATTATATATAAATAATGTTCAATAGAATTTATTAAGTACGTGATTTATATATTACCAGATAATAGAGAAATATTTAACAATAAATTAAGTTAAATTGAAGATTCCTGTAAACATTAAACTATAAATTAGACAAAAGGGATATGCAATTTAATCATCAAGCTATATATGTTTCAAACAGTTTTGTTGATAAGTATTGCCAAGGAGCAGTTACGTCCCAATCATTTTATTTTTTTACATTTTTAAACAAAATTTATTTTATGTAATTTATATTTATTAATATGGAGACCTTCTGTAATATTTTTCAATGCAAACGGATATTCTCATATATTCTTTTTTCTTTTAGTGTTTCCTCTAATGTCTTATACATATAGAGTGTTTAAACATAATTTTAATATAATATCTACACACTATCAGGTTTAATACATAATTTAAATTCTATAAAGACTTTTATATTATGTTACATTCATTTTATTTGCAATTTAAAGGTTATTGAGAAGCAAATATGAATTATTAGTTTGAAGTCAGTATATATCATCACAAGAACTAACTTTCGGTTATATTTAAAGTTCTAAATATGTTTGAAGAATATTGATTAGAGTTAGAAAATAATTAGATTGTGTATTAATATTGAATTTTTATACATAAAGTTGACGGATAAAGAGAATATGGTATGTAGAAATTTTGATATAATAATGTTTGATTGACAAGGGCAAATCAGACACTATAAAATAATTGAGTTGGCAACAACAATTATTGCTTTGACAATATCGTTAGCCTTTTATTTTTCTCCACTTGCCCCATGTACTATGGATAAACAAGTTACAACTTATGTAATGCATTGCACGGATAAGACTATCAAGGGTACTATGCAGTATAGTCTTATCTATTTATCGACACGTTAAAAAAATAGTGATACGAATAGTCAAAGAAAATAAGAGAATTAAGTATTGTTTGTAATGATTATTCATTCTACTAGAAGTAAATTGTGATGTAAGCTAGTTAACAAACAACAGTGAAAGTAAATCCACATCAAAATGGATTTTTATTTTAGGTGGGGGGCTATAAGTTGCGCCTTTAAAAAGAAACCTTGTCTGCATATTCAACAATGAAATATAAATTTATTGCCTTTACACCAGCGGGCAAAGAACAAAATGAGTGCAGAGCTATGCATGGATAATAGGTTATGATCAAAACTTATGGCAACCACTTCTTTGTACCGGGATAATAAATAGAAACTATCTCTTGCATATAGTGGTGTTTATAATAGAAATTCTAAGCCTATGAGTAGGAGATATTCATATATATTCATGAATTGATATAAATGGAGTGATCAACATAATATTTGGTGATGTCCGGTTATAATTTAGTTGATCTTCTTCCTCACTTTAAGAGAATTAATTAGCGAGAAATAGGACTAAATGTATGAGATTTAAAATATTAAATTAAGCACTAACAAATGCCAACCCAACTTTAAGTGAGTAATTAATTCTTGATTCTAAAGTTCAAAGGATACACACAAGTCAATGATATTTACTTGGGAGTACTATAAATAAATAGTGCTAATAGTTATGAATAAAAATAGGATGAGCACATACTCCCACACCCTTTTCTGGACTCCGCCCCCAGCAGGGTACGTACATCTCAACATAGATGGCTCTGCATTAGGAAACCGATGTCCTACGGGCATGGGAGGAATTTTTTGCACCGAAGAGAGACATTTCATGGCAGCATTCTCCGGTTCCTTAGGCCTTACCACCAATAATCATGCGAAATTTAGAGTATTAAGGGATGGGTTACGCCTAGCTATACACTTGCACATCACACACCTCTTAATTCATACGGACTCACTTCTCCTACTTAACTGTTTGAGCAGGACCCAGGACCCTCCGGCCCACCTGGCGGGATTGGTTCAGGAGATATGGATACTACTGCATAGTTTCGTTGTTGTTACGGGGAACTTCTACTATCGGGAGTTGAATGTGGTGGCGGAGTTTTTGGCGAAGCTTGGAGCGAAAAAACAGGCTCGTTACCAGGGATAGCTGACAGAAGATGAGGATCAGTCCTCACTATGGTTTTATATTTGGGATACATGCATGTAGGTCCAAAAACCTTGCTATAGGTCCAAATTCCCTTGCTATTGATCTATAGCAAGGGATGTGGACGTTGGTAGCATCCCTTGCTATAGGTGGCGTGGGTGCAGGTAATTTGCATGCTGCAAGGGAAAAGGACCTTGCTATTGCTGTTCTGACACACACCTGTAGCAAGGTCCTGTTTCCCTTGCTATAGGGTGCTGGCACACAGCAACGTCCACAGACGTTGCTATTTGTTCTGACACAAAGGTCAATTGCAACGTCCATGGACGTTGCTATGCATTCTGACACAACCTCAATTGCAACGTCTTTTGACGTTGCAATTGATTTAAGCACGTTTTTTTTTTTTATTTCATTTTTGGTTTCGATAAAATACAGCAACGTCTACGGACGTTGCTATAGTTTTTTTTTAATTTCATTTTGTCTCCGGACATTTAATTGCAGCAACGTCCACGGACGTTGCTATAGTGCCCGGAGGATTTTTTTTAATAATAGGGCAGCAACGTCCGTGGACGTTGCTATAGTGGTCAGATTTTTATTTTTTCAAATTTTGCAGCAACGTCCTCGGACGTTGCTGCACATAAATAATTTTTTTTTTAAAAAAGTCGCGGTAAATACCGCCTGTTTTAATAAATTTTTTTTTAATATATATATATACACACACTCACATTATACATTAATTGAAACCTCAATATTATATATATGTATAGTATGTTTAAAAATATAATACTAATAACTAAATTATACACACACACACACACACAAACACACGCACATATATATATATATATATATATATATATATATATATATATATATATAGATATATGTATATATATATAATATTAAGAAATGTTAGATAACATTTTAAAAATATAATGATATATATATACATACACACACTAAACTTTACAATGTATAATTATAAAATAATCTCACTAATTATAATTATACAATATATATGTACATATATATATATAGTATAAGATGCATGCATATATAATATATATATAAGTTGATGATGATGCAAAATAAATTAAGGAAAAAAATAAAGTGTAGGAGAGAAGGGGAGAGAAGAAGATGATAATAATATGAGAGGGAGAAGTGGGATGGATGAGTGATATAGTGGGGTATTTATAGTAGTATAGTGGAAGGGAGAGGGAGGGAAATGAAATTTTTTGGGAAATTTGAACTTTCCGCCAAAAATTTTCTGAAATTCTGTAGCAAGGTCCAAATCCCTTGCAACAGGTTATTGTAAGAAAGCTGTTGCAAGGGAAGTTGGAATCCCTTGCTGCTGTGTCAGAAAAGTAGCAACAGCAAGGGATTTGGACCTTGCAATAGCTTTATTATCCAAAATGTTTTAATTATATATATTTCCTCATTCAATCATTTAAATATATCCATATATAATTATGGCTTGTAAATCATAATTAAATGAGACTTGAGCTAAATATATAGAACTAATCTTGAGCTTGGTTAAATTAATTAATTAATAAAACTTATTTGATTGAATAATTATTAATTACATAAGAAAATAGAACTAATCTTGATATTTATAGCTATATATATATATATGTGAACTTATTTGAATGAATAAGATCCTAATAACATAAATGAGAACTGGACTAATTAGAATTAATCTTGTATTGTAAAATTAATTAAAGTTATTAGAATCAATAACTTCTCATTAAATAATAATAACCAAACTAAACATACGATTCTTGATTTTCATTAAATAAACTGAATTTATAAGAATGAATAATATTTATACTACATAAGAATTGATGATCAACTACGTTCAGGAAAACTTACTGTTTATTTTTGTTGAATTAATTAAGAATATGATTGATAACTCAACATTACATTAGAATTGAACTAATTAAACAAAACTAATCTTAATTAAATATTAATAAATGAATTGAACTTGTTTGAATGGACAACTCCTAATTAACTACAAATATATAAGCATCAACTAAATATAACTAACATTGACTTTTGTCAAATTAGTTTAATTACTCAATTGAACAAATATTAAATAAGAACTAAATTAATTAGATTTAATAGCATTGATTTTATTATGAATAGTGTTATTACATAATTAGAATTGTACTACGTACAAGGAATACAACTCTATTTGAAAATATGATTTTGACCCCAGAAGATTTGAAAAGTTACAATTTAGTCCTTTCCCTTTTGAAAAATTTATGATTGACCGCAAATACGATTATTGATTTTCATTAAATAAACTGAATTTATATGAATGAATAATATTTAAACTACATAAGAATTGATGATCAACTACGTTCAGGAAAACTTACTGTTTATTTTTGTTGAATTAATTAAGAATATGATTGATAACTCAACATTACATTAGAATTGAACTAATTAAACAAAACTAATCTTAATTAAATTTTAATAAATGAATTGAACTTGTTTGAATGGACAACTCCTAATTAACTACAAATATATAAGCATCAACTAAATATAACTAACATTGACTTTTGTCAAATTAGTTTAATTACTCAATTGAACAAATATTAAATAAGAACTAAATTAATTAGATTTAATAGCATTGATTTTATTATGAATAGTGTTATTACATAATTAGAATTGTACTACGTACAAGGAATACAACTCTATTTGAAAATATGATTTTGACCCCAAAAAGATTTGAAAAGTTACAATTTAGTCCTTCCCTTTTGAAAAATTTATGATTGCCCGCAAATACGATTCTTGATTTTCATTAAATAAACTGAATTTATATGAATGAATAATATTTAAACTACATAAGAATTGATGATCAACTACGTTCAGGAAAACTTACTGTTTATTTTTGTTGAATTAATTAAGAATATGATTGATAACTCAACATTGCATTAGAATTGAACTAATTAAACAAAACTAATCTTAATTAAATTTTAATAAATGAATTGAACTTGTTGAAATAAGAACTAAATTAATTAGATTTACTAGCATTGATTTTATTATGAATATATAGTGTTATTACATAAGAATTGAACTACGCACTAGGAATACAACTCTTTTTGAAAATATGATTTTGACCCCAAAAAGATTTGAAAAGTTACAATTTAGTCCTTCCCTTTTGAAAAATTTATGATTGACCGCAAATACGATTCTTGATTTTCATTAAATAAACTGAATTTATATGAATGAATAATATTTAAACTACATAAGAATTGATGATCAACTACGTTCAGGACAACTTACTGTTTATTTTTGTTGAATTAATTAAGAATATGATTGATAACTCAACATTGCATTAGAATTGAACTAATTAAACAAAACTAATCTTAATTAAATTTTAATAAATGAATTGAACTTGTTGAAATAAGAACTAAATTAATTAGATTTACTAGCATTGATTTTATTATGAATATATAGTGTTATTACATAAGAATTGAACTACGCACTAGGAATACAACTCTTTTTGAAAATATGATTTTGACCCCAAAAAGATTTGAAAAGTTACAATTTAGTCCTTCCCTTTTGAAAAATTTATGATTGACCGCAAATACGATTCTTGATTTTCATTAAATAAACTGAATTTATATGAATGAATAATATTTAAACTACATAAGAATTGATGATCAACTACGTTCAGGACAACTTACTGTTTATTTTTGTTGAATTAATTAAGAATATGATTGATAACTCAACATTGCATTAGAATTGAACTAATTAAACAAAACTAATCTTAATTAAATTTTAATAAATGAATTGAACTTGTTGAAATAAGAACTAAATTAATTAGATTTACTAGCATTGATTTTATTATGAATATATAGTGTTATTACATAAGAATTGAACTACGCACTAGGAATACAACTCTTTTTGAAAATATGATTTTGACCCCAAAAAGATTTGAAAAGTTACAATTTAGTCCTTCCCTTTTGAAAAATTTATGATTGACCGCAAATACGATTCTTGATTTTCATTAAATAAACTGAATTTATATGAATGAATAATATTTAAACTACATAAGAATTGATGATCAACTACGTTCAGGACAACTTACTGTTTATTTTTGTTGAATTAATTAAGAATATGATTGATAACTCAACATTGCATTAGAATTTATATATATATGTATATGTAAAGAATGAAGAATGCAGCTTTATTATATTAAAAAATAAGTAAAACAAAACCTGCAAGGGAAGAGGAGGTTGCTGAAGCTGAAAGGCTACTGCAAGGGCCTTTTTCCCATGCAACTGTGTCAGAAAAGCTGTTTTTACATCAGCAAGGGTTTTGGACCTTGCAATAGATTTATCAGCTTGATATCCTCTCCTCCACACATTTCATTATCCATACCTTCGTTTCACAACCCCAAAATCTACTGCATAACCTGCATTTCATTATCCAAAATCTACTGCATTTCTTCCCCTTCTCTTCTCTATTTTTCAGCAAAATTTCATTTCTTGCTTGTGATTTTTTTGCAAAACGTACGTAATTCTCAGCAAAGCTCACTCCACGAGAGGTATCAATTTCAGTAATTATCGTAATTCGTTGATTAATTTTATTTATATATTGTTGATGTTGCTGCTTAATTTATCTTTTTTGTAATATTAATACCTATTATTCATCATATTTAGAGTAACTGAGATCTAAGCGTGATTTGATTAGTAGTATGCTATATATATGCATGTGTGTAATTAATTGCTTACACTGTTAGTATCTGATGATAAGTTTGAATTAGCCTTACTTTCGTGATTAAATAGTCAGTTCTCGTGCTGATGCATTGTTAATTTGATTTTAATTAGATAAAAAATGTATAACAACGAAGATCGGAGTTGGATGTACGATCGAGGCAACGTTGATGAGGGGTATATCAATCCATATTTCATAGATGGCGTCAACAGATTCCTAGAATTTGCATTTTCTCAAGGTCAACGAAGAGTTAAGTGTCCGTGCACTCGATGTGGGTTTAGCAAAAGCAAAAAGAGGGATGTGATTCAGGGACACCTATTGACGTACGGTTTTGTTCCTCATTATTACGTATGGGAGGCACACGGAGAAAGGAACAACTTTTCTGGCAATTACACATACGCAGGGGAGTCATCGACTCGTAATGATAATGTCGAAAGTGGTTACGTAGATATGGTCAATGATGCATACGGAGGTCAGTATGAAGGAACGCACTATAATCAAAATACAGAAGAAGAGCCAAACCGTGAGGCCCGAGACTTTTTTGATATGCTACGGGAAGCCGAGGTGCCAATACGCGTTGATGTGGAAACAACACCATTGCAGTGGTTAACATCATTTATTGCCGACAAGGTTCGTCATGGCACAACAAACGCCTCTGCTGACAATCAATTACAAGCGGCCCGCAGATTAATGAGTCCTGCAGATCGTCATAGATTGCCTGAAAATTGGTACGGGGTCAAGAAATTCATCAAAGGTTTGGGACTTGGGTACAAAACATACGATGTGTGTGTTAATACTTGTATCCTTTATTACGGGGAGTATGAAAGTAAGCGCTGGACCGAGTGCCCCCATTGTGGCGAAGCTAGGTACGAGGAATGCACCAACAAGAAGAAGCTCGTTCCTCGTAAGAAGCTGTGGTACTTGCCTATTACAGATCGATTGCAGAGGCTTTACACATCACGCAAAATATCGGAGCACATGACATGGCACTTGAAGTGTCAGGCAGATACCGATCAAATGATTCACCCTGCTTCAAGTTTGGCCTGGAAATCTTTCGACAGGACATTTCCAGATTTTGCTGCCGAACCGAGAAACGTTAGACTTGGACTTTGCACCGATGGTTTTAATCCTTTCGGGAGCTCCTCAGCTCCTTACTCGTGTTGGCCAGTATTTGTGACCCCTTATAACCTCCCTCCCGACCTGTGCATGCGACAAGAATATATTTTTCTAAGTTTAATGATATCTGGTCCGAAGAGTCCCGGCAAGAACATTGACGTATTACTCAGACCCCTTATTGATGAACTTAAGTCACTGTGGGATTCGGGTGTGCCAACATACGATAGTTTTCGGAAACAAAATTTCCAAATGCGAGCTTCATTGCTATGGACGATTAGTGACTATCCAGGGTATGGCATGCTATCACAGTGGAGCACACATGGTCGTTTATCTTGCCCGTACTGTATGGAAGAAACCAAGAGTTTCCAACTTAAGCACGGTCGAAAGACTTCTTTCTTTGACTGTCATCGTCGATTCTTGCCTCCGGACCATCCATGGAGACTAAACACAACTGACTTCACGAAAGGTAGAATAGAGACTGATGAACCTCTACCAAGAAGATCAGGGATGGACATGTGGAGACACGTTGAACGTCTTCCACCGGTCGGATTTGGTATATGCGGAGAATTTGTTCAGGGCTTTGGGTTGTATCACAATTGGTGTCGTAGAAGTATATTTTGGGAACTTCCGTATTGGAAGCACAATCTGATCCGCCACAACCTAGATGTCATGCATTGTGAAAAGAACTTCTTCGACAATATCAAGAACACTGTGATGGATGACCCTGAGAAAACCAAGGACAATATGAACTCTCGCAAAGATTTACAATTACTGACGGGCAGAAGATCTTTGTTTCTACAGACTGGACCGGGGGGGAGGTTATACAAACGTAGAGCATCGTACTGTCTCAGTAAGGACGAAAAGGTTAAAGTGTGTGAGTGGTTGTGCAATCTCAAATTTCCAGATGGATACGCGTCAAACATTTCGCGTTGTGTTCAAATGCCACAGCTTCGTCTAGTGGGAATGAAAAGTCACGATTGTCACGTTTTTTTGCAAAGGTTGGTTCCGATTGCATTTCGTGACTTCTTGCCAGATAATGTCTGGGGGCCGCTAGTGGAGATCAGTAATTTTTTCAGAGCTTTGACAGCTCCTGACATCCGATATAGTGACATGGAGTTATTAGAACGTTCGATTGTGGTGACTATGTGCAAGCTGGAAAAATTCTTTCCTCCATCGTTCTTTGATTCCATGGAGCATTTGGCGATACACCTTCCCTGGGAGGCAAAGGTCGGTGGGCCCGTGCAGTACAGGTGGATGTACCCATTTGAGAGGTAAATACCAGTTACTGTTATATTGATAACTATACGATGTTCAAAATATGACTAGTTAATCTTTTTTTGTCTTTGTTAGACGGATGTTTGATTTTAAGAGACCAAGGGGTAACAAGGCACACATAGAAGGGTCGATTGTTGAGGCGTACATTTACGCAGAAATTGCAAATTTCTCCTCACTCTACTTTGACAGCAACATTGAAACAAGAGCAACCCGTTTGAACAGGAACGAAGTTCCAATATCTATTGACCCCAACGACCAATTATCAGTATTCCAGAGTAAAGGGAAAACAATGGGGCGTTGTGTCAGTTACAGAAGTTTGTCTCTCGCAGAGTGCAAAGCGGCTCATCTCTATGTCTTGTTGAATTGCCCAGAGGTCGAGTGTTGGTTAAGGTAAGATTAGTAATTGCCATACGATGTATTCTTGCTAATATATCAATTGATGTTTTAAACGGCTTCTTTCTGCGACAGTGTGTTTGATGAACAGATGTGCGCAGGATATCCGCAAGCTAATAAAGATCAGATACGTAAAGCTTATTTTATCGACTGGTTCAAACAAGTTGTTGTGTCTGGTAGTTACAGTGTGGATCCTAGATTACGCGGTCTTGCTCGGGGTCCTGTTTTGAAAGCAAAAACGTATAATGGTTATACGGTTAACGGATTCAAATTTCATACAGAAGCATATGGGGCTGGTGGGCAAACAATGAACAGTGGCGTTTATGTGAAGGGCGACACTGGCGACCCAGACGCACGTAATTTCTATGGAATGCTTCAAGAGATTATACAGCTTGATTACTGGGGCAGTGGAAACTTGGAACAAATTGTTATGTTCAAATGTGATTGGTACGACGTGTATAACGGAATAACAACTCATCCGACTTATGGCCTTGTTGACATTAATCCAACAATGCGACTCGGGACAGGAGCGTCTGAACCGTTTATCTTAGCTAGTCAGGCGCAACAAGTCTATTACACTCTGTATCCGTCACAAAAAAATACGAGTAGGAGAGGATGGTGGGCGGTTTGCACGACAAGAGCGAGGTACCTCGTTGACACAACTGCAGTGGCTAATCTCGACATTTATCAAGATAGCACCGCACCTCAGCTAAGATTGGATGACATCAACAATATCGACAATACACCTATCAGGCTTGCAGGCAATGATATTGTGGAAGTCGATGATAACGACACGTTCGCCGACGATGACGTGGATGAAGATCATGATGATGGTGACGACGACGACCCTGATTATGCGTAATGTGTGTTCCAAGCAATATGTTTGCCTATGTAGTAAGAATTCGTGAACTTAAACAGTGGTTTATTTGCAATATGTAAGTTTGCGTTGTAATATTTGAGTTATTTGAATTGTAACGTTTTTATATATATATATACATATATATATATATAAAACTAGTGTAAATTATAGATATAATTAAAAACATAAATATATATAAGGTGCAAACATAAATAAAAACAAGCTAAAATAAACCACGTTTGTTCATAATTATACAAATACAAATAAAAGCAGCAAATAACAGTCTAAATTTCACTATCCGCTTCAAATTACATATCACCCAAGCCAGTGGTGTCGTCATCACCGCCCCCCGAACTTCTTTCCTGGTCTCCTTCGTCCTCCTGACCGATAGAATGTGACTGTGGTCGATAGAATGAACCCCCTGATACTCGCCCGCTGCCGACACTCGTGTTCGTCGGTTGCAATGGTTGGTGGAAAACTGCCGGGAAGTTGTTAAACTGTTGTGGTAGCCCCTGTTGTTGTTGACCCTGTTGCTGTTGCGCTGACCCCCACAACCCCTCGGGCACCGGCACATTCATCTGTGACATAAAGTATTTGAGCACATTCTTTAAACCGGCGATTTCTTCATTTTGAGTAGCTGTTACGGCCTCCAGTTCCTCACATTTTGAGCGAAGCGGCTCCAAGCTACTAGAGCCAGTCTCAACGAACCTAGAATGTCTCCGAGCCTTGAATCCTATGCGCTCGGGCTCACCGTAACTCGCCAGACCCACCACCCTATTCTTCTTTACACTTCCGGCTGCGGCAATTTCCACCCACGGTCTCACATCCCAGACCGGCCACTGGCTCATATCGGGCCCATGTTCTCGTAGGCAGTGTTCCACATAGGCATCCTACATATGACATATTATGATTCAAAATATTTTTTGTAACAAACATAAGTATAATTACGACAACACCAATTATTGACGATTACACAACTTTAATGAAAGAATATATTATACTCACGTAATTAGCCTTGTCCTCAGGGTTTGGCCACTCAACCGTACCGTCGTCGTGTTTCTTTGCACGAGTCTTTACAAAGACATCCTGAAACGGCACCTTGTCGGGCGTTGTATTCATTTCCTTGGCCTGTCATAATATGAAAATTCATTAAAGCAAATATAGATCACATTATTAAATCAATGATGAAATTTGAAAAATAACCAATCATATTTTTCTGCTTACCAGGTCTATCCTATGCTTGTTCGTGCTGCGCGACCCACCCCTATAGTTTACTGTTTTCCCCTTATCTCGATTTTTGGCGTTCTGCTCCGAACGACCCTTCGTGGGCTCAAGCTCCCAGTAATCATAAAATGCCTGCCGAAAATCTTCGTGAATCCAACAGCTGTGAGTCAAACTATAGGTGGGGTCAACTCTGCAGCGCAACCACCATTTCTTGGCGTGGTTTACCGAACCTGCAAATCTCGCAGTGGCGACCTTATCATACCATTCCCTGACTGCATTTTCAATGGCAGGATCCCACTGGTAAGTGTGCTGCATTTAATACAGACATAAAGAAAAGTTGGTCACATAAATGAATAAAAATGAACAAATATTTATAAATATTTAATAAATATAGAAGCCAAACTAATTCCTTACCTTAAATCTGTTCCAACACATTTCCTTCTCCTCTTCTGGCCACATGCCGTACGTGAAGTATGGCCCTTGCATCATGTTCCTCAAATTTGTACCAATCGTCGTCACGGCGGAAGGGTTCTCTATTGAGCCGTCAAAGAATAATTCCAGTACCTCCCTGTCATCCGGATTTGCCGGGGGCTCGCGAGGTTTAGATTGTCCTCGCACTGCAACCCTAGCAATACCACCATCGTCTCATGAATCATCGTTACCCCCCTCATCCTCGGCTAACTCCTCAGAAACGCCATGAGCACGTGAGCCTGAAGCTCGTGTGCCCGAAGCACGTGTGCCTGAACCACGTGAGCCTGAACCCCGTGAGCCCGATGATGATGGCCCAACAGTACTTCCCGTCCCCTGAATCTGTAGCTGTGGCCTCGTTAGCGGTGTTTGTGGCACACCAAATCCAGATCCACTCCCAAACCCAGGCCCACCAAAACCAGGCCCACCAAAACCAGGCCCACCAAATCCAGGCCCACCAAATCCAGGCCCACCAAACCCAGGCCCACCAAATCCAGGCCCACCCAATCCAGGCCCACCAAATCCAGGCCCACCAAATCCAACCCCGCCGTAACCAGCCCCACCAAATCCACCACCCCCAAGATATACACCCCCCGTTGTCGATCCTACACCCATCAATTGATTGGTAAACGGCCCACTAGCGCGGGCTCCTGCCTCATTTGATCCTCCGGGAAACATCGGCATAATCGCTGAAAGTGATCCCATCGAACCAAGATCAGGCTGCGAAGAGAATGATCCTCGAGGTACCCCTTCCGGGTATGGCACCTGGTTCTTCGACACCTTCTTTTTTCCTTTCCCCCTTCCCTGATCTGACGAGCCGGCCATCTGATAAATAAATATTTAGAATGGTCAAATTAATAATTTCTAAACGCTACTAACCTTAATTTTTAGCATATCTAATTAACATAAATACGTTCTAACATAAACACAATTATATATGTTATATAATACAAAGTTAATCGATTAAATTCTACAAAAATCATAATAAAATACGTAGCTATATTGGTCACATAATCACAAATCTAATATTAATTAATTAAGCATACATATATATATATATATATATATATATATATATATATATATATATATATATATATATATATATATAATTAACAGTACTAATACACTCGAATCAACAAATACATCACTATTATGCGATAATATTACACAAATCTAACCGATTAATTAAATTAAACCTTAAGATACATATATAAATCGTCACATATATAATTAATTACCTCTACTACCTTAATTAAGTATAAATAATTAACATATATATAAATACACTATCTAATCAACAATTACATCACAAATACTAATTACACAAATCTAACCATTAATTTAAAAAAAAATTAATAATACACATATATCGTTCAAAATTACTTCTAATATTTTAATTAATCATATAATTACACAAATCTAACCACTAATTTAAAAAAAAATTAATAATACACATAGATCGTTCAAAATTATTTCTAATATCTTAATTAATCATACATAATTACACATATCTAACCATTAATTTAAAAAAAAATTAATAATACGCATAGATCGTTCAAAATTACTTCTAATATCTTAATTAATCATACATAATTACACAAATCTAACAAATACAACACTATGATGCTATAATATTACACAAATCTAACTAATTAATTAAAAATAAACATTAATATACGTAGATCGTCACATAATTACCTCTAATTAATACCTTAATTAAGCATAAATAATTAACACAAATATGCCTAAAATCAACAATTATATCACAAATAATCTAATTACACAAATATAACCATTAATTTAGAAAAACAAACATAATACACATAGATCGTCACATAATTACCTCTAATACCTTATTTAAGCATAAATAATTAACACTAATATGCCTAAAATCAACAATTACATCTCAAATAATCTAATTACACAAATCTAACCATTAATTTAAAAAAAAAAACATAATACACATAGATCGTCAAAATTAATTCATCAAATCGACTAATTAATACATAATTAACACAAATACATCATCAAATCAACTAAAAAATCTTATTTATGCAAAATAATAAAAATCTAACCGATTAAACCCAAAAAAAAACATGTATAATCGTAATTTTGAAGACATTAAACACATACCTTAAAAAAAGAAGAGATTTGGAGCTGAAATGAGTGAAATTATGTGAATTCGAGTGAAAAACGAGTGAAAAAAAAAAATTTGGCCGAGAGCTGCAATGGCAATTTTCGCAGCAGAAATCTGCTGCGAAAATGCCATATAAATATGGCACCAACGTCCTGGGGACGTTGGTGCCATGGATTAATGCTGCACGGCAGCTTTGTGTCTGCATGCAGCAGACACAAAGCTGCTCCCGTGCAGCTGGCATCAACCTTCGACTGCAGCAACGTCTGTTTAGACGTTGCTGCAGTCGAAATATGTTACCAACGTCTTTTTCAGACGTTGGTAACAATTCAAACTTAAAAAAAAAATTAAAAAACTGTTGCAGCAACGTCTGTAGGACGTTGCTGCTTCAAAAAACTTCTGACAAATACCTGCCAACGTCCGAAGACGTTGGCAGGTATTTATTTTTTTCAGTTTTGCTGTACCAACGTCTAAAGACGTTGGTACAACTAATTTCCTGCAACGGATTCGAGATCCGTTGCAGTGTGTCCGTTACAATTGGCCTAAATTCTTGTAGTGATGCCTTGAGTGGCTGTCCCCTTTTTTGTATTCCGACTTGTATAGTGTCCACATACGCATCACCCGTTCCCCGTACCCGTGTACTAAACCTGTTTGCTTACGTTAATCGTTAATAAATGCATATTTTATCAAAAAAAAAAAGTAGCTAATAAATCACGTCTTTAGCAAATATAAAAAAAAAGGACACTATCTATGTAAACGTTAAATTAGTACCGCTTTGGTTAGATGAATGCCTTTTTCTTATAAATGTTCACATGAATACAAGATTAACACATTACCATATATTATAAAGTTGTGAATGTTGAAGAAAATCTATGAGACACTTTAAGTGGCATATATATGTGTGATATATTCGCTACTAAAGTGCTGATATGGGAGTTAAGTTTCAATATTATGACACCTATAACTTTGTTAAAACTTTAAGATATTAACACTAACTGAAGTCCTAGATAGAAAAACACCTTCTCATGCACGTGTCATTCATTAGGCATAAATAAGTTTTCACTATTAGTGGGGGATTGTTGAACATTGTTGTGAACGACGATGTTCATCCACGTAGGAAGGAAATAAATTCTTGGATCTGGGCTATGTTCAATTGGACTCTGTAATTATATTATAAATTCTATGACGGTCACCTGGACGCTTAGGGCAACTGAGGTCCCTTTTTAAATTTTCAAGAATTATTTGTATTATTATTGGATTTTTATTTTACTTAAGTTCAAAAAATTATTGGCACGGCTCTTAATGGAATAAGTTTTCAGTTGCTTAGCATTTTTATTTTTCTGCTTCTTATAGAATTTTCTAAATATTATATCCAAGTGAAAATAGTGCTTTTAGAAAAGTAACTATATTACACCTCAAGAAATCGACATACATTCTTCTGCAAAATGTATTTCTCATTAAACCTACATACCTACATGTATTACACCACAAGAAATCTCCATACATTCTTCTGCAAAATGTATTTCTCATTAAAGATTGTATGTAGATTTCTTGAGGTGTACTATATATATATATATAGAATATCATAAAAGATATTTCCTGGTCATGAGAAGCATGCATGCACAACTGCACTCAAACGTGCATGCTTCAATTCTGATATAACTAACATATGAATATATAGTACGTATGGAAGGTGTATTTTCTTAAGTATTTAAAATATTTCAGTCAAGGATGGATAGCTAAAACCATGCATAATAAAACGCAATTATTTAAACTGAGAGCTATTATTAATTGATTAAGTAATTGATACTTACTAGTGGGAGAGTATATTAATTAGTAATTACAATAAACTACACTGAATTAAAATGAACCTTCTTCCTTAATATACTGTTTATGCCCATCAATCTTGACAGTTTAATCACGATTTGCATAGGCTGATGAGGTTTTGACATGCGGACAATAGATATGTACAGTGTACACGCAATTTTATATGTTACTTTTGTTATTTTATAGAAGTGTGAAGATTTTTAAAACGTTTATATAGATGGCCTACATGCTCATGATCAATTTGTTTTTTCACATCGGTTATATGATATGCATTTTGTGACTATAAAGCATAATTGTCAAATAGTATTCCAATAACGCGTCAATATTATAAATCTGAGATATGGAAGTTTTCCTACTTATTATACTCACAAATTCTGACTTTTCAAGCTAGCCATCAATTTGCATTCGAATGGGAGGGTTTAGGTAGTGGCAAATTGTAATTAGTTGTCTTGGCTTGTGGGGCGCCTATTGTACTATTTTATGTTTATTTTTCTGATGCATAGATTTACTAATATGATAAGGTAGTTTATAAATATTTCTAAGTTGTAAGCTGTATCTAATTAATGCGTAAGATCCGCAGTGGATTTGTTAGAGACTGAATTAATAGAATAATCGAGTATAAACTTGAACGCGTCGGCAAAGACTTGCAGCACACATATGCAATGAAGTATATACCTTTGAATTCAAGTTATATAATTTATTATACCCCATAATTCCATCAATATCAAATAAACAGTCGTAAAATAAAATTGAGATCGTCATACTATGGTTTAATTTTGCGAATTCGGACTGCACATTCAAATGTTTAAATAATCAACTTTTTTTATAAGTATAGTGGGTAAAGTTAAGATATTCATGCAATATTAATAAATTTGGGTCAATAGATTTTCACTTTTTCACATTTAAAAGTAAAACCTTTTAAGTTTTACACGTCACTCTCCTTTTATAAAAATACATATTATCGCCAACCATCATTAGCAATTTATTACTTTCTCATGATCCGTAAATAGAATATATGTTAGTCGCCATTTGAAAAGTTCAATGCTACGTTATTATGTATAATAAAACATAAAAATTCGGTGACATAAAACCCATAAAGTAAAGTATTTCTCTTTTCACAACATAGCGGGATGGCAACGGCACGAGACCCCATTTCACTAAAAAAATACATTACTTAATTTCAAAGTTCAATGTATATTGTTATGTAAGTAATTATATAGAAATTAATTTTATATTCCTGATTAACACTAACATAACACCAACACCTTAAGCGAACACTTTTTCCTCGATTTTGGCCACTACTGTCGCAGAGCATTATAGGTTAGTCTAAAGTCTAAACATTTTCTAAAAAGTTCATAAAATTATGTCTCCAAATATTAAATATTTATTTAATAATTAAACCCTAATGCTAAAATATAATATCTAAATTTACGCACAAGCTAATTTTTTTTCTTCAAAAATTGCCTTAAGTAGAATTAGTATATAATATGAGATAAAGGAAAAAGAAAAGGCACGATTAGGTGTAAATGCTATAAGGTGTACGACTGATTATAAAATAAACAGCGTATAACATTAGTGTGTCTGGTGTAATTATTCAATGATTGAATGAAATTCCAAATGTGACTGCTATTTCAAAGTTTTTGTTGAGTCAACAAATATATATATACTTTATCAGCCCCCAACACCTTCATTCATTGCTAACTTTTCATAACAATTAGAACCACTGCTATTCAAACATAAGATTTAAGAGAAGAGCCAAAAGAATCGAGGATTTCTTCAAGCAACTGTTGCAACTTGAAGAGGTAAACAGTTTTTAGTTTATGTAATAAATCTTAGAGAATCTGTATATGCTTTATCTTGGATCAGAAAATTTGTGATCAGCTTATATGTGCGTATGTGCAAAGTCCTCGCTTGGATATGATTATGTTGAATTTTTGGCATCATGCTTATGTTCTGTCTGTTCATCTCCTTCAAAACAAGATTATTTGCAATTGTAGATGTTTGATGGCTTTAAGCCTTTAAAAGTAGGAGAGGTTTATATCTCAATGGTGTTGATGTAATAGCAACATGTAGGCTCATTAATTAAGGTAAATTATATGAGTCAAATGTGAATCACGTCAGATCGAACACATGAATAGGGGACGTCCAAATGAAATTTGTTGTATGGTCATTCTATAATCTGTGACGAGGTCATATTTAGCTTTAGCTGTCACAAGCTTACCGGTGGGAGTATGTTATTCCACGTTTTCCATCAACGTCATAAAAATAGGTATTACAATGAACTTGAAAATAATTATTATGTTATATTTCTATTCTACCAAACTAAAATGAAAACGTTTTGATATTTTTCAATACTCTAGACATAACCATGTTGAATTTGTGCCATCATTCTTAGATTATGTCCAATCATGTCTTCCAAAACAAAAAAAAATAAAAATATCACAGGACTTCTGCGTTTTTCCTATGTTTCCTTTTTTTTTAAAAAAAATTGGCAACTTAGTCACAATAATCAATGAGAAAATTTTCCAATTAAATTGCTAAAATATTTACTATTCAAAAGGAGGGAACATTAAAATAAGAATAGGACAGTTGTTCCCTCGAGCCACGTGCTAAAGCGGAAATGTTGAAAATCTTTACTACACAAATAAAATTGTACATGCATTTTGATGGAAATCCTAAAGGTCAACTAATTTGTGTTTGTCAATGTTTAATTTTCAATGATTGTCCTTTTCAACCTGACTCAATGCACCAAGAACAAAAACCTCTCACAATTCAGAGACTGCAATTTGAAACAAACAAACATCATATATTTTTGATCAATTCCTTTCTACTTGCTTCCAGCTCAAGGTTGAAACTTGAAGGCAGTAATCAAATGGGGTGCATATCTTCGAAGGCGATCACTCGATCGTTGAGCATCCGCGAGGAGTACTTCAATCCTAGCTTCCGCAGCAAATCTGTTGCATGGGAAGAATTGTTAAGTTCCAACGGCGGCAACGATCAGTTACTTGCCTTCATCCGGTCTGAAAGCAGAACGACAAACAAACGCAAAACTGGCAGCTTCACTTTGCCTCCTGAATCATTGGATTTGATCTCGGACACGAAAGCGAAAACAGAGGAAGTACAATCGATCTCAGATGATTTTGGTGATCTCGATTTTAGCAGATTAACCAGATCAAAGAGCTATCAGATCTCAAGGGAAGAAGAATCATTTTTTGAGCCGGACCTTGATGGAACTGAGAATAAATTGGGTTGGAATGATAAGAACCTGATGGGGTCAAGAAGCTTTCACACAGTGGAGGAATACGATGAACTCCTGGAGAGAATTCACAATTCCAGAACAAGTAAAGCATCCTTTGAAGATTGTCATACATCGTTAGACGTTAAGCTACAAAGCAATAATCAGAGAAGCACTACAGATTCTTCGAAAGACGAAGGTGGCAAGAAAGAAGATGTTGATCTGGATCAGGCTCGGGATCAGGATCAGGAGAGTACCGGTTCAGGGAGAAATCTAGAAAAATTTGAGAAAATTATCCAGACAGGTTGGAAAAGAAAGGCTGTGGCGAAGGAGCTCAAATCGCTCGACGTTTCATCAGTGGAGTTTCCTGCAGTTGCAAGAATCAAGCAATGGGTTCAGGTGGAAGGGCAAGTTTATTCTCCTGGTACTTATATTACTCCGAAGTTTGGCTGCTATAACGTCAACGCACCTCGCGGAACTGGAGAAGAACGTGGCTCGGAAAGTTCTGTATTTAGTCCAGAACTGGTGGCTGCCTTTGAAGATTGTATGCAACAGTTACAGGAAGAAGAAGACAATATTCTCAACCATATGGATGGATATCAAACTGAACATTCATCAGATTCCAAGAATTGAGGGAGATAATAAAAGTTCAAATTCAACCACCTTCATTTTGGCCAGAGTATATGTATATTGATATCAAGTTTTTCATTACTTATAGAAATGAGTGAAAATGCATTGGTTACCAGAGAAAGATAATTGCACATACACCACCTGAAGTGCAGTCTAATTACAAAGATCTCACCTAAGGTTTAGATAATTACAAAGACGCGGGAGTTTTAAAAACACCATAACATATTTGCTATGTTTTCAGAACTTCAAGTGTCTATGTAAGCCATTCAAATTTCAAGGAAGCTGCGTGTAACCTCGTTTTAATTCTCAAGATGTGTTCTAGTAATTATTTAAACAGTGAGAGAAGTTTCTATAATTGGACCAAATATTAGAGTATAACTGTGTAAAGCCAACCCTCTTCTGCAAAGAGAACACCTTTTATTTGACACTTTTACTTTAGAACAGAGTTATGGATATAAACAATGAAAGCTAATCCACAGAACTCAGAATCCTATAACTCCACAAACATTGATAATACATTTAGAAGTTTCCATATACACAACCCCAAGTGACTTTTTCGACGAAATTATTAGCCTCTTGTGCAGAACTAACCATTTCAGTTGTGACTGCACATAAATGCACTCCAGGCCTCTTATATTCTCTAGTCTGTCATCATCAGCATTCTTTGAAGACACAACGTCGAACAGCCAACAGCAGATCCCTTTAAAATAACTAAAGGGATGTCACTTGTGATTCTTTCCAACAATACACCAACTCACTCACTAAAGGCACCGAATGATTCACATGAAAGAGTCCAAGTACGAATAGTTTCTGCATCGATTGTACTGGAGGAGGCTACCGTAAGTGCGATCCCACACCCCAATGAAAAGGGATTCAGTATCAGGACTGAACGAGACCCCGGATATCTCACCAAAAAAGTCTATCTCTTGCTCTTTGTCAAAGTCATTCTTCACATCGTAGACGTGAACAAAATCAGCTGGTTCAGCCATCGCCATAAACTGCCCATCAGATGTGAAACGGATAGATCGAATAGCACCAAGATTTCCCTTTAGCACGGCCACTGATTTTGACAGGTTACGAACATCCCATACTCGACAAGTCTTGTCCTGGTTTCCGGTGGCAAGGATGTGACCATTTGGATGCCACGCAGAAGCAAACGAGAAGTCTAAATGTCCATGCAGTGATGCAATATCCTGAAAACAAAAAGGAAACAGTGCACCTCAAAAATGCTGATAAAACCAAATTAACTAAAAAAAATCCACACCCAGGAGAGTTGAACAAAGTCTGTATTAGAGTTTTTCCAGTGCCCAATGTCAGTTTAGGGTTTAGCAAGATTACTTATGGAAACAAAAAGTAGTTACCTTCCCAGTCTGTGAATCCACCAGCATCGCATCTGGATTGTCCCCGACAATAGCAATAATTTTGCTATCTGGACTCAGAGAGGTATGCTGTAAATAGACCAAGAAAACATTAGTAATAGTACTATATAAATGTTCCAGAGAGGTACGAGAGGGGGGGGGGGGGGGGGGGGCATGCACGTAGACAAAGAAACTAATAAAGGAAATAAGAATAAGTCAAACAATGTGCATACTATACTAAATGTTTCATTACAAAACCAATTACCATACATACCATTCAGTACGTTAAGTGAAATACATAGTTATTATACGACATCATCTAGATGCTATTAAACAGATGAAACCAGCCCAGTTCCCTCACATCTCCAAGTAGGCAACTATAATATTATCGCTAATGCAGCACACTACGAAAAGGAGAACATTTTACCCCCTCAGGATCGCAAAGATCGACAGTTTAAGAATTTGTCATGACAACTAGACATATAAAGGCTGATATTTCAATCAATCTGCATAGCTCATCCCCTTTCCCTTAACACTTCTTCTTAAAGAAGAAACTAAATAAGTCGCAATGAGTCTCCGGAAATTTCATGTATTAGACCTTGCTGCTAGAACCATATCATGTATTTAATATTAGAAACTCTTGAAGGACGAGGCAAAATTGTAGCCACATGGTCTATAGTCGTCTCAGTAAAAATCTCCCTCACTCGATCCAAAACAAGTGAAGCAACACACTCGGAAAGAACACGACTTCAACACAACCAATTGACAAACAGAGCAGCATGTCGAACTTGCATACAGGAAATGTGCATTAAACAATAGAAATCAGCTAAAATATTTGAAAATCAAATTGGCAACATATGATTCAAAGACCACAAAAGCGGGCAAATGTCTTTACAAACACATATAAGTAAATAAGAAGCTCAATAGGCTTTTTTCCTCCCTCACCAACTTCGTTAAAGCATAATCATGCTAACTTTCAGCAAGTTTGTATGTAGAAAACATGTTCAATATGATGTAAGTAATATTTTAGCAGCATACTGAATAACAGCTATAATTATCTTACTTCGTACCAAACCTTGGAACTACTCGAAATACAAACTGATATCAACATGGCAGTCTCAAGTCCACACAGAATACAAAAGGTCGAGTAAAGCATAAGGTTTTATAAAGTTATTCCTTATTTTCTATCGCCCCTGAAATATCCAAAGCTACTACTAGTATCAGCAATATAAAGAGCAAAAGTAAATAACTATGCAAAACCAGTTATCTATGCAAATTTACAAGTTAAACACAGTATCAGCAAAAGTATATACCTATCTGCTTCCAATTATACGTGCAATTATAAGATATCACAAACAGAACTTACATTTACAGGCCAAGGATACGCGAAGTGCTTCACGAGCTGAAATCTCTCCATGTCAAAATCCCGTACTCCACAATCATTGTTTGAAGCTGTGAAATGTATAGCACCACTGACATGGTTCAAATACGATTAGTTCAAAATTGTGCATCAAGATAAATGGCACAGCAGCAGTACACTAGATATCTCAGAAAGAGCTTGGGGAGGATTCGACGTGGTGGAAAAAATGGAGAATGAGGTTCACCTTGGACTATCATAGATGTCAATTGCATTAGTGATAGCATTATCATCATAAGTTGTCCTCATACAGAAACTAACACCAGGGCGATCTAAATACTGCATCAAGTATGTAATACACTTATGAGTCTTGAAACACGGATCACAATAAAATTTCAGTATGATATTTACCTTGCAAATGAGTTCCCCCTGGAATCCTCCAGCAATCAACAGATTGTCACGGACTGCCAGGGTACTTACTTGTGTCTGAGTGAATCCTTCCAGTAAACTACCCTGGTGTCTCTAGAAAAAAATTACAGAAAAAAAAAAATGTCCAGACATCATAATTCAATTCCCATCAAAGAAACATAAAAATCCCAACACAATTATCAAACACATAATCTTCACAAAAAATATGCACCTCGCATGGAGCCACATGACCAGAAACATTAAGGACTTCAGTCTTCTTGGAACTCAACGAAGACCAATGAATAATTGAGTAATGAGACATGAGGTAAACATCATGCTTTGACGTCGACCAAACCAGGTTCCTCAACTGCAACGACATAAACAAAGAAACTATGAAGTCTATTCCACATAACGGCTAAAACTCCAAACTTAAATGAGAAGACTGCATAATACGATATATATATATATAGTAGGAAATCACTACCTAAAATGTCTAATAACATTGATATCCTATGATACATCTCAAGAAAATGCAGATTCAGCCTATAGTACACAAAATCACATATATAACAAAGCTGAAGAAGCAAAAGATGATTGGCATCATTATCCATCTTACCAAACCAAATTGCATCTAAGTTTTCTCAGGGCGTCATGACTAGATTGCTAAATGGTATTCCAAATATGACCAGATATGAGACGCTCCCACTGGAAAAAAACGTATGTACAACTTTATACAGTCAAGAATTCCGTACCCTCACCTCACGATCACATTAAGTCTTCAGCCATCTTACCAGGTGAAATAAAAAAAACCCACAAAAGAAGTAACTTGAAAAAAGGAGTTGAAACATTGTTCAATCATTTGGCCAGGATTAGGTCGTGAGGGAGAATGATGAAACATCCTAGAAAAATCATCACATCCATCAAGCCAGAATATTTTCACCTCAAATCACCACAAATTACCATTGAAAAGAGTCCTATACCTAAGGAACATCAAGTTCATGCCAGAGTCCAGTGGTGTCCTAGAGCAGAAGAAAAAAATCAAATTCTATTTCAGTAAGAACACTATGTCATCATTGACCCAGGTATATGCATGGCCCAGTCATTAGTTCTTCCTTCTTTAGACGAGCTCGTGATGGTCTTTTCATGCTCAATTGCACAATCAAAGTGGAATTTGGTACAAAAGTGCATTTCTACTACGTACAACAAAAAAAATTACCCGAGAAGACTACTTGAACCCCAACTCAGGACAAAAATGACTATAGGAACACTAAAATGAAACAAAATAAAATACCAAGGCTGAGAATTCCTTACCTGAAAATGTAAAATGGTTGATTTTACAGATCTAGTATTCTGCCAAAACTCATAATACTCTCCCCCTTTCCTCGTCAATTTGCAATCCTAACAGTTCAATAAATGTACATTAATTAGCTTTTGAACGAAGAACTCCAAATTATCCAGAACCAATTCATACTATTTTGAAAAGAGACAGTCACCTTTTCTGAACAATCTCCAGAATGAGGTACATTCTCATAATTCTTGTACTGATCTAGTCTAGTTTGCCTATACTTCTCCCGCGATATACTTAGTCTCTCCCAAGGGATTCCTTGGATATCCTTCCCTCTCCGCGCCTCAGCAGCAGAAGTGTCAGTAATCTTGTTGTCCTAATCCCACAATTCAGTTAATTCACGGCGCCGACAACAAAAACTAATGGGAAAAACATTAAATGAAATAACAAATTGCCAAGTTAATAAAAGTATCCAAGTGTGCGCAAAACAAAAGTATTGCGTCAGATTAAACAGACCAAATGGTCGTATTCGTCCTCCTCCTCCTCTTCAGATTCCGACTCTCCCATCACTCGACCACCAAAGTACATTTCCTCGTCTACTTCACCCATCTCATACTCCGCAGCCGCAAAATCCATTTCTTCCGGCTGATAGGACATCCACCGCTATTCCACCTCACTTCACTTATTAACTGCACGACAAACGATGACGTAACGATTAGCAAGTCTATCAATCATACAGGATAAAAACCCTAAATCTCAGGTGTCTATAAACATGCAAACAATTAACAACACAAAATCAAAAACGTGGACAAATCATATTCTTCTCTAGTCACCAACAAATCTCAAAAACAATGAAATCTCAATATTTATCTACTCTACAGTCAATCACAAACTCAAAAATTTGTAGAAATTCACATAAAACACAAAACAAACATCTTAGCAACTCAATTGAGCTCTAAATCATCAAAAAGTCAACAAATCAACCAACAATAACCACAAATTCACCAAATCAACAACACACACACACAAAAAACGATAATTAAACCTAAATTACACATCAAACAACTCCTAAAATAAATAAAAAATCATATTCCGACCTTCAAAACCTTCGATTAATTCAACAATCAGAGCCTACAGACTCCGATCGAGATCTCAGTGCCTCGAATATCAAATTCAGCACCACCGATCTACAAAAAGCGAACCGATTGTGACGTAAATCTCTCAAGCGGTTAATTTTTCTTTTTTATTTTTTTTTATTTTTTTTTTGTTGTTGTTGTTGTTGCTCATAGATATATAATAATTAATGTAAACGATGATATCATTTCATTTTTTGGCTGCAACTGATATATAATCTAAAAGAATTTACTGCAGATGAATGAATATATGAGTTGTATGAGGGTGCGAATTGAAAAAAAGATAAAAGTTTTGGGGTGGATTTTGAGAGAGAATGAAAGTTTGAGGCGGTGGTTAAATATTTATAGTAGTGGGGATTGGATTTGTATTTGTTGTTTGTTCCCTTTAGAAATGGGAAATGATTAGGCCCACAAGAGATAAGATTGTTCGGACAATGAAATAAGTCACGTCTTGTCTGCTAAAAGTCTATTTAAATCGGGAATTCTATTTATATATATATATATATATAAGAAAATTAGCTTATACAATATTTTTTAGGATAAAATGATAAAAATAACCTATTTTAAGACCTTTTATGGAATAAATTGTTAACATTCGTCATCTTTGTTGATTTGTGTCCTAAAAATTACTTTCTTTATTAGGTAATTAGGATATTTAAAATTATAAATTATAGCGATTAATGTCGTGAATTTATTTTCTATTGTAGAAGAGTGAAATCGACTTCGGAGCAAGTGAATGGTGTATGTGAATTAACAACAAATATAGTGCGGGATTAAAATAGGTAATGGCGTTGTTTTTAATGGCATTGCAAGTAAACGAGGTCAATGGGTAACAATGATTGGTCGATGTTGAAATTATTTTGATTGGAGAAAGATGATGCATAGCTACTGGAGCAATTTTTGTGTCGTGACTCGTGAGCGTATCTTGTCAAGAGAAAAAAATCCTGAGACCAGAAGTAAATGAGTTCAGTAACTATCAATGATTGGTCGATGTTCAAAATAGTCGTGTATTGGAGAGAAAAGATGCGTAGCTATTTATCAATTTATAGTATCGTCACGAGTTTTCTTTTGACGTTGTTTTTATGAGACCACAAGTAAATGAGCTCAATAACTAAAGATGATTGGCCGAAATGGAAAATGGTGTTGATTGGCGAAGAACGATGCAAAGCTATTGGAGCAATTTATTGTGCCGCGACTTCCTTTTTTCTTCCTTTATCGATTTTTTTCCTTCTTTTACCTGTTTTGTTATAGCTAAATTTTACTATTTTGTTAGTTTAGCTATCTGGCAAACCATGAGTCTTCAAGGCAAGTCATGAATTTCTTTTTTTTTTTTTTTTAATTATCTCATATCAAATTTCTTCTAAATTCTCATCCCATTTTGCTTACTTCTCATACCTTAATTATGTCCATGTCTTGTGTAGGGTTTGGTGTTCAAGGCAAGTAAAGAAAGTTCTCTAAATCATTCTGTTTTAAACGTCTTCTAAACTTTCTTTACTTTTTGCTCACATGTCTTTTTTTGGTACTATTTTACGCTCTCACATTAGGCGAGTGACTTCTAAGGAGATGATGTGCTAGTTTTTCAATTATATGGAATATATTTGCCTATTGTTTTTTAACATGGAGAAATTTGCTAAACTGAAATATTATATCCTTAAATGATGTTGCAGATTTAAGATTCAAAATGTGCAGATTTTCTATAAAATAAGCATGGGCAAAGACTAACTCGCAAGTCGAAACCTTCAACGACACATTATAATTCTTTTCCATCATATTGGTATAGTGTGTTAGAAAACAGCCGATGCATGTATTATCTCACATAAAGGTGCGATAGTTTGGTAGCCCATAAAAACGTACAAAGAGATTTTTTTGTAATATAGAATTACATTAGTGATTTTCTGAAAATGGTCAGTGTTCTAGTTAAATTAAATGAATTTACTTCACAGCTTTGCTTTTAAATTCAGTGGGCCTGTAATTTTCTTTTATAAATATTATCTATTTTCATGACCTTTTTACGCAATCAAAAATGAAGAAAAAGAAAAATAAAAGCACTTAGTGGATCCAAACCAGCACTGGTCGGGCTACAAGAAATGAATGCGTTTTTATTGCCTCAATGCTAGATGGAAATAATAGAACTTTGAAAATTCTTAGTATGAGAACGTGTGTTGGAATATTTTTGATGTTGAACTATTGGATTAGATATTAAGAAACTTAAATTAAAGGGATAATATCACTCACACCCCCTGAGGTTTGGTGTAATATCAGTAACACCCCCTGAGGTTTGAATAATATCAGTGACACCCCTTGAGGTTTGATTTCTAGGGGTGTCATTTTTAAAAGGACACTTGTACCCTTTAATTTAATATTACCAAATACCCTTCAATAATTAAAAGACACAAGTACCCTTTATTGTTCAAGTAATAAAATCAAACAATAATATAATTAAAAGACACAAGTACCTTTTTTTTTTGTTCTTTACATTTTGTTAAATCGTTTGTTTTCTTGTTAAATCAAAAACCTTAGTTCTGTTATTAGTAAAAGAAATAACATTTTGATTTGAATACTAACGTATCCCGGTCAAAATTAATTTGTTTCAATTGATAACTAAGAAACTATTTGTAGATATAATAATTGTTTATAATGATGTTAACTTTATATTCCTGACTTATTATATAGAGTCATTCCGGGAGTTTCGGTAATATAATTCGTACTAAGAAAGGGTTACAAAGGACTTTCGTTTGTCTTCTTATTATTAAATAAAGGAATTGTTTTAATTTATGCAAGATGATCAACGATATTCTTAGTTGATTTTATTATTTGAACAATAAAGGGTACTTGTGTCTTTTATTTTGGAGAAGTTTTAGGTAATATTAAACTAAAGGGTACAAGTGTCATTTTATAAGTGACACCCCCCTGAAAATCAAACCTCAGGGGGTGTCACTGATATTATTGAAACCTCAGGGGGTGTTACTGATATTACACCAAACCTCAGGGGGTATGAGTGATATTATCCCTAAATTAAAATGAGATATTCGTTGTAAGGCAGTGTTTGCATATATATATATATATATATATGGAAAAATGTTTATTAACTTTTAAGCCTACGAAAGCACTTTGTAAGTGGTTTCACATCAATGACTTTTAATTGTGTTTGTCTTAGAAAAATCATAAAAAAAAATACAAACCATAAAAGTTGGGCATAAGGAGCTCTGCAGGCGCTTATGTAAATACGATATTTTAGAAAGTATTTAAAAGAAAAAATCTATTTCTGAATGAATATAATATCAAAAACATGTATAAATGCTTAAAAGTAGTTGTTCACAATGTTTTGAAACGCTCTCCGCTCTTGGTTGAAAATAATATCAAGCGACTTAGAACAATAGTAAAGAAATCAATTCTATAAACTCTTGTAGTTAAATACCCTTTTACCATGGTGGAAATTAGAAGAAGTTCCCTGGCTATTAACAACCTTCAAAGACAAATTATGAATACAAGTATACAACTAATTGGTTAAGTGAAATGTTAGGTTAATCGGATCTGCACCTCATGAAGTTTAGTGTAATTATTGAATGCCGTTCTCACTAAAAGCTCAAGCTTGTAGAGAGGATTGACATTTATATATTGACGCAGAACGGAACGCGACAATCGACACACCAACGTGTAATCGACAAGAAACTGGAATCCACCAGGAAAATTGGGATAAAATCCGAATTTATTGAATAAAATATATAAAGTCTGAATAACAATAATGAAAAACAGAGTATTTATATGTCTCTCAAAACCCTAAAAACGAAATAAGGAAATAAGAGATAGAGTTCTACTCAAACAAGGAAAACATAAAAATTTCCAAAAATAAAGCGACATAAACTTGGAAGGCTGCGCAGCTGCCTTAAACGAACGAATTTGGGCCCGAGCCGAGCTGGTACGGGGGGAACCCCGTACAAAGTGTAGAAAACTCAAAGACATACGTTTTGATATGCTGTGGGCCCAAAACCGATAACCGAGTCAAAAGTTATGTCTGTTTCCGTGTGGGCCTGATTTTGTCCAACTTTTCTTCGAAATTCAGGGCCTCTTGTTCTACATCATATATTTATGTATATAATCTCCAACACGCCCCCTCACGTGTAGGCCGTAAATCTTTTTGTTACGCCTGTCACGTGCTATTTTTTTGTTAAGTGGATGGCGGTGGGATTCGAACCCAGGACCTCCTCTTTTTCCTGAGCTCTGATACCATATTGAATGTCGTTCTCACTAAAAGCTCAAGCTTGTAGAGAGGATTGACATTTATATATTTATGTATATAAGAGAAACAAATGGGCTTCAAATTCTATCATGGTATCAGAGCCTACTCAAGATGTATGATGGGCTTGCGACCTACCCACGTGATGGGACCGAAGTTAATACCGGCCCACACGTGAGGGGGCGTGTTAAGAAATGTCCCACATCGCTTGAGATAGAGCCTGAATTTGTGTTTATAAAGAGAAGTTCCATCTCCACTTAACAAGACCTTTTAAGGGGAGAAACAAATGGGCTTCAAATTCTATCAGTAATTACATAGACTAATTTTGATGTTTGAAAAGTTATAGAGACGCTCAATAAACTAACGAATGTTAAGTTGACTATTAGATTTGATAAAAAAAACACTATTACGTACATCTTATTACTCCAATAAAGTTTCATGTAATTATAAAAGTTACCCACAAGCTTACATCCATGAAGCCTACGTAAACATTACAACCCGCCCAAGTACTAAAGTTTGGATGGAATTTAGAGGTGTCTCTTTAATTTTTCAAGCCTTTGTGGTGATTCTCGTGTTTTGCACGTGATTGTGTATAATAATCTTAGAGATATTGTATAGTTGACTAATGTGGGTAATGACTAAACACTCCACGTGATCCAAAATGCAATTAGTTCTGAACCAGCTTCGAGTTCAAAAACATGCACTGAGACACGACGCGTAAGTTAGACCGCAGCTAACCCAATGTAGCACTCTGAAGCTTAAGTCAATATAGCTCGTTCAGTGACATTAATTCAGGAATATAATAGAAGCAACTTCCCTCAAATAAATTCTAATAAGGGTATATATTGGAGTTTCGTGGACCTACTGATGGGTTGTGGTCATGGCATGACCCATTAAAGTTGTAGTTGATTGACCGATGGCGTCATTAATATTGATGTGAAGTATCTTTGTCGGATGATGCGTCTGTTGACGAAGCTATCCACATCTGAGTAATTTAGTCCCTGCTGAATCATATATCACCTTTAAGTCTGGAACCTGCACTAGAACACCACACGTAAACTAAGTCAAGGCCCTCCGAAAGAAGGCACTAGAGATTCCCTGATAGGTCGGGTTGCCCTTCGGTTGAACCTCTCCTTTAGGTCGAAAATGGACTAAGGCAAATTTTGCCTCACATGTCGAAATGTTCTACTGGCTAGATAGGTCGATATTCACCACGGGTAATAGGTCAAAAATCGATCTTGTCTAGTTGAAAATGACCTACTTAATTACAAAATTGCATATATGATAATGACAATTTTGAGTGTATTTATAGTTAATTATTTTGATAAGTATTGAACTCCTCTGGGCCTGGTCCAGTGGGATTTAACAATTAGATAGAAATTCAGATATGACATAGGTCGAAATATGTGTTAAAGGTAGGTCAAAATTGACATTTTAAGGTAATTTCGACCTATGTTCCTTTATATTGATTTTGCTTGAAAAAAAATCGAGAGGTGGAGATGCCAATTTATGGCACGTCAAATATTATTAGCTAACTTGAGGAGTTGTTAAGGAGCTGCTAACTCTGACTCCTTAATTAGGTGTAACGTGGTGATCAGCCGTTACCGAATGCCTTGGCCAAATTATGGCATATTAGATAGTGATCAAGCGTTGGCGGGTGTCTAAGCCAAATTATGGTATATCAAACATTCGTATGTGCCATAGCCAAATTATGGCATACCAATCTCTTTGTCAAAACTAAAATTATAACATGACAAAAGCAAAACAAACATTTTGTTGATTTGTGGTCCACAGCTTAAACGTTGCTACTACTACAGTTTTCACACCCCATAATGGGAACGAAACTAAAAGCCAGTAGTAGAAATTAGCAACTCTATTGTTAGCCGCAAATGATCCGAATTATCTGCACCCTTTAATCTTTGTTTTCAAACTGAACTAATCTCATAGTTTACCTTCCTTTTTTTCCTTGTTCGATTTGAAAGGAAAAAAAATATAGGTTTTCATATATTGTTCTAAAGTTATTATTACATAAACCCGTGATAGATTTCATGCACATTGCATGTGTTCACGTTTTAACGATTGTGCAAAAAACAAAAACGCCATCCTTGAATTTGAGGGTGGCTGATTTTTGCTGCTTAAGATGATCGATCAATTTATCAATTTTGTCATTCGGCCGCCTAGGTACAATGATTTATCCATCTTTTGTCATTTTGACTGTTCAATATATTTATATTTTGATTATTTTAGAAGGAGTGTGTTGAACTAATTTTCTCAATTAGGATAATCTGTATTATTTTGAGGTTAAATCATTAAAAAATTAGGCAAACTCATATTTTTAATTAGTGTATTTTTTATGATCTTTTGCAATCGAGGATTGAAAACTGTTGTTAGTTATTTAACTTTCAGATAGAGAAAACCTCTCATGAGATTGATTTGAGTAGATACTCCATAGATCAAAGTTTCGGTCTTGATGTATGTTTCGATCTGCTAGATATAGAAAAGTTTAGTAATTTTTCAGCAGCTTTTCGACATGTTCCGGAAACTTTATAAAAATTGTAGTTGTAATGAAATTGGACTTCTAGGTTCCGTCTCGACAAAGTTAAAAACGAAAATGTTTCCGCAGTTTTTTGAGGAAACGTGTGGAAATTTGAATCCATGAGATACTCATTGTTACTTTGCTCAAGGAACAATCCAATGTTGAAAGTCTTTGGATCTGTTCCTTTATTGATAGTACCTTGATTTTGTCGAAAAAATTCGTTAACTTGTACTATGAGCACTTTGCTAACATTATCGATGCTTTTGTAACTTTTCCAAATGATGTGAAAGCAGGGCTGACTCTGACCCGGATCCATATCTGTTGGAAAAGAACTTTACTCTTGAAGGAAGGAAGTATAAGAGAGAAGACCTGGAGGCAAGTATGGCATCCGCGACTAAAACTTCTCTTGAACATTGAAATACCGAATTCTTTTTCTCCGCATAGCGATAGAAATCTTTGAGTGTTTGAAAGTACAAACTGCTTAAATTTTGCAGCTTAGAAATGAAAGGGGTCATACATTGAGGTGTAGTCATTATGTTCCTTCAAAGTTCTCGGATGATGCTCCGCTTCCTTGTGTTGTGTATTGCCATGGAAACAGGTTTGTCTATGTCTCTTATGGAACTTATATATAGCGTAGTTTCTCTGCCATCAATGTTGTATGTTTACGGGGCATTTTGGTAGTACGGTAAAAACTAGACACAGTTTATAGTACATATAGACTACAAAAAGTCATTTGCTTGATTATAGGGTCGTATCGTAAGTATTGAAGCCTCCTGCTATAGTCCAACCTCTCTTTAGGTGTTCAAGAATGTTTAAACTTTTCCGAAATCGTTACTTTGTTAACTTATTCAGTGCTTAGACAATGCAACTCATGTAAATCAGATTGAAACTTACTGTTATATTCTCCTCGTGCAGTGGATGTCGTGCAGACGCAAATGAAGCAGCTGAAGTTCTCCTGCCTTCAAATATTACAGTGTTCACTCTTGATTTTTCAGGATCTGGCTTATCCGATGGAGAGTACGTCAGCCTAGGTTGGCACGAGGTGTTTTTTCTTTGTTTGCCTTCTTTTTTTTTTAATACATTTCTTGAGTTTGTTTTCCACGTGTAAGGCGAAACTTCCTGTTTTAAATTCAGAAAAATGACCTCAAGATTGTTGTATCTCATTTGAGGAGCAAAGAGATGGTATCTCGTATAGGTCTTTGGGGAAGGTCAATGGGTGCTGTGACGAGGTAAAAACTTCTTCACTTCATGTGCTTGTTTTCTTCTTGATTTCTGAAAATTCTTTTTAGCTTTTGATAGAGTAATGTCCAGGTTTGAGTAGTAAGACACATAGGTGAATAGATGGATTACAACATTTTTCTAGCAAGGCCTGAAAATCAGAAAATACTTTATTTTTTCCTAGACCAGTACACGGACTAATAACGTAAATTCGACTTCCATGTAGAAGCAGGACATGAAACAGCTGCAATTGATGGATACTTAAAAATTCTTACTGCATCTTTTCATTTGATGTACTGCAGCCTTCTCTACGGAGCCGAAGACCCCTCCATAGCTGGAATGGTGTTGGATAGTCCCTTCTCTAATCTGTTCAATCTCATGATGGAATATGCAGATTTGTGCAATATTCGGCTTCCAAAATTTACAGTATGGTCCTTCACATGCTAGATATTGCTTTGCCTTCATTTGCATTGTAACATAGTTTATCCCTTTCAGAGCTTTTTTTCAACAAGAACATAAGCTTTGATTGAAAGAAGCATTCTTAATCCTGTAAAGTTTTTCTTTGCCTAACGAGTTTATTATCGGATAATTACACTTACACCTTTTATGGTTAGGTCTAGTTACAGAATCATGTCCTGAAGTTTTAATAATAACATAGACTCCTACTGAAGATTGGAAAAAGACGTGATAGATTCACATTTTTTTGTTTTTCTCATGTCTTCAGGTTAAGATGGCTCTTATGTACATGCGACGAATAATTCAGAAAAAGGCCAAATTCGATATCATGCGGCTTGATTGCACAGAGGTCTATCCTTCAGATTCTTCAATCTAATGATTTTGGTCCCTAATCTCGCACTATATAAACCAGAAATCGCAGAATTATATCTAAATATTTGGACTAATTGTTATTTTATTTCCCAATGAAACTCCAGGTTGCACCCAAGACTTGCATTCCTGCTTTATTTGGGTACGCAGTAGATGACAAACTTGTCCTACCGCGGCACACTGATGCTATATTTAAGGCGTATGCGGTGCATTAACATTCTCTAGTATGAGTATTGTGTTTTCTTTTCATCCTCATATGATGTTTAGTTAACCTCTTTGAAATGTGCAGGGAGATAAAAATGTTATCAAGTTTCCGGGCGATCACAATTCAATTCGGCCTAAGCTTTATTATGACTCTGTATCAGTATTCTTCTATAACGTTCTTCATCCTCCTAGACTTTCATCGTCTTATGCTGCTAAGCTTGAAAAGTATAATAGTCGGGGACACCTGAGAGTCGGTGCTAGTTTGGAGAAGGTGAATAGACTTCCTTGAACTTTACATAATTACTGACAACCTTATAAATCTTGAAAACCATGGCAGATAGATCCCTTTTATTGTTTTTTATTGAAGCTTTTTTGTGTATGTATGGGTGTGTCTGTATTTAGAACAAACTAACTTTAGGGAGTTAGATATAATCATCTCTTTTTTTCTCAATATCATTTTTCTCAGTAAATTTAACTATCATAGTATTGTAATTTCATTTGAATTTCTATTTCGTGGTGCAACTTTTTCTTCAGAATATTTTCGATGAGATAGTTGCTGAGCTTCGCAACGCCAGTTCCAATTCTGCAAGCTCTTCATCTACACCATGTAACGCTTCAGCCGCAAAGTCTTTGGGGGAATTCCTTTCGGACTTTATACCTCATTCTAATGTAAATTTGATCACTCTTTTCTTCTGGTTCAGAAAATTTTTCTCCTCCTGTTTGGAACATGCTTGAAGTTCATTGCTTTATCTTTCACAATGGATGAGAATATTTCCACTTTATATCATTTCCAGTTCTTCAAACCTTGACAACTACAATACACTATATCATTGTGTTCTTACAACTGAAAATACTTGAGCATCGTCGTTTTTGTTCTATCAATGCAGGACTCTTTGGCAAGAGAAGCTGCCAGACTTCATGGCAATGATTCATCAATTCTACAGGTATTGGCATCTGTTGCCATTTTCGGTGAAGCATTCTTGAACTTAGCTGCGTTTTTGCGGTTTAATAATGCACTCCATATTTCAATTGACTAGGACAACCGCTCCTTAACAAGCTCGAATATAGAAAGCTGGGGAAGATGCTTGTCTCTGGGTAGTGATGATCCCCAGTTTTTGCCTGGTACGAGTGCCAGAGATCATTATAAGGTTTTTCTCGAAAACTTTTTTTACTTCGACAAAGTGTTTGCAAAAGTTTAAAGAAGTAGATTCTCGGTTAGTGTATTCTTATTAGTATAACCTAACACGCTCCTGCATGATATTGTCTGAAGATGCATCCATCACCTCTTCAAAATACTCAGAAGAGCACATTAAGATCTCCGATAAATGACAGCAAGAAGAAGAAGAAGAGTAAAGCGTCGACAAGCTTGAGGAAGTCGAAGCGTGAGAAGTTAGACAAGCCGGAGTCGCCATCTCTGGGCCAAAGATTACGTTCTTACTTCCCCAAGAGAGCTAAACATAGTAGAAATTGTTCCTCATGATCACCATATCTATAAGACAGAGATTATGTCTTTAAAGGCTAGAAGTTAGTATTATTTAAAAAGAAAATCTTACTAATTTTAATTGTTATCTCCACGGTGTTAGAGTCGTCGTGGTGTTAACAATGTTCTGATTATATTAATACTGTATTTATGAGTAAATTTTTTGTAGTTTTGTCAGCTGTGAGAAGTGTTGTATAATCCAAATGCAGGAGATATTGTCATAACTCATAACTTACTCCTTTTGTAATTAAGTTTCTTTTTAATTTCTTGAAGCTTATACCTTATTCACTATTTAAGTAATTTGTAATTTTAGGTGGTGTTTGTGGAAATGACTTGTTGACTTTTGGGTTCATATAACCGAATTTTCTTAACAATAATTATGCTACTTCACTAAAAAATATGTGAATATCCGAGTTTGAAAGCCAAGAAACAAGCAAAACATCATTCAATTTGCTGTTAGTTCTCTAAATTACATGATCCAAAGAATGGCATGAATCAAATCCTTACTCTTAAATCAAAGAAAACTGACAATATAGAATTACATCAAATGTAATGAAAGAATAGTCTTATAACCTATATCCATGCAAATGCTTAGCCCATCTCCTAGCCATAAAAGGGTCATGATAATTCCAATTCTCAACACTGCTCATTCTCCCTCCCATTAGAACACCATCTCTACTCTCAGTTCTTCTATCCCCCTTGTGATCCTCCACCCCTACAACAAACTCACCTCTCCTAAGGCATTCTTCGTCTCCTCCATCAACGTAGCTATACTCCACATATACGTCTCCCAGCTCGCCCAAGTACAACGGTATACTACTCTCCTCACCGCTTCTCAATTCTTCGATTCTTATAATCCCTGTGCTTTCCCCAATCCTCAGTTGTATGTCCCTAATTGCACCCCCTATCGTTCTTGCGAGGAACTTCTCGAATTCGTGCATGATGAACCCGTTGGAAGTGCCAAACCCGTACCCCACGTGGAACCGATGGATTGTGACGGGAACTTCTGTGTCGAATTGGAGGTAGGATCTTGACGGATTATCAGTTAAATGCAGGATACAAGAGTGCGGGTTCTTGTGGACGCGGTCTTCTAGTATCTTTACTCCTTTCTTTAGCCCTTCCATGGGATCCGCATGCCCCATGTAGAATAGGCGATCGATGACTTGTAATGCCGTTCGTTTCCCGTGCGACGTCATTCGCCGAAGGGGAAAGACACGTGCTGCGGCAGAAGAGTAAGTGACGATGGTCAAACGGTCAATGGGTCGAAGAGAGAAAACGACTAACGCCATCGCTTGTTTCATGAGCCTTAGGTGTGGCCCGTTCGGGCTTGCAACCAAGACTAAATCGGTTGCAGGTTGATGCGCCAATTTTACTTGGAGATAAGTTCTTCTATTTGGGGAGTGGACATATGGAGGTTCTAAATGTTGTGACGCCGCAAGTGGTGATTCGGCCATTGAGGAAGATCCGGAGGAATGGTGTGATGGAATTCCACAACAGGGGCACGATCCAGAAACTTGATGCAGGCACGGATTATAGCCATGACGAGGAAGAGGAACGGTTAACAAAGAGAGATGGAGCCGCGGTTGATCACTCGATGGGTCAGGCTCAATTGGATCATCATCATCATATCTAGCGGAACGCAGGAATGACCGCCTGTGAACTCGAGAATTGGCAATGGAGTCATCCAAGATTTGCAGGACCGGATCAGACTTGTTGTATTGGACGGAACACCGAGCATTCAGGTTACGAGGTAGCTGAGTCCAATAAGCACGGCAAATGGGGCAAGTGACGCTGCCGTGGCGGACATTTGAGGAAATGCAACCAAAATGAAAAGCATGGGAGCATTGAGCTGTGAATATGGCCTGGCCTGGACTACTACCCGAGCTGTAGTTTAACGGATCGAGACATATCGCGCACAAATTCTGTCACATATATCGAACAAAAGGCATAAGAAGTCTCAAACTTAAATAGACTGAGAAGAAAAATAACTACAAACTTGTTTCAATTAAGAAAATGTACAATGCTGCTTCAAAGTTGTAAGCTAATCATCTCTCAGTACAAGCTTTTCTTAGCATTTATCAAAATTAAAGGGTCCATACTGAACTGGAAAAACACTAGATTATGTTACTAGTTTCGATTCTTAGACAATGCTTGTAATATTGCAAATACAAACTGAAATAAAGCCATCCCAGAATGTTAGAACTTAGGACATTATTATATGGCAAATGAATACACCTTATTACAAGAAGCAGGACTGGTACTAGAATTGCCTTTTAGCCCTGAAATTTCTGATGAGATCTTCCTGCAAGAAACTCCCCTCTTTTGATTCTCCGACAATGTTGCAAAATTGGGTGAATCACTAGATACCTGAAACCCAAAAATCCCACAGAAAAAAATTACATTTTTAAATCTTAAGAAATGCAGAGTAATTAACAGAATGATAAAAATCTTATCTTTATCTGCCTAAAAGAAGAAATCGCACCAAATATATATCACAAACTCCCATCAAAATCTTAAAAATTGCCAAGTTCAGAATATGATAAAAATTGTGTCTTTATCTGCCCCCCAAAACAAAAACACCATTTCACATTATAAGCAGCTTTTTTCCACCAACACAACAGAATCTTGAAAAATAAAAAAATGGCAACAGTTTAACAAACATAAAAACAAAAACAAAAAAATACCATCTTTATATTTTTTGATGAATTATAAAACCCATCTTTAAAAAATCAAAATTTGTCCATTTCACTCAAGAGAGAGAGAGTTACATTGGAGCTGTTGTGGTCTTGTTTATGGCAAAAAGAGCCACAACTCAGTCCAAACAATTTCATGGCCGCTTTCTTCAATTTCCACCCTCCTCCACCACCTCCCATTTTCTCGCTCTTCTTGTTGTTATATACAAAACCAGCTTTACCGTTTGCGTGTGGATGAGAGAGAAACAAAAGAGTAAAGTTTTACAGTGTGTTTCTCTCTCCACCTGCGTTTTAATGGGCACTCAAACTCAGTCTTTCTTCTTCTCTCTCTTATGATTGAGTCCCACCCACCATTTTTATTGTTTTTTATCTCTGTCTCAGTCTACTTTTGTCGCCTGCTGCTATAGCCTATAATAAATACTTCCACTGCTGTTCCCCATTTATTTTATTTTGCCTATTTCAGATTTATAATTCATTATATTTATTCACAAGGTAATAGCAAAAATATTTGTTTTATTTTTACTAGCTTGTAAAATTCACAAACTAGCAAAAGAACTCTTGTTACTGAATGTGAAAACAAAGTTTAATTTTTACTGTATTCACTTGACGTGTATAGAATAGCGTTGTTTAGTTTTAATTCTTACATATTTTATATCAATTATTTTGAAAGAAATATTACTTTCATGGATCTATAAGACAAAAAAACGATATTGATTTTTTATGTTAAAAAAAATTAGAAAAATTATAACAGTTATGTGAATAAATAGACATTTGTTACGCAATTTTAATTAATAAAAGGTGTTAGTTATTACAACAGTCAACTAAATATATATGACGAGGTTCTTTTTGGTAGTTTTAAAACTTTTCAAGGAGGTTTTTGCTGATAAAAACAACACATGGATAGTTTTGCTGCTACCCCATTAGTTTACCAATTTTACTTGGTAATGCTTCGATTTTTCACAGTTCTAAATTGTTTTAATTTAGAAAGAAATGCCTATTTTATTTGATGATACACAATGCGAGTTTAATTAGTGAAATGTATCGTACTATCATATATATATTCGATTCAATAAATTTCCCCGAAATATAATATTGATGTACAATTCTTCTATTTAATATATTTAATTTACCTGGATTTTGGCATGAAAGATTATTTCATATAATTTTTGATACAACAACGTCACATGAATATAAAGAGGAGCGCTGCAATAAAGAACTTAAGACAAATTTTCTTTTGTTGGGTCCCGGAAAGGGCACAATTAGTTCCATTGATGCATTAAAGGTTGAAAAAAAAACTAATAGATATAAAGGTCGGATATTTAAGTTTTCAAATGCTATATGAAATCTCATTTTTACTATTTGATGTATCATAATTAGGGGATTACAGTTTCTATGTTTTTTTTGTCCAAGAACAAAGGGAAAAAAAGTAAATTTCACAAAAAACGAGGGCATGACCAGATATCAAAAGAATCTTTGACTAAAGTAGGTCGAAAGTTGACCAGTGTAGGTCGAATATTCAACCTAGAACAGAAGACAACTTTCGACCTAAGACCTCTAATATTCGACCTACGAGGACCCAAGTCCAATACAATGCGACAATTAAGAGAATAATTTACTGTATATATCGATAATCGTCATCATGAGGTATATAATTTAACCCTAAACTCAATAACTTTGGACCTAACTCTAAATTTACGACCTTAAATATTTGACCTAGCAAGTTCTGACCTTTGCAGTGCATAAGTTTCGACCGAATACACCTTGATCCCACTTTGATGGTTTCGACCTAATGGTGCAACTTTCAACCTAAAGGTTTCGACCTAAGGGCTTTTGCCTACTGACATTAGGCTCTAAGTATATCTTTCGACTTAACCTGAATATTTGACCTACGTCCAATATTTTGATCTTAAACTACTGCATACGATTGTTTGTGGAATGAGTCTCTAACTTAAGAACTGAAATTCCTACATCGGGGAGGTCCTAACCTAGCTTGGAGTGTTCATTTATGAGACATATCAAGTGACGAAAATACCCCGTATCACTATTCTTTGCGGCAGTTGAACGGATTATTTTTTGCGTCAAAGGTTGCCTTGAAAACAACTCTCGAAGTTTCCTTTGTCGCTTCACACACTAGTCATTGCATTGTTTTTCTATTTTTAGGGCCCCAAAACTTGTCTAAAAATTGTAATAGGTATTAGTTTCATGTATCATATTGAATACTCGTAAATCTTAACTATAAAGAGAAAGAGAATAAATTAATCAACTTAAGCGGCTGATAATGTTTGTTAACCAAAAAAGATGAAAAAAAGAATTAATGAACATTTGAAGTAACAAGGAAATTGTGAGAGTAGTATTGATAATACAATCATACGAGAGGAGGGCAGAATTGTAATACCACTTTTTTATTACCCGAACAACTATTTTCTAACTTAAAGTGTGCTCTACATAACATATTTTGTGGACAATTGAGAAGACTTTGCAAGAATGCACTCTGGGTAAAAAGTGTATATATCTGCAAAGCATGCTCATATAAGCAAGGAGTCCCGTGCATATGTCGTGAGTCGTTTGACAAATATTTTCATTAACAAGTTATTGAAGGGTCTAACTTTGCTAAGTACTTGTGCGAATGGATCATTAACATAAAGGTCAATTGCCTCTTCGAGGTGCCTAATAATGCAGAGCTACTTAATTGGTTTGGAGCTCTTGTTTCATAAATTTCTTCAAACAATGTTGGTTAAAGAGAGAATGGTCGTCTAATGACCATCGTTTCCGTACAACGTGGCATGACCAAAATTCATCATTGTGATTTATTGGAATTATTGATTCCAAAAACTTTAAAATTTAAATTTAAATTTAAATGTGAATGGTCTCTTTCCTTACAATTTGACACAAACTTGAAATCGTCATATTTAAACCTGTCGAATTCACAAAAAGTTTCTCAAAAATTGAAATTTGGATTTCAAATTATCTTTAGAAAAATGTGCTATAGTGAATTTGAAACCATACAATGATGAGTTGTGGTCATGCTCGGATGATTTTGTACCTTTAAAGTCAAGTGCAGCTTAATGAACACAAAAAGATGCTGGTGGCTGTTTTCTTTTTCACACTTTTTAATTTCCTTTATATATTTCTTTTATTTTTGGCTCGGGAAGGTGGTAGATGGGTGGGGGGTCCAGGGGGTGGGGTGGGGTGGGGGTGACGATTTGCTTCCACCCACTATATTTTAACAAATAAACAAAAAAACATTACGTCTAAAATAATTACATAATATTTGGTATGCCAATAAAGAGGCTCGTTTCTAATTCAATTTCGAAGAGCTATTTGTTGTAGTTACATTTACAACATGTCATATTAATTGTAATGGTTCAAGATTAATTGATTGAGAATTTGTCTGGTTTACATTTACTATATCCGGCTAAGAATTTTTGAGTTGAAAGTTTTGTAGACGGCAAAATTTGGTGAAGTATACAAGGCAGAGAGCTCTTGATTCTCAAAGCAACGGCACACATATCTTCTTGGGATAATTGCGGTTACACCCTGAGGTTCGAAAAATTACGACCACCCCCATGAAACTCACGTCCACTAAAGTAACTAAACATACCCTTCACTAAATTGTATAAAAAAATGTTATAAACTTCAAAAGAGTTCTAAACTTTTCGGGTTACATCTTTTAATATGATTTAATTCAAATTTAAAATGTTTGAAATTTTGTAAAATTTTAAAAATTAAATTGAGCTACAATGTTTTTACTTTAATAAAAAATAATAATGTAGAATCGTGTAAAACTCTTAAAAAAATTCTTCAGAAAAAATGGTTATATGTGAAATTGAGTAAATTATTTTGAAGTTGGCTGTTTTTTTGAAAAAAAAAAACAATCTTTTCATTCATTTAGAAAATCTAAAATGGTATTGTACCATTAAATTTTACACAACATTACAATATTTAAGCCCTGAGACTTATAACAAATATACCGCATACTACCTTCATTATTTTACATCTATGTCCCAAAAAATTTTAGCTGAGTAGAGAGGAAAGCAGAAGTTTATTATAATAATATCATCGAATTTCATCCACATTTTCGATGGACGTTAGTTTTCAGAGAAATTATTGTAATAAAACATATATTGGATTAAGCACTTTCCAACAAATATTTTTGATAGATTTACTATTACAATATAGAGTGTTAATGAGTAATTTTCATTTGGTCAATACCACCATATTTTTGATAGGTTTACTATTTTGCCTCTACTTTTTTAGCAAACTATATAACATATGTAAAACCCAATAAGAAAATAAATATTTCTTTTTGCAAAGAGAAAAAAATTCAAGAAACTTACAAAATTAAATAATTGTTTGTAATTCGTATATTCTTTGTATAAAGTTGTGGTTAACCGACACATAAGGTTCCTGACTTTGATGTGTGCTTGCTTCCACTCCATTCTCTCAAAAGAAGAGAAAAAAAGATAAAAAAGATTTGGGTTTTGTCCTCAAAACACCAAACCCGTGTTTTTGGCCATGAGTGAGAGACAATAAATAACGGAACAAAATTGTATACTTTTGTCGATGCACATAAAAGCTTGTGATATTGACCGAGTCAACTAATGTTTCGAGGGGAATGTTGGACATAATATAGGCAAATAATATTATTAGATGATTTGCAGTACTTTTTTTACGGATCTTAATTTTTAACAGCTTGATTGGCATCTATAAGTGTTGATTGTTGAACATGTTTTAAGTAGAATATTTGATCAAATGCCACAGTATCTTAAATGAAAAAAGGGCGTCAAGTCTCAATAGTTTCATCAAATCAAAGCATATGATTCATGCATATCAACCCTCCAAGATAATGTGATGGAATTGCATTTTGATATTGAAAATTAAAAGATGTATATTTGTTTATATAATTATCTGATTATTGCAGCTTATACGCAAATAATATTTACAAAGTGCGCCTCCCGACGGACACGAGGCTCGTCTAGGGTAAAATTGAGTTAATTTTAGGACAAAGCACCACTGGAAAAGGCGTAACTACGGGAAGCAAAAGTCGTAAGTTCAAACGCCAAAGACCTAAAAGGAAAAAAGAAATGTTCATTTCGTGTCTATTAATTTTTTGTTTTGAATCACTAGTCATTATATTGAAATTACATTTTTATTAGAATTCACAAACATGATTTTTTTATTTTTGAGATTCATTTTTATTTTTTTCTTTGTTGTGGGTTTTCTTGTTATGGTTTGATTTAAATTCTACATTTGATTTTCTTGTGATTATTAAATAGTCTCACAAATACATTAAAATAACGTTTCTATGTAACTTACATAGTGTCTAAAGTAAAATATGTGAATAAACTAGCGTAGCAAAATGGCTCATTATAAATTACCAGAATGTTATAATATCTATATGAGTAATCACATTAGTAATCTTTCAAAGGTAAAAAACCAAAAGGATACGAAAAAAATTAGTCATAAGAATGACACTATGCTATTGGTTACTTTAAAAATAATAATAAATAATGTATTTTTCAGACATGATTTACTTTAGCAATTTTAATAAGAAATGATAAAATAAAAGAGACGATATCTCACCCCCAACCGGGAGAGATTATTAGGTGCAGCGGCTGTACGATGAGGTGGTACAACAAGTCGGTTATTTATATAAATGCATGGTTGGGATGAGGTGTGGAGAAAATACTTCCCTATAATTTAGGATTAGTATTTAATCTCAACCTTTAGCTGTACCACGGCACCATACAGCGGCTGTACCTAATAAGTTACTTCCCTATAATTTAGGATTAGTATTTTTCCCTATTCACTGACGATAGCTTAAATTATAAAATAAACTTATAACTTCTTCAAGGACCTAGCTTAAATAAAATGATCTACGAAGATATAATCTAAAATAGTTGCATTGCATCGTATGCACTATGACACTAAGCACAAAATAATCCCCCAGTTTAAATTAATCTTTCGTCGTTAAACAATGGATTATATCCTCCTCGAGGTTTTGAGATGGCAGATCTTCTAATGATTGTTTGCCAGGCTTTACTTATTTTAAACTATTTATATATTTTATCTTTCGTCTATAACTTTGACTGAGTCTCCTCTTTTTCTTTTCCTAATAAAATTATATAATTCAATACTATGGTTAAAAATATTGCTATTGTAATGAAGCTGCATTAATTGGTGGGCATGCACGGTTACTAAATAAAATTATAAACATTTTTTTTTCTATTTTGATTCATTGCAAGGTTTTTCACTTTGATCGTCTAAGTTGAATTTTCTAATATTTGTGAAGATAATTGAATTTGAATTTTTGGTTAAGCCACTCTTAACTCCAGTTCCCTTAAAAGTTAAAACTATGAACGCGACGATGCTGCAACATTATTACCATTTTGCCTTCTCATAAGTCAAATTTCTTTATATAAAGTTATAAACAGAATCTCACAACTCACAAGTTATTATGGAGCTACAAAACAAGCACAGTCCATAAAAAATAAACAATATCAAAAGAGCCCAACTGGACAGTCTGATTCAGATAAAAATCTGTGGCCAATTATGAGGAGGAAGGCCCAATCTAATGGGGAGCAGATTCATCATGCATACGGTATACCGTGCAGGTCAGGTCCACTTAGAAAAGGATAAATTATTATCCAAACTAAGATCCAACGGATCCAAAACTCTCAAAGATGTTTGTGGTTTCGAAAAAATTATTTTATGCAATCGTTGCACTGGTGACGTGGTCCTAGAGTCAAGATAATAATAATTTTCTAAAATATAGGCACCAACCACCCACAATCTCATCATAACCGTGCCTTTACACTAATAACTGGCGTGTTGTGCCACCTCATCGTACAACGGTTCTACGAAATAATATCTCCGAGTAAGGAGTGGATTTACTTTTTGAATTATTTGAACATAGGGACGTCGTCTAATTTTCTATTTGATTTTCTTTGAATTGATTTGAGGTCAAACATCTTAGTGAAACAAAATTGTTCAATAAGATGCGGTTATGTCAAGATGTGTATCAGAGGTATATGTTATGTTTGATATTTTAATAAGAAGTTGTCTTTATTTGTATTTCTCTCCATAAGATACTTTTTGTTCTTATTACTAAAGATATTGATTCAGGGAGACCTCTTTTGTGTATTTTTATTGTGAAATAGAGCCGATTCGGGCCAATTTACTAAGCCATGCATCATTCGTTGATATTCTTAAACCATCATCAAGTTATGCTTCATAGAAGAACAAAAAAAGCATCCCGAAACAACCTTCTCCTATAAGCCAAAGCATGGTTGTTTTATTTATTTATTTATGATTTAAGCTTATTTCCGTTTGACACTTCTCGATAATAGACGTTTATTATATCTAGCGACTTTGGAGAATTAATAATTAACTTTTAAATTAATTAGAGTATATTATATGAAGTAAAATAGTTAGGTCAAACACTAAACCTCATGTACAAGTAACAAAAAGTATTTTTGGATTTGTACTAGGTTCCATTTGAGTGTACTTTGAATCATCTGGTTCGTTTCACAATTTCATTTGTACTATAAAGATCTTTTGTGTTCATGAGAAATGGCTGAGTAAATTTTATGCATATCTATTTGTTTGGAAAGGGATAAGATTCATCAACTTTTTCATCAAGTATTCATACTATATAACTGCTTATTAAATTGGAATTGCAATATTTTTTGTAATTGTTTATCTAATTGGTATTACAATGTTATTTGCACAAAAGTTAATAATTGGTAACTTATACTAACATTTTTTTTCTTCATACGAGTGCAATAATATTGAATAACATAAACATTCAGAAATTTAAATACAATAACCAACTTTATAATATTTTTAAACTTTTTCAAGTGTGTAAAATTTATAATCAACTGTAATAAAAATAAAATAATAGATGGTATATCTTGCAAGTATGATCCGCAAGATTTATCATATATTATATAAAATTTCTTTGCATCAAAACGAACTGCTCCAATTTTCTATAGTGTTTATTTGATTATTGTAGAATGTAGTCCCTCTATGTATTTAATTCAAACAACCATTGTTTTGTAATTAATAAATGTGATAAAAGTGTTAAACTCTCGATAGTATGCTCCCATCACCTAATAAATTAGTTGCGCCTTGCCTACTATACTATTGAAAAATATGCACTTTGTCGCTGAAGTCAAATCCAACGGCCGAGAATATAAAAACTTGTTAAAATTCATCGGTAGATCAACGACTCACAAAATATTTTAATAGTTATAGGAGTAAGTCGTAAAAATAATTAGAATATAAGACAAAGTGCAATCAAGACATACTATAGGTTTTGATGTATTATTCCTTAATAAATTGATTTTACTCATTCAATTTAATTATTTATTTTTGAAACCATTAAGAATTAAGATAAATCTTATTATTATATACACATTTACAAATTAGGGCTTCTATTCAGTTCATCAGAACTCCCAAGTTCCGACCCTAGCTCTCAGCTGTTCCGCTATTCTCCGACTTGTCTTGTTCCTGTCGCCGACATTGTAAGTTCTCATATATTCCTCTGTGTTTGTTTCATATTTTGTTAAATTAGGGTTTGTAATTTTTGTGTGTATTTGTTTATGTGTGTTTTTGCATTTTTGCTGATTAGGGTTTTTCTTTGATTTAGGTGTGTGAGTTTTTGCTGAATTGATGCGAGAGTAAATGCTCAGAAGATTGTAATGGACGACTTGATATTTAAAGGTTAAAAATTTACTCTGTTGGAGCATTAGCAAATTTGTCAACTTTACTATTATGAGAAAACTTCTTCAGCTCGAATCCACAATCTCCCGTTCGATAAGGTCACAGCATTTTAGTGCTCCAGCCTCCACCTATGCTTCTGTGTCGTTTCCAGTAGGCGACGATGCCCTCGAGAGTTTCAATGTTTCCAATGAAGTCCTTGGCATTATCAACTCCGCTCGAGGCGGCCCCATTGAGCCGTCGTTAGCCAAGTTAGTCCCTTTCCTCGACCGCAGAGTTGTGATTTCGGTTCTTCAGTCTCAAGAGCGATTGGAGAAGAAAGATCCGCGGGTGTTGTTTAGATTCTTCGTCTGGGCTTCTGGAAGAGCGCGTTTTCGTAGTGGGGTCACGCATAATTTGATCGTTGACATGCTTTTGAAGAGCGGAGGGGAAGATGGGTTTGACTTGTATTGGAGTGTTCTTGACGAGCTGAGGAATGAGAATCTGCCTATTTTTGCGGATGCGTTTGTCGTGTTGATCTTAGGGTATTGGAGGTTGAAGAAGGCGGAAAAGGCGGTGGAGACCTTTGGTAGGATGAAAGATTATCAGTGTGAGCCAAATTTAGCTGCTTACAATGTGATACTACACGTTTTAGTGAAGAAAAACGTGATCTTGATGGCGTTGGCAGTTTATAACATGATGTTGAAGTCGAATTGCGAAATGGGTTGCGACACATTTAGTGTTTTGGTAGATGGGTTGTGCAAGAGCGGGATGACACAAGATGCGCTTAAGCTGTTTGATGAAATGGCAGATAAACGGATCTGGCCTAATAGGATTACGTATACGGTGATCATATCGGGGTTGTGCAAAGCAAAAAGAATGGATGATGCGCTTAGGTTGTTCGATTTGATGAAGAATAAAGGATGTACGCCAGATTCTGCTACCTACAATGCTTTGCTTGATGGGTTCTGTAAGTTTGGCCGGGTTGACGAGGCATTTTCGCTTTTGAAGTCATTTAAAGATGAAGGTTATAGATTTGGGATACGAGGATTTAGTAGTCTCATTGATGGTTTGATAAGAGCCAAGAGGATTGGTGAGGCAGAAGACTTGTTTCAGAAGGTTTTTGAGGTGGGTTTGGTACCTGATGTTGTATTGTGTTCTACTATGATGCGAGGGCTATGCAAAGCAGGAAGGGTGCACGATGCAGTTGATATGTTAAGGGATATGATTGTGAAAGGTGTCACGCCTGACACTCAATGTTATAATGTGTTAATTCAAGGGTTTTGTGAAGCAGGGCTCTTGGACCAAGCTCGATCGCTTAAGTTGGAGATTTCCCAGCATAATCAATTCCCCAACACTAGCACTTACACCATTCTTATATGTGGTTTGTGCAGGAATGGCCTGCTGGGGGAGGCTCAGCAGATATTTACGGACATGGAAAAGCTTGGTTGTTTTCCATCTATTATGACATTTAATGCCTTAATTGATGGGCTATGCAAGGCTGGTAAGCTTGAGGAAGCACACCTAATGCTTTACAAAATGGAGATTGGCAAAAACCCATCATTATTTCTTCGGCTTTCTCAAGGTGACAACCGTGTCCTAGATAGTGCTAGCCTACAAAAGATGGTAGAAAAATTGCTCAACTCTGGGTTATATCTCAAAGCTTACAAGCTTCTCACGCAGCTTGCTGATAGCGGTGTTGTGCCAGATATCAAGACATACAACACATTGATCAATGGTATGTGCAAAGCTGGGCAGGTTAATGGTGCTCTTAAGCTCTTTGAGGAGCTCCAACTCAAGGGGCATGTCCCAGATTCAGTAACGTATTCAACACTGATAGGGGGACTGCAAAGTGTTGAGAGGGAAGGGGACGCGTTTAAGCTCTTTGAGCAAATGAGTGAAAATGGATGCAAACCAAGCTCATCGGTGTATAAAACACTCATGACTTGGTCTTGCAGGAGGGTTAAAACTACTGTTGCTTTTGGAATTTGGATGAAATATTTGAGAAGTCTATCAGGATGGAACGGTGAAGCACTGAAAACCATTGAGAAATGTTTTGAAAAAGGTGACACTGAAAAGGCTGTTAAAGGCTTACTTGAAATGGAAATCAAGTTGGCAGATTTTGATTCAGCAATGTATAACATTTGGCTCGTCGGGTTGTGTCAGTCGAAAAGAGTAGAGGAGGCTCTTAGGACATTTTCCATTCTTGAGGAGTTTGGTGTTATTGTCTCTGCCTCCAGTTGCGTGAAGTTGATTCAAGGTCTCTGCTCTGAAGGAAAACCCAATAAGGCAGTAGAAGTTTTTCTCTACACCACACAAAAAGGTTACCGATTGAAACCACAATCCTGTAATACTTTACTTCAGGTTCTTCTTAGTTCAAAAGATACCGCAATTCTTGCTTTTGAACTAATGGACAAAATGAAATCAACAGGTTATGATCTAAATTCTTATCTTTATGGGAGTACAAAATCCCTTTTACACTATCATTCAAGCATGGGTAATTCGTCGTCCCGATAAAGGCTGCTTTGAGCCTGTTCAAGGAATCATGATAATTTTTGGTTTCTGGATTTTTTATTTTTCTAGAATCTACATCCCATTTTTGATGAGAGAATGATGTACAGAGAAAGCTTACTCCTGCTGACCTTTCTTAGCCTTATAAAGTGCATCAACCGAGATGCTAAGTGTACCCTTCTTACCATATTTAATTAGGTTTTAGAACTAGAAATGGGTTAGACATTTGTTATTTTGTATCCATTCTTCAATTTTGTAATTTGTACTGCCATGTATATTTGGAATAATAGCAAAATTGCTTCAAGAAAAAATTTATAGTAACTGTTACAGTCAAGACAGAACACGTCTTGAATCTTTTCTTCAATCAATAATTTATGGGTTTTTTTTTTCTTTTGGTTGTGAGCTGTATATTACTAGTAAATAAATTTATTGTGCTGATCATAAACATATGAGATAGAAGTGTTTGTTGGAGATTATATTCAGTGACCACCCTGTTCAATATGTAGTAATTAGTAAATGAATTGTAACCATCAACTGAAGTAGTACGGCACATTCACCGAAAATGGCAGCAGTGGCATCGTCATCGACTGCCGGTTCAAGAAAATTTGTGGGTTTTCAGTTTCATCAGGTCAAGTGGGCAGACAAAATTGTATTGCAAGATTTCGTCAAATTCCTAGACTTATTTTGTGGGGGTTGGGGGGGGGGGGGGGGGAGTTGTTGGCGTGAATCTTAAAGAAAGGATTGGGAGAAGGAATGGAAGGTCCAGATTGCATACTACTCGTGTGGTTTCTCCAAAAGCTGTTTCTGATACCGTCTCTTCCCAGACTCGTCTTGATCCTGTTGCCAACGTTGTATGTTCTGATTCGTTTGTTTATTCGCATTTTGTTGATTAGAGTTCGTTTCTGATTAAGGTCTCTCTGCGTTTGTTTTGTATTTTGCTGATTAGAGTTTTTATTTTGATGTGAAACATTAAATTTTACAGTGATTTATGAATGCTCCTGAAAGGTTTTCTGTGCAATTTGGAAGCCCAATACTCTGGATGTTACTGCTAGCTCATTTATCTTTCTACTTTTGTGAACGAGCCCATAACTTCAAAACTGGTTCCAGGTAAAAATGAGAACGTGCTCCTCTTTGAGTTTGCAGGACAGTGGAAAGTTGGTACATATTGAAATTCTAGTGTGACAATGTTTATAAAAGTTACCGATCTTTCTGGAGTCCTCAAATGCTGGAATTTGTTGATTTAGCTTCATTTCCTTGTTGCTTTGATTTTAGAGAGAACGTGAAAGTAGTTTATTTGGTTGCTTTTACCAATTCTACTTTGTTGAATATATAGCTAGCCAAGAATGTTATGGTCCAATGGATCTATAATGCTGAAAATGTTGCGGTCCAGTAAGGAGCGGGCGGGCCTTCCTGATTCGGTTCCTTAGCGAAATAGAAATCCATAGCTATTAAAGTGACTATTCTCCTTTTGGGGTGATTCTTTAGTAACCAGGTTGATAGGCTTTGTGACTATTGACCACTTCACCTAAAAAAGGTTGTAATATTAAACATATGATAATTGTAGGCATAAGTTCTAATGCACAAACAGTTACGGTTACAAGGTTTACCATTCATAATTATTCGAGAGCATGCGTTCTATTGCATTGAAGCTCAGCTCAATTTCTGTGCCTGTCATATTGTTCTAACAGATTGTTAACAGTGATAACATGCAAGAGGCGCAAGAAAGACAGATGGTTACTTCGTCAAGAGCAGTATCTTCATTGTGCTCAAGGATGCGATGATTCCCACTGGAACAGTTATTTGAAGATAAGAACGTTGTTTGATCTCTTCTTGCCCAAGCTTTTACATTCGTGGATCTACACCTCTTTGTTTTGAACCGACTTGAGAAAACATGACATCTAACTGAAGTGAAATTGTCCAATAAGATGCAGCTAGTTTAAGAAATGTACCAGAAGACAATGTTGATTACTGTTCCATGTTAATAAGATTTATTTTAATTTATCTTTCACTCGGATGCTATTTCTTCTGTCAAGCAGACCTCTTTTATTTCAAGCAGACTTCTTTTGTTTTTGACTGTTTTGTCATTGTGAAACTCAACTGGTACTTATACCAGTTTACCTAGGCAATGACTCCTTTACCGATTCTTAAATTCCCCAAATTATGCTCCATTCAGCAGAAAAAGCCCCCAAATGAACTTTCTCCAGATCTAAAGCATGCAAAACTTTCAGTGATTTAAGTATATTTCCTTGAAGACTCATCTCAAAGAAATAATTTGAGCCATTTGACGACACCTGCTGAATCAATAGTCGACGCTTCATTTACCAATATAAGAAAGATTTCAGAATTGAGATAAGTGCCATTTCAATGTTTAATTTTTCTGGTTTCATTTAGGATTTCATGTATTTTAATTAAAGATTAAGTGGAATTCGTGAGAACTGAGAAATGGTTGAGAAATTCCTATGGGACAATTGAAATGTGAGCTGAATTTGTTTGAATAAGGATATGCAGAGAAATTGTGGGTTAGTCGCATAGTAATGTTTGTCGAACATGTATAAGAAGAATGCTTATTAAATAATACTTCACATACAATCAAGAAATGTAAGTAATATGGTATTTACAAATAGAGAAAGTGTAAATATGTGTATAAGATTGTTGTATTTATGTAGAACATACCAAGTACATGTGAATCTCGCCTCCAAACAAGAAAGATGGTTGCACAAAGCTGTCACCTATTTCAAACTAGTTTACATTGCCTAAGCTTAAATTTACTTCTCTACTTATAATATAGAACTGTGCTTTCTTAGAGCAATTTTTCTCCTGGAGAAAATTGCAAAAAACTACAAATATAAATATCTCTATCCACACAAATCTCAGTAGATCACTGGGAACCTGGTCAAGTAGTAAGCCATATCTGCTGATGCAACACAAGACATAACGTAGGACTGAGAATTGTTACATCAGTTTAATATTCAAACATGATAGCAGTAAGAATCTAACAAAAGTTCGGATTTTCAGAAATTTAGCCAATTGACATAAAACAGTTACAGATGAGTAGCGAACTCAATATGTCTAGATCGATAAAAAGGAACACAAGGGAGCTGATGTCTCCAAATGAATGAAAAGAAATCACCCAGGAGAAGTGTCCCCCGATATGCGATACTCATGCCATTATCTTGGCAGATCTTACGTAAAGGCTGTCGACAACCTTCTCCATGTTTGAAATGGTCTCGAGGGTAGCTGGGTAGATGGCATCAGTCTTGGGATCCTCAAATATAATAAGGCATCCAGCACCTTGATCCAAAGTTCCTGCAAACTTCTTATCAAGAATCATCTGCGATAGTTTCTTCTCAACGTGGTGAGCCGGCAACTCAATCAACTCTGCAACATGTGAAATCTCAACTCTTGAAAAGGGCTCGATCAACCTGCAAAGATTCTGCTCCAGCAGAGTATCATAGAGGGATGAAAGGTGCCTCTGAACAATTGGGTCTTCGTCGAGTTGAGTCTTGAAATTCTGAAGTGCGGTCTCAAAGAGCTTTAGAGAGCGTTTTGAATAAGCTTCAGCGACAGCTTTCATAGCATCGAGTTCTGGTCCTTGATATTGTAGACCTACCTTTGGTGATGATATAATTCCTGCTACATCATCAGCCTGGTTTACCATAATTTTGCACAGCAACATATACTTGAGGCTGTATATGGCCTGGGGATCTTCAAGAGCGTTAAAAGCCTCAAATGCTTCAAAGAAGTAGCTGTAAGAAGTTTTGTAGTCCTTTTCTTCGGCATGGAGAATCCCACTTTGCAAATCAATAGTGCCCTGCTGAGCTGGAGGAACGTATATAGCATTAGCTGCTGTTCTCGCTGCAGTAAGTGCAGCCTTTGCTTTGGGGAGGTTTCTCAAAGAAAAGTGAAGTTTGCTCTCTAGCAAGTCAATTTCCACAAGCAGTAGCTTGTCATCTAATCTTCTGACCTCTTTGATGAGACCTGAAAGCAGGTTCAGTGCTTCAGAGTATTCTTTCTGTTCCATCAGTAGAGCTGCGAGCCGTGCCTCAATTCGTTGACGGAGAAAAGTTCGCTTTTCAGCACGTGTCCATTGCACTATTTCTTTGCAAAGGGAGATCTGAAGATCAGATGTACCCGGTATTTTAGCAACTGCATCCACAATAACACGGACAATTTTTGCAGTTTTTGCCTTGGGAATCAATGAAAAGAATGGCCGCAACTTAGTAAGGAGCTGTTGAAGTTCTGCTGCTCGACCCTCTTGTTTAAGAAGCTCAGAAAGATTGGTAATAGCCTGTTCTTTTATCCGTAAAGCTTCAGAAGAAGATGAAGGATTGTCAAGAACTTGGTAGAGGATCGAGATTGCTTCAGATGGAGTTTTGGCTTCTGTAGCCTGAACAAGTGAATCAGTGGTGGCTGGGAGAGATGAAGACGACATAGTGGCGGCTTTTAGGTTTAAACTTCTGCAATTTAGAGAAAGTTAATAGAAATGTTATAATAGCGAAAGCAAAGTATCTTCTCCCTGCAAGGAACACCCTGAGTATACTTCACAACATTTCACTAGTTGAGACTCATTTTCCAGCAATTTCCGTTGAAAAATTAAATCTTTCAGAAAATATACATCTTATAAGAAACTAAGCAACAGTTAAAACAACCAACAGTGAAGATATTTAAAGAAGGCAACAAGAGGATTGTTCTACAAACTAAATGACTCTTGACTGAACTTTCTACCTGAGTAAAAACCAATAGCATCAGAAATCACCGTGACTGCAACACCAAAACTGAGTTTACGATTATCAAAATGGCACAATAGACATGAAATGCAACACCTGCCTTGTAACTGCATCCAAGTAATGAGTTTTAACACTAATATGTTGGAAAAATTTGGGGACACTTGTGTGGAGTAATACCATATATACTCTCGAAGTTAAGTTATATCCATTCACTCAGCTGCGATTATCAAGAAATGCAGATGTTCGACCCTAACATCTACCGGTTCAGGTGCTAAGTTTAATTTTATTCTAAATTACATCCAGCAGAAACTGTCAAAGCAACGTTCAAATAAACACGAGCCCCCTCCATCCCCACTAAAACACATTTGTGCCCCAAGCAGTCAATATTCTTCTTTTTTTCCTTTTTGCACATCACAAAGAACACCTCAAGCTAATGAATTCACAAGTCCTAACCTCGTACCTCGTAATTTTTGGTTAACTGCCTAATCACATTAGTACAACTACAAGAACATCGATCTAGAGCTCTATAAAGTCACTCCAACAACAAATAAATCTAAAACTACGCACATCTATAATATCTAAACACACAGAATCCACTCCACACGAGCTAACTTTCATTTTATTCTAATATACGTCCTGAAACTTCCATAAAAGCCACGTTTAAACAAACACGAACCTCCATCTCCACTTCCTCACATTTGTGCCCTAAGCAGTCAATATTCTCCCCTTTTCTCATTCTAAACATCACAACGAACACCACCACAAGCTAAAATCAAACACCGATTCTTCCCTCGTATCTCGTTATTTTCCGTTAAACGCTAACCAGATTAGCACAACTACACGCATATCGATCCATCCAGAGCTTAAATCACTCCAACAACAACTAAACACACCGATATCATCTAAACACATAATCCACTTCACACACCAATATAATCTCACGAGCTAAATTAAAGAGCATGAACCAATTGTTCACTGGATCTAATAAACTTGAAAATAAATACTGAAAAAAACTAAGATAAACGGAAGATTAAATGCATAAATTAGGTCAACAATCTATTAAGAAGAAAATAAAACCTGAAAAATGGGTGCAATTGTTGTTCTTCGTCAAGATCCAAAACCCTATGCCTATGAGGAAGAAGCAAAGAACTAAGCTTGATAAATAAGTTTTCTTTTTATTTAAAAAAGAAAAAGGGCAGAAGAGTTTTGCAGGAATAGTCCTTGTGGTTTTACGAAATTGTAATGAGACCCTTATTTGTATGATTTTATGGTGTGAAAGTCCAATACGACCCTTATTAGGCCCACGTAGATCTGAAATGACCTGAGGGATTTTGGATCCGGCCTAAGTTATTGGGCTTCAATAGGCCCAACCCGAAAAATAGACGATCCATAATTATTTTATCCATCTTTTTCTAGTCCAGTTCTTTCGATGTCCAACCAATTTCCTTCACTACACCAGACTTAATTTAGTTTTCTCTATATCATAATAATGTACAAGTTTGGATTTATTTTATCTTTTTAGTTTGATTTGTTTGTTCTAGTTTTTAGATTAATTCACTTTTTATTTATTCTTTTAAATTTGTTCTAATATTCCGGGCAAAAACAAAATTTACAACATACTGGTACAATGTCTCTAAGTATCTTGAAACACTAATACTTACAAATAAACTAGGATTTTCTGATGATTTTTGGCTCACTAAGAGACACCTTAGATTTAGATTTCAAAGCTAAAATTGTGGAATTTTTATTACATATGACAAATCGAATCTGAATACTTTTGGAGTACTTGTTTTCAATTAATCATTTTTTGAAATGCATACAAATCATTCTCGTTGAACCCTTTTCCCATTTAGGTTTAGAAACTATAATACAGAAAATAGGAGAGGAAGAAAAACTTATTGTGAAGACTTAGGAATTTAGGTATCATACCATGTCTTACAGTTATCGTCTTATATTCATGGATTAAATGTTCTTGTTTTCGACTTTATGAAAACAAAATATAAAACTATCTTTCAAGTTTATTACAACTATTTGTGTGACGTTTTCGAAACATGTTTGAAAAGCACTCAAAAAAATTTCAAAGAGTATCTAACATAACCCAAACCGAAATCTAGACTTCTACTCATGGTCATATTAGAGAAGAACTAATAATTGTTGGGTTCACAGTTGTGGTCATATCAGGTAATGCTACCAATAAACTTCATAAATCATAAAAGCTAAGACCAACCACACCCCCCCAAACCCTTATTTCATGGCGCAGCGTGGTCATACCAATCCCTAGCTAATATTTGCATGTGAGATAAATATATGATTATATGGTAATGGTGGGGAACAAAACGTGAGCAAGCTGGATTTTTCTGTTGTCTCACGTTATGTTAAAAGTAAAAGTAATGATATGAAAAAAAAAAATACAATTCAATTTATTCTTTAACTAATGTCCCAACAACCCCAATATCATGTGTTAGGACCCAACAAATTATGTAGTTGTCACTACAGCCTGTCCCTCATGTCTACGGTCTACCCCAACTCATCAATATATTCTAACCACAATTCAACTGTTCCACAACATCATATATGTGCATCCACAGTTTTCTGGTGTTTGTCTCAACTTACAGATGAGAATGTTTGCATATATATATTCACAGAACATCATCAATCAAATAGAAAAATTCCCAGAAGAGTGAATAATGGGATTTATTACATCTACATTGCTTGAATTTTGATCTAATTACAAAAATCACCCCTACTGTTTAAATAATTATCAAGACACCCCGTAAAACTTTGGAAACAAATAAAAAAAAAAGGATCCATCTGTAAAAAGATTTCTACTTTCAAATATTTACTTGATGCAACAGAATATAATGTAACTCATTCACCACAACTTTTTGACCTGTAAATGGAAATTCTTAGACGACATATAATTCATGATCAACATAATCAAAATAGGTCGAACCATTTCGAGCAACTCAATAACTGCTTACATTAGTAATATCATCTTTGAGGTATTCATCACATTACATTATAGTAATATCATCTTCCACGAATTCATCACAAGTTCACAACTAAGAAAGGAAATGAAGAAAACAAACTATAAATGACCTATGACTTCTTCGAAAGAATGGCATTAGAAAATTTATCGGCGACAAATGGAGCACGGGTAAAATGATCCAATACACGGAGCGAAGAGGTAACACACACCATAAACGAACTGAAGCTGGTGGGGTGGGGGTGGTGGCAAGGACAGCAAAATTTTTAGACGGACCATTTACAAGTACATGAGCATATTCAGCAGCTCTATGACGACAGACATTAAAAATTTTGGGCTCTGAAGCTACTATACACTAAAGATTATATACCTAAATAGCTTATGCTTTTGAACATTAAGTTAAGCCCATTAGCGAATTACCTGTCATATAAAAACGAAGCGGTAAACTCAAGACTTATGGTGTGATGTTGCATTCCCTCAAATATACTTGCTCATAATCTACAAACTTTGCAAATTACCTGTCATATAAAATGAAGCGGTAAACTGAAAACTTATGGTGTGATGTTGCATTCCCTCAAGTATACTTGCTCATAATCTACAAACTTTGCCCAATATTTTCGGAACTTTGGTATGCCTATCTCAAGCCACGGTTTCAAGTTTCCGTTGTAATGTACGACTGCTGCTCGTTCGATATCCTTTTGAAGTACATTTGGATTGTAACCGAGTCCCAAGACATGCCAAGATTTGTCAAGAGCATAAGTACGATTCCAAAAGGTTATTAGACCAGGCGGCAGAGTCCCGAGTTTCCATAACAGCCTGTCGTGATTCTGGGATATAAAAGACACTTTCAGTTCAGTTTACACACATAATGAGCATTAAAGATGAAATTTTAACTAAAGCACGAATCTTGTCAGCCAATAGGAAAACAAGCCTTACCAGATTCTGCCATTGGTGATAATCCTCTGTAATATTTTGCTTCCGCCATTCGTCAAGATCAAATATATTCATTCCAAATGCCCAACCACAGGCACGGGGATCAAAACTTTTCGAAATAAGAGGATTTGAGAAATTGAGGTAACGGTCAAAGCGGTGAAAGCTTTCTCCACATGTTTCGACCACTCCAATGACCTTCCCCTTTAGATCAAGAGACCAGAGACCAGTTAGATCCTTTTGAACTACAATATCATCGTCCAAGAACAAAACTTTTTTCAGTTTAGGAAATATCTCCGGAAGGTAAAACCGAAGATGATTCATGATAGAGAGGTACTTGGGATTTCTAAATTTCAGGTTAGAGTCAGATTCAACACGGCGGTTCTTGAAGTAGTAATCAATCATGGAGGGTGAAGCCAACTGCTGAAGAACTGGACTGTAACTTGAATTTAACCATGTGAACTCCTCAACATTCTGAACTTGAATTGTAGCTTTCCTCGGAGGATTAGCCAAAAACCACATTTTCATTGCAGCATAATTTAGCCTATCGGTTACGACATGGAAGACGTGCTTTGATGGATCCTGCTCATTTCATAAAATATTACGGTTTTCTCAAATTTTGTACTAAGAAAAGAAATGACTTTAATCTTAACCGGAGATAATTGTTTTTCACCTTTGCATGGGTTATTGTCGAGTTTACAACAACTGCCGCTGCCAATACATTGTCTGAAAATAAGGCATAGTGGTATAACTCTGGATCTTCTAACTTTTCTTTGTCCGGAAAATGCTGTTGAGATGAGTTCAACATGAAATACTCTGTTGTAAGGCGCAAAGGAAGACAGTGAAGTCCTTTAGGCATTGTCTTGGCAGTTAACTGTGTCAAAAACAGAGTTTGTTTCTTGTGAACATTGACCTGCTCCTCAGCCGTATGAAGCATTGCACGAAGTTTCTTCACCACAGAAGAACAATCATCTTGTATTTGTTTGCCTTTCAACAGTGTTTGCTCCATTGCTTTCAACTTCTCATAAGCACTACATATATTTAGAATCCAAATCAATGGAGAGAAATAATTTTGAAGGAGATAATGAGCAAAAGCAGAAAGAAGACAAGAGTTTGATACGCTTTGTAATCCGGCAAACCAAAAGGAAAGAAAGTAATGAATTCTTAAGTATAACATGTCATGTCTTGCAGTAAAACTTACTTTCTCGGCAGATCAGGATCCTTGGTGGCATCTCCAAGAGCTTGTTGAACTTCTTTCATGCGTAATCGCAGCTCCCTCATAAAGTGAGGATTGCTTCGAGTTGCTGAGAGGGAAAGGTAAACCCTTGCTTGAACAAGTAGATCCTTAAGCTGACGGACATTAGTATCTGGTAATACTGCCTGTTCGTTCTGTTTCACAGCTCTAGCCTTCACTTGTTCTCTTAAAATATCTTTTCTGGAGATTCGGGAAGTATGTCTACGACGTTTTTTTTCCTAGAACAAACAGAACGTCAAAAAGATCAACATAAAATTTTACGGACATGCATGAATCCACTTTCCTATAAATTAATGCAAAAAGTTCAAAGAGCCAACGTGGCAGACCCGAGGTATCTGCTTCTAAACTAGATAAAAGGACCATCATAATGGAAAAGCTAAATTGAAATTCCACAAGCTGTTGAATGTTATATGAGAAGAATCAAATGATAAGTTACAATCAAGAGAAAAAACTACAGAGTTAATAACTTATAGACTCCTTTGGAATACAAGGCCAAACTCATTGTTAATTTCAATAATGAAGTTACACAACATTATTTGACTACATAAAGTGCTAATTTTCAATCATGAAGTTACATAACATTACTTGACAACATGAAGTGCTAATTTTCAATCATGAAGTTACATAGCATTACTTGACTAAATGAATTGCTAATTTTCAATAATGAACTTACATAGCATTACTTGACTATATTAAGTGCTTATCCAGCCAAAAACTATAATTTCCCTATAATCTTCTCAACCAAGAAACCGAAAGTTAATCAAAGCAGAATAATGTGTATCAGCATTGTAATCTTACGGTTTTTTCTGACACGTCTTCGGATGTGCCCTCAGAATGTAATGAATTTATTTCTTTCTTCACATCATTTTGACCATCCTCACTTCCTACATTCCCAATCGATTCAGCAATCCCTAAGTTTTCTTTCCCTGTTACTGGCTCAGCTTCGCGTGCTACACCAGTCACCTGTCTTATGGGATTCTCATCTGAAGACTGCTTGTCGCCGACACTACTGCTCAAAGTGGATGCATTTGCAATCCTATCGTCAACTGATTCTGTTATTAATAAGTCGAATAAAAAATATATCCCAAAATAGAAAACAGCATTAAAGTGTAAATTGTAAGAAAGCAGATAAAAACCTCCAGTGAGTTGTCTATTAATGCGACCGTTCTCTCCCGGCAACTCATCAGAGTAATTCAAACTAGATTGATCAACCAAATTTTCCGAATAAACTACCCCCAACGGTTCATTCAACTCCACGGCCGACTCCTACCAGTACCCTCAACAAATCAGTACAACAAAGATCTAAAACTTCCATAAAATTCATATCTTTATACAAAAGACAAAACGGATTCAATAAACCAAACCTGAGGAATCACATTCAATGTCCTCACTTCACCAGCAAATGTCTATAAATCAAATAAAAAAACATTCAAGAACTCAATACTACACCAATGAATAACATAACTAGATCAGAAGGAATAAAAAAAAAACAAAACAGAGATTAAGCAAGACTTACAAAGGTTGAAACATCTTCCATAAACTCATCCTTAGCTGTAAAAGCAACAGAATATAAAAACAATTAAACCAACATAAAAACACAACAATAACAATGCGTTAGAAGTAGAAAAAAAGAGAGCATTACAATCAGAGGAAGTGAAATAGACTCCAAGAGTGTCGGTGTATAGAACAATAGGAGCAAGAACAGTCACAAACATGAAGAAAAGCACTGATTTTTTCAACTTCATCTTCATTTTTTTGTGCTTCTGACACAAACCCACTTTTTCTCTCAATGATTTCAGCTTGCAAATGGTAAAAAAATCGACTAATTACAATAAAGATGCAATCTTTATTGAGTTTTCAACATAACAAAGAAAACCCAACAAAAGATTCCGTGTGGGTCAAAACATAAACCCAAAAAAGTATGTTAATTTTCACTTTAAGGTGTCATTAATTTGAGTATATTTGCTTCAAACTGCAAAAAAAAAAAAAAAAAAAAAAAAAAAAATTGTACGGCCAAAACTAACAGAAATGAATCAAGAAAGAAAGAATATTTTTTCAAAAAATTTGATTCAGAGAGAAAAAATACAAAATTTACAGTTAAAAAGTGGGCTACTAGAAAAAGAATGAAGATGATAAATCTTAAATGAAATTGTAATGGACAAAAATAGCAAAAAAGAAAATGACTTTTTTTGTTTTGCAGATGTAGATGTGAGTCGAGCTGTTTTTATTGTGTGTGTGTGTGTTTTTTTGCTCTTTCTTCTTCAACTCTTTTACCTTTTCTTTTCAGCTTGAGTGTTAAATAGGTTTCATTTTTTATTCTTTCAGAAAAAAAAATCATTATCCTTTTATTACCTACTGCATTAAAAAGCCACCAAAAGAAGCAAAAAAAGAAAAGAGGCAATAACGGTTGTCAGAACTCAGAAGCAGAGTTTATTTAATTCTTTTATATTTTAGAATTCATGTAATTTGTAAATGTAAATATAATGTATTAAATCATAACATAAACATGATAAAGTTTAAAAATAATTCAACTATAACTTTAGTTTAGTTTAGTGTAGTTTAGTACAGTAAGTTTGTTGATAGTAAACAACGAGATTTTTGTCGTTTTCGTATGTAGCTGATTACTTTTTAACTGTATCCTTAAATTTTAAACTTCAATTACCTTATTTTTAATGAGAATTATTCCATCGAAAAAGAATGAAATCAATTTTAAAACTATTAAATAAATGTAGTCTAACGAGAAAGTGACCGAAATTGACACGGCCACAAAATATTTGAGCCACTCTTTCTCTTCCCATGTCAATTAACTATAATTCTGCCAAGGATGTCGATACTTTTTCGTCGATATGGCGATAGAAACACGATACAACATTGACAGATTTTTGACAATTTTACAATATGATAGGGCATAGATGCAAAGTAACAATTGAAGCAATATATTTACATATGTAGATGAAAAATAAATATTATGTGCTATGATACGTTTAAGAAGAAAAGAATAATAATTACATTATTTAAAGTAAGAGGAGTTATTTCAAAAAGTAAGAGAATTATCATATATAATAGAGAATGATTGTAATTCGTCTTTCAAAATTAAGTTCATAAATATAAAAGAGTTTACTAAGTGTTGAACACGTTCTCGATAGGTATCGTCCCAGTGCTAATAATATTCGATAAAATTTTAAAAAGTACATATTCGATAAAATTTGAAAAAGTACTAGGGTCCAATACGTGTCAGCTATTGTATCATGTCAATTAAAAGTTTATTGTGCAAACATATGGTTGTAGTCTTTACCACAAGTTGCGCCTTAATTTAGCATTTATCTAAGTTAATTTTAGTTTTTTTTTTCCAAGCTTTCGTGCTACTTCAATCTTCAATTAACATTTTAATAACCGCTATGGTCCGATGATATATGCTTATCTAATGAGGTAAACATATCTTGTACTCTTAAACATAAAATAATTGTATTTATTGCTATAAAAGGCATACTTCAACGAGGGGAAAAAATGGAGTAATAAGAAACTAATAAGCTTTTGTTTTCCCGGGAAAGAAACGTGTACCCATTTTTTTTACTAAAAAGATCAAAACTTGAACACTATCTAGTAAATCTTCTCGAGATTTCTTATAAAATAGGAAAACTAAAATCTCAAGGAGGTTTCTAAAATACTTCATCGACTCCAAAATCCAAAAACACTAATTCTCAAAAATATTTACTAGTATAATATAGAGTATTGTTTTCGTATTGCAAATTTAACTTTCTGCATCCCGTGTCTAATCTTTTAAATAAACTTAGATAGATTAATTATAATTTTGCACTACATGCACATAAAAATATGCATTTACCTCGACTCATTTAAAGCGAGATGGCTCCTCGTTAGCCTCAAGGATATTATGCTTCCCAATTGCCAATGCAATCATTTATCTACATATTTATTTTGCTAACTAGAACCGGTCATTTATTATACAGTTTTAAGTCCGTATCACTCGTATAGGTGATCATTCATTCATTTCCTAAGTAATTATTTTGTCTGGTCCACATCAAGAAATTAGTAATGGCAAGTGAACCTCACTAATTTTCTTTAAGTTTTAAACATGTAGTATTATTTTTATCCCAAAAATAAATCGCAAACTCATCACGAATGATACAATCCAAGATAAATAATATGTGGATATCCATTGGGTAAATATTTGTCTCAGGAGGTTTAATAAAAAATCATTTATTAAACCCATGACCTTGTTTTAGCAATTTGTGTTTTTTTCTGACTTTTGTTTAGACTAACAAAAGCAAAAGTCAGTGTTTCAAAACACTAAAAATGTGTTTTTACAGCTGCAAAAGCTAATAAACCATTTTCATAAACATTTGCAATATGTTATTGCAAATTTTAGATGGTGTTATTAATATAAGACTTCTGTATTTAAACTCCAAAAGTGTATATATTGCAAATTTTAGATGGTGTTATTAATATAAGACTTCTGTATTTAAACTCCAAAAGTGTATAAGTTTAAGAAGAGTGCGACAGCTGTTTGGTCCACAGCGTTGCAAGTCATTCCATGGCATTGGGAGAAAATGTTTTATTAAATTACATGCATGTTGCATGTTTAATTTTGTAATTGATTAGCCAGTTAGAATAACATATTAACTGTTGTGAACTTGTGATAAATTTTTAGGCAAGGTAGGTTGTGATCTACAACCATATCAAGAGGATTTTCAAATTGGTGACCTCCACAGCTGTGCTCCAATTGAATTTTTATAAATGTTTATTTTTCTTTCAGAAAAAGCAAAGCTGGTGAACATGACCATCAAACTTCAATATGATCCATGATGGGATCAATGGATCACTCATAAGTCTTTTACTTCAAGCTTCCTGCACTCGATACTAATGCATGCATCCATGACAAAGTATGATAAATTCACTGAATCTAACCTTTTGCTACAATAATATGAATACTTATATCCAATATTTGGTCTAATTACAAATATCTTCCTTAATATTTAAATAATTACGGAAATACTTCATTCGAAACTTTAAAAACATGAAAAAAAAAAAAAACAGGTCCATTGTACAATGTTTTTCAAGCTTCAGGAGTGTCTTTGTAAATATTTAGATCAAAGGAAAGTTTATGGTATTCAAAAGCAAAATTTCAATCCATGAAAGCAACAAAAACCGAAAAGAAAAAAAGAGAGACTATAATTACAGCTGATTATTTTCATTAAAACTGTACCAAACATGCAGCTGTTGTAAAACATAATCTTGTAATTATTTTCAAGTTGCCAGATAGGGCTATGAAAATATATATACAGCTTTCTCACAATATGATAAAACATTCTTTGTACATAAATGGCAAATGTATCATAATCCTCAGCCTATTCCCAAATGTACAGAAAAGGAGAATGTGGAATAGCAATAAATTGGGAATAAAATCAACAAATAATGTGCTAGGACCAAGTTCTGGAATATAAACAAATCTCAACTGCAGCAAGCTCGACCCTGAGAAGAAGAACCAACCCCGCCGCCAGACGGGCCTGATATTTCACCATAACCAATTCTTATTCCATGAGACTGCATAAGGGAAAAAAACAGATACACAATGCAGCCATTAAGTAATTGATTTCAATAGAACATAGAAGAAATGCAACTAAACAACAATTTTTTAGCTTGAAAAGTTGGCAGGCAGGCTATTGATGATTACATCTACACTACAATAAAGTTTGGTCTAATAACAATTTTCTCCTTTACTGTTTGAATAGTTACAGAGACGCGCCTTGAGACACATGACTAAAGAAAAAGCCAAATTTGTTCGAATCAGCAAGACACAGGCACGGCACAGTGAGAAACAAATTTAATGACTAGTATGATCGCTTATAGAAAATATTCCTTAACCAAAGATCAGTGTAATCAAGAAACTTTTGAAACTATCAAACAGTCGAATACTTCCATGAAAACTTAAAGAAATTGCACAAATCTAACTAAAAGGCCAGCCAACATTTGTAAGTCCAAAGAGCGACACGGGAGCAGTAACAAGCTAACCTCATTTGACACGTCAAAAACTCCATCTTGAATTTTCCTGTATATTGTTGTGGCTGTTTGTACAAATGCCTGCAGATACATTTCAAATGAGATAAGTAACAGAAAGCAAAAGAGCAAATCTTCTGCATAAACGGCCAAACTTAAATCACCTCCTCAACATTCTGAGCAGTTTTTGCAGATGCTTCCATGAAAATCAATCCATTTTCTCTAGCAAACTGTTCTCCTTCTTCTGTGCTAACAGCCCTTCTATGAGAAAGATCAGATTTGTTGCCTATAAGCATTATTGACATGTTTGGATTTGCATGCTGCCTTGCATCTTCTAGCCAGCTAGCCAAGTGATTGAATGTTTCCCTCCTAACAAGTGGGAAAAGAGAAGATCAAAAAAACGAATAGGAAGAGCTTGGCTTACTTCCTCTTCTAATTTAATTGCATACTAAGAAAGAGGATTTATTAGGCCCTATAAACATGAGAACATAACTTAGTAAAATGCAGAATAGAGTTACCAACCAGAGGCATGGGACACATTGTTGAGTTGAGTTATACTTGATATTGTGACTTTATTTTCCTAGTTTTTGTTAAAAACACTTCAGGTAAATAACTCATGATCATTATCGCCACAAAGCTAAAATGAATATCTGAGAATTTCCTGTTTATATCATAACAGCCCTTTCGTTCTAGACTGACATAATTTTCTTATAGATGATTCAAATCCATACAGGCATTTAAAGAAGACGTAGCCTTACTGTCTTTTGGTGATGCTCATATTTTGGGGAAAGTTTTTTGTTACCTGTCCCCGGTAAAAAGCCACCAACAAGAAGGTTAAATTTTGACCGTCCAAAACTAGTGACAAACTTTCCAGATTTATTGACGTAAAGAATATCAATAATCTGTCAGGAGTTTACAAATGGCCCTTATTTCTTTGCTCAGATTTTCCATTTAAGTTTTCTGCAACTTTGTTTCTGAATGGGCTGCGTCTTATTTAAAGCACATTGTGCATATGAAGCTGCAAAATCGCCAAATTATCGCTAAAACATTGCAAATGGATACAACAGTAATACCTTGTGATATCATAGACAAGAAGTGCACCAGCAGCTCCTCTGTAGTAAGACCTAGTGATGGATCTGAACGATTCTTGGCCAGCCTGAAAATATCAACCAAAACTCAGTTATAAGATAGAAAATTGGTCCTTGAGCTGACCATCTCAAGACCATCAAAGGGTACATAAAAACAAATTTCAGTTTATCCCCATATGTCGGTGATATACACAACAGAGGGTTTTAAAATTAGGAACAGGACAGAGAACATTCAAGGCCTACGAAAAATAGGATGTAATAACAAACAAGTAGAATCTATATAAAATTGCCACCAAGGGCAAGGAGCTCTGCTATTCTCAGGCCTGAGTTTTAGATTTGTGATTTTCATTCTGACATTGTCTAAAGTATCTGCATCTGGCTTTGTCAACGCATCAAATACTTACAGTTTTTAAGTTTAGAAGTGGAAATTCATGATATAATTAGCAACAGCATATCAATGACACAGAAGGCCAAACGCTTTAGCCATTGCAATTAAAGTTTTCTCTGATTAATATTTCCAGCCTTTTGAGACACTGTAATCTACAACGCAGAGTCTCATTTATCAATTTATCATTGAAAAATCCTCAAAACATTCAGCCGGAAAGAGAATATGTAGCAACACACTAAAAGAGAGCTTTACAAGAATGGTACTCCAGTTAATGATTTCTTAAATATAACTGAGAAAAAGAATTATTTTCCCTGCCCTGCCAAAAGCAATTTGATCGATAAAAGAAAAGGACAAAGTGCATCTACATAAGTAATCATTGTGATCATTTGAAACTAAATCTTAAAAGAAATTCAGATATACTTAGTTACTACATTTAAATCAGGTGACACTGTTCATTTCAAACATTCAAAGCGTGAAACTTTTAAGTCAAGGTAGAGCATCAGAAAACTAACCGTGTCCCATATTTGAAGCTTAACAGACTTGTTGTCAATATTTATCATCCTTGCCCCAAACTCGACTCCTATAGTTAAGTCATGGACTGGCTGGAAACGCTTGTCAGTAAATTGAAGAAGAAGACACGATTTTCCCACACCTGAGGAAGAAAGCTTCATATCAACATGTATTGCTGTGACCCAAAGGGCATTAATAGACCAAAGAATTCTTCTGAGATATTAAATGATCAAAGAGATAACTACATGAACATAGAAATAAATGGTTTTCTTTAAGTATGAAATCTGCAGATTAAGGCACAAAAATACTGCCGTGTACAGAATAGGCCGAGCTCAATTTCACTCAACTAACCAATGTTTTTCTGCATCACTCGTGTCACCACAACCACTTTACCTAAAGAGCTAAATGCAAATCACGCCTTGTAAGGAACCAAAAATCCAGAACTACATTCTTAAAAAGCAGCAGACCAACCACAGCCCCCTTCTGATCTATCACTTACTTTGGCTTGTAAAGACCAACATACCATACATATAAAAAAAATAAAAACCTTCTTTACACTTAGAAGAAGTTATTCGCTAGTCCTTTTGTTTGAACTGAGATAATGTCTCTAACAAACATAACACGCAGAGGGAAGGGTAATTTCTAGTTCTATACACAAAATGGTATAATTTTCTTATTACTCACCAAAAACAGTCATGATCCCAAATAGGGGTGAGCGAAATGCACTTGCGTATAAAAGGAGTATTTTGTCAGGCATCTCGATACACATGGGGAAAAACCAATACTCTTTTTAATAGTGATTAGTTGCCTTTTTCACCATTTCACATGTTCGTCGCGGAAATCCCTTACCATAACAGTGATATACAACGAAAAGTTGAATTGATTATCGTATAGTTGCATCATGTAAGCAACATTTTTAACTTTTTCATCCATCCACTATTAACGAAAACAACAACCAAGCCTATAATCACCATTAATTGGGGGCAGGCTATATAAACCAGAAAAAGAATCACGTATAGTCAGACACATGAATTCTCCTCTTCCACTCGTTTCTGTTAAGTAAAACGTTAAGGAAGGGATGCAAATAGTAATCCCATATTCAACCGGCTTACGATCACCACATATTTCACACACTGGTTAAAAAAATACTTATATATTCATCTCTTTAATTTGATTAACAATCATAATCTATCAATCAATCAATCACGCTCTTACAAAACTACGAGGCAAGTTATCGGAAAGCAGAGTCAATCTCGAGATCAGCGCATAACATACTAATCGAATGAAACAGTGTTCATCTAAATACATAACAGAATCCTACTAAAACTAAGCTCAATAATTAACAAATAACAATCGAAAATATGAAATAAAGATGAAAAATTATTACCGGTATCGCCGATGATAATATACTTGAAAAGATATGCGTAAGACATATTTTGCGGCAAATAAAGGTATGTACGTGAAATTGAAGATGACGATTATATATATATATATAATATGTATTTATTTGTTTAATTATTTAATTATTTGAAGAAGAAGAAGTTTGATTGATTTGAGATGGGTCCAGCGAAGCACGAGAAGAAGTATTTTGATCTCTTACGTTTAGTTCTTCACCTGCGTCTTGCTGGCACATATATATTTATATATAGATTATAATAATTAATCCGCGTGATTAATATCCCTAAATATTGTTTAATGTTGGTTATAAATAATATGTGTCCTATGATTTTATTTATGGAACTAATTTAAGATAAAAACGTCAAATCTTGAATCTGAGATTAATTCGTGATTTACTCCATGTTCATGGGAAAGATTTACAAATTTGGCAAGGACGGGGATAACACTAATTATTTATTATTTTAAAAAGCAAATATTTTGCGGGATGTTTTTTTATTAAATTTTTTGTTTTTGAAAATGCAAGGACTTAATTATTATTCTTATAAAAAAAATATTTATTTATTAAATTTTTATTTTCATAAAATTTAAGAATAAAATAAAAATAGTTAATATCAAAATATAATTTTTTGGTGATGTAGAGTGCAAAAAGTTATAATTTTAGGACACAAATTTGAAGAGGACAAAATGTCATTTACAAAGTTTAGAAATGAGCTTGATTACAAGCTCAAAATTTAGGACTACATTTCGCATAGTATTCTTGTTGGACTAATGTGATGTTGGAGTAACTTTGTGCAGATTTTTGTCTAAAATGAAATACCAAGTACGAAAAAAAGGGTAAAGCACCCAATGGTGAATCAAAAAAAAAAAGTTCCTTTTGTAATTCAAGAAACCATCTTCTAAATGGAAAATACTTTAGATAAAAATAACAAGTTCTGAGTTAATTCAGTTTGCAATAAATAAGACACTCAAGTAAATGAACAAACTAACAATAAAATAAACCCAATTTTTCTTTATTTAAACCAATCCAAATATTAACACCCCAATAAAGAATTAAACCCCCCAAAACAAAAATATCAATCCTAAAAACTTAAAAATCTTATTTGCCCCCCCTCAACTTTCAAAAAAACAACAATTTCATCCAACTTCACTCACTAATAGAAGAGACCACAATAGGACTCCTCACATAATGCTTCCCATCACTCCAAATCAACTCCCCAAACTCATAACCTTTTATAGCCTTCATACTTTCCACAGTCACCTTAAAGCTCTGCTCTTCCGCAACTTCGTTAAACGTTAGAACGCTCGGTTCAACGGTGATCGAGACTCCAGATGGTTGTCGGACCCGAACGGCGTAAGTGCCTGGCGTTCCAACATTTTTAAGCTTTCTCGTCAGGGTCGCCTTTCCGTAGAGGTTCGTGACGGTTATGGAAGGGTTGTTGAAGTCCAAGAGGCTGTAGTCTTTAGGACAATCGTAGGATGATCCGGAGAATTGTCGGATCATTGTCTCGTTGTATCCGATACCACAGAGGAAGTCGAGGTAGTCGTTGGTGTTTAGGTCGTAGACTAGACCGGGGTCCTGGGCTCGGTTGGGACGGATGTGGCCTGATCCGTATGCGAACGGAGTGGCCTTGGTGTAGTCTGCGTCGAGCATTGGCTCCACCGTGTTGTCTCTTGTTCTTGCTGTTGAAAGGTTCCATTGTTAGATATTAGGCCTCAGGGGAACGTCAACTTTTAATGGTCACGAGGAGACGTGCCAAAAACTCATGATCATATATGAAAATCGATGTTTTAATCCATTATCAGGAGTGGGAAAAAAAATCAGGGATTTGAGAAGTTATACCTGTTGTCATGATTGCTGATCTTATTGCAGCAGGGCTCCATTTGGGGTAGAGGGTCTTGAGTAATCCGACGACCCCGGCAACGTGCGGGCACGACATAGAAGTTCCTGATTCTGTATTGAACGGAGTTTTTCGCGTATCAAACTCCGCCCCTGTCGGGCTTACTGCTTCGCTATAAGCCGCAATAATGTTCACTCCTGGAGCTGTAACATCAGGCTGGAAAGATAATAAAATATATTGTCATCATGAAAAAGAAAAAAAAAGATAAAATCAGAGGAACAAGATTGATAAAAATCAGATTTTGCAAACCTTGAGAATCTCTGGGGTAACTGTATTTGGACCTCTGGAGGAGAAAGCTGCCATAAATGGAGCAGGCTTCATGTTTAGCTCTGCTTTAGGAGCTCTTAGCAATGCTTGTGGATGTCTGTAAACAAGAATGAGAATGTAAGAACATGTTATAAACAATTGACATGCATCTTTGATCTTAATGAATCGAGGGCGAGTGGTTATATTGGACATAGAGCGGGACACAAAATATGACAGGAAGTCTTTCGCCGAGAAGAAGGGATTTGAGTATATTACATACTTGTTGTTATTAACATAGGCGAAAACAATCTCTCCGTCGGTGTAATTGATATGAGTTGCTGGAAGAACGTGAGGGTCGGCTATGATTTCGTTCCCACTTGCCTTATCATTGCAAAGAATCATTCCAACAGCACCAGCAATGGCAGCCTGTTCGCCTTTGTCGACTCTTGCGGTTTCACCCCTCAGACAAACTAATATCTTTCCCTTCACTTTCTTGGGGTCTAAGGTTCCAGGTTTGCATAGTATTCTGTAGAATTTTATCATGTAAGATCACAAAAACAAGTTTGTATCAATCTTCAGTGAGAAAGAAGTTTAGGAAAGAATTTCTTACGACTCATTAGCAGGTACATTGGCAGCGTTGGCATGTGCAGCACTGATCATTGGATAAAATGTCTCGTGTGACATAGATTTCGAAAGGCTGGTTCCCTGATGAAACGAACAAGTTTGTATCGATTACTTGTACAGCTTAAAGATTCCTGGTGAAATGGATTTTTGAAATGAAAGACTAATTAACCTGAATTTTCTTTCCATTTTGTAGTTCAAGATTAGCCTGGAACTGTCGATCAAGTGTACTTGCCCCGACAGTTATCATCCACGGTGCAACATTGGACACTGTCCCAGGAATCGGTCCTGAATTTCCAGCAGATGCCACAACCACAACGCCGTTCTTCACAGCATGAAACGCTGCAATGGCAAGGCCATCGTCAAAATAGTCGACAGGATCTCCACCTAATGACACTGAAAGCACGTTAACCCCATCGTGTATTGCCATATCAAAGCCTTTCATTATATCAGCATCGAAGCATTCACTTCCGTTGATTGGCGGCCAACATACTTTGTATGCAGCCACACGAGCTTTAGGCGAGCCACCCTTTGCCGTTCCATTTCCTACACCGAACACACTTGCACCGGGGACAAAGTTCCCACCCGCGGTGGAGAGTGTGTGAGTGCCATGGCCCTCGTTGTCACGAGGATTGTCGTATGAAGAGTTGAGTTTGCCTGCATACGCAGCAAAGCCCTTGTTGAAGTACCTAGCTCCAATTAGTTTCCTGCACAAAAAATTTATGGTTAGTGAATTGTTGCAGTAAATAAGTAAGTTTTAGTCACAAGAAAAACAAGGCCCCACCTCTTTGAAGAAAAGGAGAGGATGATGGATAACATAGGATAGGTGATTATGATTTTAAGAGAAAAGCATGATCAAATGACACCATATCTACTTTTTATTCTTTTAAAGAAAGCAAAATATGTCTACTTTAGATCAACATCATCTGGTGATCAATTAATTAAACAAAAGTATCCTAATGGATTACTGTATTCACTATTGGCTATAGCAAACTTTTTTAAAGTGACACATTGAATAAGTGAATTTTATCATTGTGATGAAATACTAATGGTCAATTTCTTTGCCACTCGTGCACTTTTATCCACAAACCGCTGCATAACAACGTAGTGCAGTAATCGTAAAATGAAAAGAGAACATTCATAATTCATCGAGGAAGAACAAAAGTAAAACGATTACGACAGACATAATCGTGTGCGATTATATAGTAAAGAGGCTACACTTTTTGAAAATTCAAATGAATAAAGATGCAAAGATTTGATATATCTGGTATGAGGTATCTTTCCATCACAATAACCCATTTTTCATTGCCTTCATCATCTCCAAAACCATTAAATATTTTTTGCATGTTATGAAAAATGGCAAAAAAAATAAATAAATGTGAAAATACCTATTGCAAAGGGGAGTTGCTTTGTCCTCAAACTGACAGATTCCTTTCCACTTTGAAGGAATGGGACCAAACCCTTTGTCACTAAAGCTCATTGATTCAGGCCAAACACCTATAAAGGCATTCAATTCATACCTCAACTTTAGATCAAAAGCACAATGCTCCATTGACAAAACAAAAAATAAAAAAAAGGTTTTTTCAATCAAAAAAAAGAACAGATGAAAAGCAGAACTATGGTGCTTTTTTTACCAGTATCAAGGTTAGCTATGATGGTATCTTCGCCAAATCTCGCCCTGTTCCATAACGACGAGGGATGAACCACGCCTTCTCGTTCCAACATAAGAAAATCCCATGAATGTGTTGTGTGCAACTTCCTGCCTTGATTCAAGAAAACGGAAATAACGTCCGGATGCTCTGTATCGACAAAAAAACAAGTACTTTTTTAGCACCAAATCACACTGATAAGACAACATAAGATGAATAGAAATGAAGTGCATTGATGCATATTTATCGTACTTGCAATCTCTGCCGCCTCTTCCTCTTCAAGAACAGCAGCAAATCCATTAATGTGTCGCTTGTACGAGTAAAATATCGCCTCCCTCGCCTTCTCTTCACTGCAAACAAAACAAAAACCAAATTGGCATCTCATAAAAACACACAAAAGATGACATTTTTTTTTTCGAACACTTATGCCGAAAAAGAAATGCATACCTTCCCAAGAATGAGGCTAGCAGTTCATGGTGTGAATCACTCACACGACGAAGATCAGCCGTCGTTACGTCTGCACCATGAGAATGGCCTCCCAAGTAGACAATATAAGACTGCAAGAAACAAAAAACAACATGGTACGTACTAAGTTTTTGATTTGATTACAAGAAGAAAAAACAACAATTGTTCCATGATGGCAAATTTTACAAATATAAGGGGGCAGACAATATGGACCTTTTTGATGGCTAAAGCTGGTTCTTGGAAGCCAGCAAAAAGAATGAATAGTGCAAGGAAAATTGAAAACTTGTGAAATAACATTGTGCCTTTTGTCACTGTAAAAAAAGCCTGCAGTGGTGTAGCTAGTGATACTTTTATATTAATGTGCTTAACAATTAAGCACTTTGTATAGAAAAGAAACAGCAGCAGATACTTTTGTTGTACCCTATCTCAAAAATTTAACTGATTATTCTGAAGATGAGAAATGTGGGATATTTATATGGTTAAAGGATTGACACAAATTTGATTTAATATATAGGAGATTAATGATAAAGAGTCCTGAGATAGTTTAATAGTTTGTTATGATGAAGTCTTTTTTATACAAAGTGAATATTTCGATCAGTTTGAAGTATCTCTAAATTTAAGGAATAAGAGATGGATTTTACCAAGATTTAGGGACATTCTTGTTGATCCATGCAAAACCATCTAAAGTAACAATTGTAAAACCGTATGCACCTAGTCAATTTCATATTTCTTTCAAGAGAGAAAATTTGGGAGAAAAGAGATGAACATTTCAATTATTTCTTGGACTGAACTTTTGATCAACATGCACTTTTTTGGTTCATCAAAGACTATATTATCAGTAAAGCATATATATATATATATATATATATATATATATAAAGGGAATGTCATGACATGGGCATAGGAATATAATTTGTTAAAGTTATAAGAATAAAGCGTGTATAATATTTACATTTGGTAAAATAAAGTTGATCGAAAGAGAAGTTTGAAAAGAAAAAAAAGGAAAGTTGTGCATGATTAAACACGAAAAAGAACATTATTGCGTGGGATTACCAAGGAATAATTTTTCGACTTTAATTTATATGTGTTGGTCTAATATTTAAACATTTACAATGTGTGAAATGAAAAATTAAACAATCAATCAATCAAAGAATTACTGTCTTTGTGTCCACATTGATCCAAGAAATTAATAATTGGACCCTAGCCCCTAGGAAACTTCTGTCTATGATCGTGTATCAGTGAATTTTATTCCACGTGGAATTCAGTAAGTTAAGATCTTTTAATTATCTAGTTTTTAGTAACTACTAAAATTACCTTTGGTACACTGGTACTTTGTAATATTAAGAAAACTGTTATGCGTTAAATAGTCGGTCCAAAGGTATCAAACTATTGAAATTAATTTTGGGGGCTTGAATGTTACTGCCGGTTGTTGATAAACTGGATTAGTGAAGGAAAACAATTGGGTGCTGTTAATAACAAAGCAAAATTATATAAAATCTCATTCTTACTCTTGTTATAATAAAGGAAAAATTTTGAATTTGGTTGATTGTCTTACTCATTTCCTTAGTTGCTCCTACAGTACATTCGACTTATATTTCAATCAATTTCTTATTGAGGACAACATAAGCATCTGTATTTATTAATTGAATTGTTTTTTTTCAAAGTCTCCATTTTTTTTTTTTTCAATTTATACGTCTGTTTAGTTTCTCTTAGTCTTTATTTGTCTTAGATTTGAGGTTATAAAACAATTGCTAGAAACGATTGATCGTATGACTTTTAAAACAATTTATTATCATTCTAAACCATTCATATAGTTATTGAAAATTTTATATAGTTGATAACTATTTGATACATTTCAACAATCATGTTTTTGTATCCCGTCTTATTCTGCATTTTTTCTAACTTTTAATATGTAATGGTTTAAATTTGTACTTCGTCATAATTTTTTCATTAGTTACTTTCATTACATACACAAAAGATAATTTTTCCATCTCATAATTTTCTTTCTAAAGATTCTATTGAATATTGTAAGATATAAAAGAATTAACTAATTAATTGCAAAGAATATGTTAGAGAGACAAATTGCTAAATGATAATGATTTTTATTCTGCCTATATATCTATCATTTGCTGAAATAATTAGGTAGATCAATCAGGTCTTTCTCGATCTTATGCCTACAATTCATTCATGGATTTAAATTTATGGTCATAATTATTTTATGGATTCAATGTTATAACTTTGTGATGATGTATCTTAGTTACCAATTACAAGGTTTTGTAGACCTCTAGTGTGCTTATTGTGTCTTCTCCATACATAAAGGTTCTTTTGAATACAGAAGAATAAAACTCCATAAATGTACGTGAGATGAGATAATTGAAGAACAAGAAATAAAACAAACTTCAGACAATTTTTCATAATGTTTCCCGCGACCAGAATTATAACATATACCAGTGAAATACAATTAGATAACTACCCACCATCTATACTAATACTAATATATAAAGAAAAAGTTATTTGTGACACCAAACTTTTGATTTCCAAGTTTAACCTTATAATTTCTGTTCCACTGTAGCATCATACTATTAATTTTCTAATTTAGCCTTACAATTTGAGTTAGATGAAATTAATTATACCATTTACTAAGAAGGATCTAGTTTACATATATGCAATCTAACTTCTAACGATTCACTGACATTTCATATATTAAATAGTAATAGTGACAAATTGGGCTGAACTAAACCTGAAATCTGGAGCCCAAGCTGGGAGTTTCTTTACACGAATGGGCCTGGTCCGTTGGACTTAGTAGCTGAAGATGGTTTGAACACACAGAATAAAAATTAAAACCGGTAAAGAAAACTACTTATCCAATTTTACCAGCTTAATTGTTTCTATATTAAAATGAGAGGAATATATTCTCTTTCAAAGAATAATTGATCAGAGTGATTAATGAACCAATTCGTGAACCCAAATAAAACCCGAAGTATAAAGTAATTGATTACTGATTTAATATGTACCTTTCATTTTGCTTTAAATTAGACGAATTGAAGTCTCCAACTATGACATTTTCAAAAGTTTCGAATCTCGTTAGTTACATTACTAATTATGTCCAAATTTATGTAAATCATATGTCCCAACTTGTACACTACCAAATGTATAAAAATGTAGAAAACGTGTTGTTGATCTAGTGTGACAGTTTACCTTTCCTAGATTTTTTTTTTCGAACCCCAATATTGTAAATTATGTAATAGTCAAGTTACTCTTTTTGTTTATTGAACTAAAATAGGTAAAACTACTTCTTGAACAAATATATACTACCTTACATATATAGTCATATGGATCTCTTATGATGAGCAAACGAGGTTCAAACATTATATATATGACAAAATCATGTAACATCTTCGTTATTTCACATTGCACGAGTCGTTATTATTAGTGCAAATGTGCAATATATGAGTCATAGTATACATCATTGCAACGACCATGTACGTGACTGAAGACCGTGTACATGACTTGAAAGTTGAACGCGAGTTTGAAGAGGCACCGACCACATTTAGTTTCGAGTTCAACACTTTCATAAGTCTTGATTAGCTTCTATAAAAATGTTAGTGTTATAACTTATAATACCAAAATTAAAAAACGGACAATAATAATTTCATTAGGAATATTAAAGCATTAAGAACTACAATATAAATTAATCGACCTCTATGGAAATTGAAGAATAAAACAGGAAATGTCGAGTCATGTGAATCATAATTTTTGAAGAACATGTTAATTCTGTAATAGCATATCATATCTTTCCATACTTGTAATTATCTTGTATCATAATTAGATTAGATCATTACCTTATTTACATGCTAGATTATAGCATTGATTTGAGCACTATCTTTGTATATATGTTTCATACGTTTAATGAGAAAGGCCACAGATTACATTCCTTCATGGTGTCATCTTAAAATCGATCCTCCCTACCTCTCTCTCTCGACCACATTTTTTTTCTTTCCCTCCATGGCTGCAAAACAAAAGTTTCACCCGACCCTTGCAGTCAATAATATTAAAACCTTCATTCCGTTCACTATTGAAATGGAAAAGGTGCAATACTCTACTTGGGCCGAACTATTCAAAATTCATTGTCGTGTCTATGAAGTCATCAATCACATAATTCCTCCGACCAATCCTTAATCCACTCCATCATCAACTTCCGAAGAAGACTTCACCCTTTGGTCTCGCCTGGACGCCGTTGTCCTTCAATGGATCTACGGCACCATTTCTAGTGATCTACTTCATACTATTATTGAGACGGATGCCACTGCACAACAAACTTGGGAGCGTTTGGCGAGCATTTTCAATGACAACAAAAATCAACGGGCCCTATATCTCGAAGAAAAATTCAAGGATGTGAAAATTGAGGACTTCCCTAATGCTTCAGCGTTTTGCCAAGAATTAAAAATGCTCGCTGACCAACTCGCCAACGTTGGCGCCTCCGTCTCAAATCAGAGGTTAGTTTTACAACTTATCGCGGGTCTCAATGAAAATTATGATGGTGTCGCCACTATTTTGCAACAAAGTGACCCGTTGCCTCCTTTTTACGAGGCTCGCTCACGGCTTATTCTCGAGGAAACACGCAAAGCCAAACGAGCCACAACCTCTGCTGTTCAAGCCGACACGGCTCTTATCAACACTGGATCAAATTCCGATGACGGCGGAAATACCACTCCCTCTCGCGGCAATAGCAACAAACGCGATTCTGGCCGATCCTCCAACCGCGGCCGCAATAACATTAGGGGACGGGGAAATCGTGGTGGTCACCAAAACCAATTTCAATCGATGTTTCCTTGGCAAGCATCTTAGTGGCCATCCTTTCCTCCGTGGAACACGTGGGGTCAACAACCATGGTCACCTCCTCCTCCATGTCCGTATCCGACCACCGGCTGGACTCGCCCACCATCTCCGAAACCCGGGGTACTCGGACCGCGATCTCAGGCTTTTACAACCGACTCCACCCCGTCTACTTATGCTCCAACTGACATCGATCAGGCCATGCACACCATGACTCTTAATGTACCAGACGAGAATTGGTACATGGATATGGGAGCCACATCACACATGACGAACTCTGGTAATCTCTCGTCTTATTTTAATTTGAGCAATTTAAATTGCCATATCATTGTCGGCAGCGGCGAATCCATTCCCATCAAAGGTTCCGGTCATACTATTATATCTTCTCCCCATCCTCCTTTTAAATTATCTAATGTTTTACATGCCCCCAAAATCATAAAAAATCTCATCTCGGTTCGTCGTTTTACTACCAATAATCATGTTTCCGTTGAATTTGATCCGTGTGATTTTTGTGTGAAGGATCTACGAACAGGGGCTCCTCTAATGAGATGTGAAAGTTCTGGCGACCTCTATCCCATCTTCTCACCCACCTCACCACCTGTGCGCCACCCCGCCTCCTTTGCTGCCGTCTCTCCTTCACTATGGCACAACCACCTCGGCCATCTGAGCTCCTCTATTCTACGTTCTTTGCTCGATAAAAATTCGCTTAGTCATTCTCGCATGTCTAATATTTTTTGTGACTCTTGTATTTTTGGCAAACATGTTCGATTGCCTTTTTTTTCATCTTTAACTCATACATTGATGCCCTTTGATATTTTACATAGTGATTTGTGGACTTCTCCCATTTTAAGTACTGCAGGACATCGTTATTATTTGCTTTTATTAGATGATTACTCGGATTTTCTTTGGACTTTTCCCATTGGTACAAAGTCGCAAGTGTTCTCTATATTCTCCTCGTTTTCTACATCTATGCATACGCAATTTGGTCTTAAAATTAAATCTCTTCAATGTGATAATTGGCGCGAATTTGATAATGAGCAATTTAAATTGTTTTGTCGCCAAACAGGTTTACAATTTCGATTTTCTTGTCCCCACACCTCTTCTCAAAATGGCAAAGCAGAAAGAAAAATTCGCACCATAAATAATCTCATTCGCACTTTATTAGCGCACGCCTCTCTTCCACTCTCTTTTTGGCATCATGCATTAGACATGGCAACCTATCTTTTAAATATTATCCCTCACAAAATCATAAAACATGTCTCACCAACCAAAATTCTTTATCAAAAACAACCATCTTATAAACACTTGCGCACATATGGGTCTCTTTGTTTTCCGCTTCATCCCTCTACCACTATAAATAAATTACAATCCTGCTCTTCCCCTTGCGTGTTTCTCGGATATCCATCTCACCATCGTGGTTACAAGTGCTATGATTTGAATCAAAAGAAATTAATTATCTCGCGCCATGTCATTTTTAATGAATCAATTTTTCCGTTCTCAAATTTACAAGTTCCCCCCTTCTTATACTATTTTCTCGGACTCTATATCTCCTCTCTTAACTAATCATTTTATTTCCCAGGATTTTCGGCCCTCCACTCCTTCTCGGCAGGCGTCTCCCCCTCAATCCCCGCCACCAAATTCCGAGCCAAGCCTCATCCCTCCTCCTCCTATAACTACCGCTCCATCACCACCTACTCGCACCCTCACCACTCGTTCTATGCGCGACATTCACACACCAAAAATTCCTCTCAATCTCTCGGTCACTATAGCCATATCTCCTATTCCCTCTATCCGCGAGTCGCTCTTTCCGACCCCAATTGGAAAGCCGCAATGATAGACGAATTTAACGCTCTTATTAAAAATAAGACGTGGGAACTAGTCCCTCGTCCTGTTGATGTAAATATTATCCGTTGCATGTGGATTTTTCGCCATAAAAAGAAATCTGACGGTTCCTTTGAGCGTTATAAAGCTTGTCTTGTAGGTGATGGACGATCACAACAGGTGGGAGTTGATTGTGACAAAACTTTCAGCCCGGTGGTGAAGCCCGCCACAATCCGAACCGTGCTTAGCTTGGCAATTTCAAAATCATGGTCCATTCATCAACTTGGCGTGAAAAACGCTTTCCTCCATGGCGATCTCCTTGAAACAGTCTATATGCATCAACCTATGGGATTTTGAGACTCGACTCATCCGGATTACGTTTGTCTCCTCAAGAAATCTCTTTATGGTTTGAAGCAGGCGCCCCGTGCTTGGTACCAACGGTTTGCCGATTTTGTTTCTTCTATTAGATTTATTCATAGCAAAAGTGATCACTTATTATTTATTTATCGCAATGGTGCGGATTTGGCTTATTTATTATTGTACGTTGATGACATTATTCTCGCCACATCCTCTGACACACTTCGTTGCACTATTATTTCTACTCTTGCTTTTGAATTTGCTATGAAGGATCTCGACCCCTTGAGTTATTTTTTAGGTATTGGCGTGACCCGACATGATGGCGGCTTATTTCTTAGCCAACGAAAATATGCCGAGGACATTCGTGAACGTGCCGGTATGTCGGATTGCAAACCATGTCCCACTCCTGTTGATACCTAGTCCAAACTTGGTGCTAACGACGGCACCCCGTATGCCAATCCAACTCATTATAGGAGCTTAGCCGGCGCACTTCAATATTTGACATTTACTCGTGGGGACATCTCCTATGCCGTTCAACAAATATGCCTCCACATGCATAATCCAAAGGAGGTTCATATGGCTGCTCTCAAGCGAATTCTTCGCTACACTCACGGAACTATGCATTTCGGACTTCATTTATTTAAATCCAATACTTCTTCTCTTCTATCATTCACCGACGCTGATTGGGGCGGCTGTCCAGACACCAGACGATCAACTTCAGGTTATTGTGTATTTTTAGGCGACAATCTTCTCTCTTGGTCATCAAAAAGACAGCACACCATCTCTCGTTCAAGTGCCGAAGCCGAATACCGTGGAGTTGCCAATGTTGTTGCTGAATCATGTTGGCTCCGTAACCTTCTTCTTGAGCTCCGCTGCCCTCTCACCAAAACCACACTCATCTGTTGTGACAACATAAGTGCAATTTATCTAACCGGCAATCCCGTCCAACGTCAACGAACGAAGCATATTGAAATGGATATCCATTTTGTTCGTGAAAAAGTTGCAAGAGGCCAAGTACGTGTTCATCATGTTCCCTCTCATCATCAACTCGCGGATATATTCACTAAGGGTCTTCCACGCATTTTATTTGAGGATTTTCGCACCAGCCTCAGCGTCCGCGAGCCTCCCGCTTCGACTGCAGGGGTGTAATAGCATATCATATCTTTCCATATTTGTAATTATCTTGTATCATAATTAGATTAGATCATTACCTTATATATAGGCTAGATTATAGTATTGATTTGAGCAATATCTTTGTATATATGTTTCCTAAGTTTAATGAGAAAGGCAACAGATTACATTCCTTCATTCTGCTTCTTCACGGTTCAGATTTACATGGAGACTATCTAGCACGACACAAGGCCGACGAGTGGTTTTGTTAGCATGAAAATAAATTGCTTCAGCAAACTCGAGTTTATGCATTTGCTCTATTACCAAACGACTACAGACTTATCGAGACTATGAATAGAAAATATGGATGCCGCGTAACTTTTTACATATTTCGTACGTGTAAAACTCCAAAAAGATCGAATCCTTCTACACACTAATACACATGTAATAGGAAAGCGCAAAAAAAGTGTATAACCAATTACTCTTAATGGCGTGTAAGATATGATAATTACTTAATTCATGAACCATTAGAGTATATAACCTATCAATTGGGAGCTCATACGAAGGAGAACGCGTTGTGACAAAGAACAAAGCGGGTCCCACTCATATAATCGATTCGGATAATCAAATGTGTTTACATATTGTTGAAATAAGTGAATATTTTAATATATATATATATATATATATATATATATATATATATATATATATATATATATATATATATATATATATGACTTAGTAAAAGATTTGATAAGTTTCAAATCTTATCTCAAGCCCCACTATGTGAACTCTTCAAATATGTATACGTTAGTGTTCCTGTTTTTTAGCAATCTCAAACCATAAAACTCTTCTTTAAATAGGCTAGCGTATATTTGTTTTGAGATACAAAAAAGATAACAAAAAAAGAGAACTCGTACGAAAAAAAAGAAAGAGTTCTATTCTATGCAAATTCTTATTTAAAAATAAAGTGTTTTACTTCAAGAATACTTCTTTTTCTCAATAAAAATATTCTTTTAAATATTAGTTTCTGAGCTATAAGGTGGAAGATTTCAATTTCCTATTGTGCAAAGGAGATTGAGACAGAGGTACATTCTGGGCTGTTTTATCTCGGGGACGATGAGGCAAATACACTGCAAGCACAACTTGGGCAGAGCCCCAAAACGTCTTAAAGAGAGCAACCTAGTCCGCGACTCAACCCAAGAAAATTTGGTGACTTCGTTCTAATTATTTATGTAGTGCTTCAACACATATATTATATAAATTAAACTAGATCATATAATTGTAAAATGACGTTTAATTTTTGTATATGTAACATTAGCCGCGTCGCGTGAAACTACAAGGAAGTCATCATAAAATATGAACATGCAACACCTGAATTGACCGAGTTACTCAAAATAGATATAAGGAATTAAAGCTGCTTTTGCTACAGTCATTAATGTCCCGATCACATTTTTGGTGTTGTTTTTTTGCTTTTTAAACCCCTCAACACCCTACCTCCACTTCATATATATACGAGGCCATAGTTGTGTCTCTTTAATTTACAAGAATTCTCCTCAAACATTTTGTCTATTAATTTATCATTTTTATCACGAGTGAAATATGAATGTAAGGGTTAAAGATTTACCATCACATTCTAGTTTTATTATTTTTTATAATGATTATCTTCCTAATTATGTATTTTTTTTCAATTGTGTTTTTTGCAGCAAAAGATCGTGTTTCATGTTCAGGTGCCTTGCTATAAATGCCCGAGAAGCGCGTTACAAATTGCTGCCGATGCTTGTGGTTTGTATTTTTAAATTTAGAACTTACATCATCAAGCAATTAATATTTAGTGTTTTTTTTTTTTTTTTTGGGATGATCATATTTACTTGATTAATTTTGATATATTTATATAAATTTGTATAAATTGTGCAGGCGTGGAGTCAATTGCATTAGAGGGGAATGAGAAAAATCAAGTGGTGGTGATAGGAGAAGGCATTGACATCGTCAAATTGGGACGAAAATTGAGGAAAAAAATTGGATGTACAGACCTTGTTAGCGTTTCGGAACTTAATTGAAAGATTAAGTACTAGAGGGTATTTTTAATATTCTTGCGACAAATTAAGAAAAAATGTTTCAAAGTATTTAAGATGGTAGGATAAAATAGTATGTTCATCTATTTATTTTAAGGATAAAGTACATCTAGACTCCTTTAAAGTTAGCTAATTATAATTATTTTCTGAAGTTTTAGTAGTTATACAGACTCCTTTAGAGTTTCAAAAGCAGGATATATTTATGTGTAATCATTTCCTACACTTGATGGAGTATCCTGTAATTATTCTAGTTTATATAAATTGTTCTTAGAGTACTTTTTAACCAGTGTTTTTGTTGAACTCACATTGTATTTTTGTAAATAGACCAGGTCCCGTTGAAGTTACTAGATTTTGCCTAAACCGAGATTATAAAATTTGTCAAAAATAATTATGATGTTATGCTTACATTTCATTTATTTCTTTTAATATAATAAAACTGAAGTATATTATATTTTTTATGCATTCTAATATGTATAAGAATTACCAAAAATACTGAAGATTACTGCAGCATGCAGCAATATAGAGAATTTTGATCACAATTCACAACGAATAGACAAGTTCTGGGCATAACTCAATTAAGGCCCACTCGGACCAGAACCGTGTAAGTTAAACGAACTTGGGCGTTGAATTATTTCATTTGATTTTTCTAGTACTTATATAAACATGTTGTATTGTATAATGTACAGTTGATAAATATGTCTTTATTTTAAAGATATGTTGCATTGTATAACGTAAAGTTGATAAATATGTCTTTATTTTAAAGATGAGAGAACATAGGAGTATGTACGCATTGGACAATTATAAAGTACTTGGCATAGTGATGTCTATTATTGGTATAGAAAGTCTCAACAATAATGAAGAACAAATTTGGACATATTCGTAGCACATGAAATCTTCTGCATATAGCATAAATATTTGTCAAAGAGGCATGCCCTTGTTTCCTCAAGACCTATATAAATTCCTACTGCAAATTTGGTTTGCAGTAGAATTTGGGAGTCTCATGATGCATGTATTTGTATTATACCTAATATGGAATTAATTAGTGATAATCAATAATTAAAACCTTATATACCTCGACACTAGCAAAGATAATTTTACAAATGGCACCCTCTTCACATAAGCATGTCACATTCAAGCATCAACTCGTGTTTCACCTTAAAATATGAAGCTAAAAGAAAGACTTCAATGATTTACGTATTATTTGCTTAAAGAAAACTTTGAATTTAGTATAATATTCAATCACACGCGCGAATGAATGTCAGGACAAGTAATAATTTATTTAAGTTTTTTTATTTTACTCAAGTATAATTTATCATTTCTCAAAAAAATGATGGAATTCATGCAGATTTTTTTTCTCCCACACATTCCTTTTACTAGTAAAGTAGTATATGATGTGTTCGAAGAGCTTAATATTTTCGGATCAGGTAAATATTTAAGTGGGTAATTTAAGTTTATTCATTATTATCTTTTTGTTTACTCACATAACTATTAACAAAATGACTTATATATGATTTTTCTATAGAAAGATCCCTTGGAATCCTTGTATATTTTGTTTCACTTTACATGTATAAAGGAGAAAGAGGTCAAAACCAATTCGAGAGCTCAAAAAAGCGCATAATTTTATTTGAAGTCTACAGCAATGTTTTTAAAATTGGACCGGACCGGTGGAGCCACCGATTCACTAGTTTTATAGACCGAATCGATTCAATCGACGGTTTCGATCGGTGTTACGACAAGGGCCGGACCCCGATCCAACCGATTGGACCGACCGATCCGGTCCGATTTTAAAAACCTTAGTCTACGGTTCAAATCATGCGACATTTCAAATGTTCCACCACAATTTCAGAGCCAGCACGTCAGCACCTTCTTCACTGCACACCACGTAATGTCCACGTGTCTGTCACAAAATCCACCACCTGCAAAAATAAGTGGACTTATTGGAATGTCATCAACTCAAAACAACAAGAAAAAAACACTTAACTATCAACAATGGTAGACAACAACCTTAACAACTTAACAATGTCGTCCGACAACATCAAACCTCAGCCCTTAACACACCTCACCGACCACATCCCCAACCTCCCACCCCACCCCAACCCCCTATCCACCAACCCCTTCTTCCACCCCCTGTCCGAATTCTACATAACTCCCAACGACGTCGTTCTCAGGAACATCCTCCACGATCTTTCCCAACCGCTCTCACTCTCCTCATTCCATCTCTCCTACCTTCGCGCGGGGCCGCGTAAGGAGATATACTTCGACCCCCGCCACGTGCGCGCCGCGATAGTCACGTGCGGGGGACTTTGCCCGGGGATGAATACGGTGATAAGGGAGCTGGTGGTGGGGCTATGGGAGCTTTACGGAGTGAGGGAGATTTACGGGGTGCGGGCGGGGTACCGGGGTTTTTATACGACGGAGGCGGTGAGGTTGGACTTGAAGATGGTGCATGATTGGCATAGGAAAGGCGGGACGGTGCTCGAGACTTCGAGGGGTGGCTTTGATCGGAACAAGATTGTGGATGCTATTGAGAACAATGGGTTTAATCAGGTTTTGTTACTATATCGTCGATTTTTGTGCCACATTTTCATAATCTGGTAGGTGTAATTGGTTTTGTTAACAATATTAATTGTAACGAAAGGGAGAGAGAATGAGGTGCGGGAAAAATATCTCCATTTGTGATACAAATTACAATAATCATAGAAAACCAATTAGTATTGGACATGTTAAAGTTGAACAAAGTGGTAATAGTTCAGTTCTCTTTTCGCTTGACATTGTATTAATGCTGTAGTATCAACAAAGATAGAAATAAGAAATTTACCTAAATTGGTTGGACAAATACCACTAATCTTGGTCTGCTTTCAGACGAAGAAACCATATCCACGACCAATTTTTCGAATGAGCGTGATGATTTTTTAAGTTTGGTCAAGCCGAACCATACCTTAGTTGCGTTGCTAGTATGCTGGTTTGTAGGTTTAGTGACACCATTTCTTAAGATATGCTCTAGAATGTATAGAGGTGTTATTTTAAGTTTAGAAGTAATGGTCTTGAAGACACATAGTAATCTACATTGTAACGAGCAGAAGGATTATCACTCATAAATCATAGGCCAGCCCTTTGCACCATGAAAACAAATTGACCTCAGAGAACTTTGAAAATTGTTTGTCGTCTATGCGCATCATGACATTAAATGTTTGTTGAAGTAAATCCAGAATGAAAAAAGGGGTCTTCTCATAATTGCTAAGAGTCTACTACTTATGAACTCTTCTAAGATGTTGAAGCCACCGTTTTAATTTTAAAAGTACACGGTTAGAGCAATGTATTTTTCTAAATTTTGTGTTGTGATTTTTCTTTGTCTTCTCTCTGTGATGGCCTTTGTGTAATCTTATTTTATGTCTCATGTAAATGCTATCCAGGTGTACATCATTGGCGGGGATGGCACTATGCGCGGGATGGTGGAGATCTTCAATGAGATCAAACGCCGGAAACTCTGCATTGCCGTAGCTGGTATTCCCAAAACAGTTGACAATGATGTTGGTATCATAGACAGATCATTTGGGTTCCAAACTGCTGTTGAGATGGCACAGCAGGCAATCAACGCCGCTCACACTGAAGCAGAGAGCGCCGTCAATGGGATAGGCTTGGTGAAGCTCATGGGTCGTAGCACTGGTCACATTGCACTCCACTCCACCCTGAGCAGCCGGGACGTGGATTGTTGTTTGATCCCCGAAAATGACTTTTTCTTGGAAGGAAAAGGCGGCCTGTTTGAATTTCTGAACAATCGACTAAAAGAGAATGGCCATGCCGTCATAGTAGTTGCCGAGGGTGCTGGACAAGACGTCATACCTAAGACTGATCAATCCCATGTAGCAGAAAAGGATGAATCAGGGAATCCCGTTTTCTTAGATGTGGGCGGGTGGATGAAGTCGGAGCTGAAAAAATGGTGGGATAGGGATCATCCTAAAGAGCTGTTCACAGTAAAATACATTGATCCGACTTATATGATTCGAGCGGTTCCTGCAAATGCGACGGATAACTTGTATTGTACCCTATTGGCGCACTCGGCGATTCATGGGACCATGGCGGGGTATACAGGTTTTGTCAGTGGTCCAATCAACGGAAACTACGCGTATATTCCAGTGGAGGAGGTGGCTCGGGCGAAAAATCCGGTAAACACCAAGGATCATAAGTGGGCTTGGGTCAGATCCATCACTAATCAGCCTGATTTTGTGAGAAGCTGAGAAGATGTGTTACTTTCTTTTATGATTGTCCTTGAACTCTTAGAAACCACCAATAAAACAGTGAAAAGTTGAAAAAAGTGCATATTTTTCTATTATATGTATGCTACTTGTTCCTATATGAATGGCACTTGTTATGGTTGTGTTTTTCTTTTAAGAATTTTTTTATCTCAGGTGTCAAGACAAGTGGTGTATGATTGAATATTTGTAGTGATGGTCATGTGAGGCAACAACTGCATGATCTTTAAGGTGATATTCAACTGCAAAAAGCAGAGAAAAAGGAAGATAGAAAGAAAGGTTTCTCCTTAAAAGGAGGATCATTAAACAAGTATTTGTTCTTTTTTTTTTTTTTTTTGGCAATTAGAAAAAAAGTATTTGCTCTTCGTGTAAGCTTTTTGTGCAAAGGAATACCAAATATTTTGGCAGTGCCAAGTGTTGGCCACACGTTTTAAACGCTTATGATCCCTGCAACTTTCTGATTGGACTAAGCGTAATATTGGTAGTTGGTTGTTTAATTGAAGTTATTTTTGAGAATTGCACAATTTTTGTAAAGGTGCTTTGAGTTCAGATGTTAGAAATTTAGGTGTGGGAATATGATTTCAATATTTATGCCCTATAAACTTAAAGTTCTTTGTGATTTGGAAAATCTACATGTAATGCTCTTGTAGTTTGTTTAATACTTACAACTATATATATGTTTTTTTCCTTTTTTTTTAATTATTTAGAGCAAGCTATATTTTGTTAGAGCTTACAAAATAAATTGCGAGTCAAAGCTAACAATAAAAATCTCAAGTTAAAAGAAATCATGTTGTGTTCAACACCCAACAATAAGCTAGTACACTTGTATAGCTGGTAAACTTTTAAAGTTGTTTGAAGTTTTAAAAGTGTAATTAAGGAAGAGAAGTACCCCAAATAGAGAATAAAAAATTTCATTTGTATGAAGTAGTCTTTCAACTATGTTCTTTTGTTGTTTAGCGATATCATATTACCGCAACTTTTTAACTCTTCGGCTTTCACTATTATTTAATTTCGTTGTTGTGTTATATGATCACTTTTATATTATAATGTATTTATTTATTTAAGTAATATATTTTTATTTTCTTGTGTAGCTGGTGTGTATTTAAATTTATTGTTTTATGTGAATCAAGTATTATTTTGCATAGTCTTCTGAAAAGAATTAAGGAAGGTTATTTAATGTCCTAGCTCAGCGCAGATTGAATTTTCGGATAAGTACGCCTTTGATTGGATGCATCGCAAAATGTAACTTAAATATAAAATGTAGGTCTAGTGATTGAGATAGTTAAATTCTTTTTATTTTGTTTTATAGTTGATAGAGATTGTTAAATTCAATATCGAAAGTTAGAGAATACTATATCCTTGTGTGAACGTGCGATTCGGTAGTATGAAGTATGAACACTGATACGTGTTGTAGTTCATGGGGAAATATTTTGGCCTGTGGTGCCGCTAAACAGTGGAAATGTGACGTTCATGTAAATGATAAATTTTGTTTTTGCAAGGAAAGATAATTAATCATACATCAGCGCTAACTTTTTTGACTAAATATCCAGTGTTTGATCATGATATTTAGATTGGTTTGTTGTCACTTTCTCTGTGAAATTTCATGTGATAAAGTTTATATGGTTTTTTTTTTTTGTTATCCACGTGTCTGCAATAATTTGTTTTTATGAGTCATTATCGATGGACTAACTAATTGTCTGTACTCTGTGCATAGAAATTTATCAGAGATTGATGGGGTTTTTGGAATTTGAAAAACCTTATTAAATATTTGGAATACTTGCATAGTGCATATTCATCTCTTATATAATTATTTGATAGCAGGACATAAATTAATATACAAAAATTCAGCATGCAACAAAAGTGTCATCAAATAATGCTACTGCCACAATGCATCGAATTATTAAAATAAACCGACTTTTAGGATATGAAATCCTTTTCAGTATCTCTTATTTTTGACTTTGCTTTCCCATTTCCACCAGATTCCACATACCTTTCCAAAATTAATTAAAGCTTATTGCAAAAGAGACCCCTAATCAATGCAACTAAAGTAGTAGTAGCTAATTATCAACAAAAAAGAAAAAACCTAAAGTAGAAGTCAATTCTTATCATGTTACTTAAAAGGGCTAATTGCAGAAAATTCCTCAACCAATGAAATCTTTTGCACTTCACCCTGTAATGTATTAACTTGTGCGATCTCTAACCTATTGATTTTTGTGCAATTTGCCCTTTGAAATATTAATCAACCATTCATTTTGGGTTGATATCTCCTCGAAACTCCACAACGGTTTTGAAATCTGGTATGAAACCCCCATGTAGTTTGTTAATTGTCTAAAACCTACCTTCTCATTTCACAAAACTCTCTTTCGTTGAAACCACAAGAGGGTTTTAAAGAGAGTTTTATGAAACCAAACTGGAGATTGTAGACAATTAACAAACTACAAGGAGAGTTTAGTGCATGATCTCTAGACCATTGGGGTGCTTTGAGGGGATATTAAAACAAAATAAACGGTTGCTCAATAGTTTAAAAGGCAAATCACACAAAAATATTATAGATTAGAAGCCATATTGCACAAATCAACATGTTAGTGTACACATTGCAAATGCCCCAATAAATTGGGGAGTTTTGACGCAATTATCCCTACTTAAAAACCATACCGACATCTCTTCCTTAACTAAAGATTGCATCAGACAGTTGGCCGTTAGTGGGCTTTGTGTCATTGGCCAAACCTCAAAAAGTTCAAAATTAAGATATTTAACCATTATCATCATTGCCAACCTCAAAAAAATCAAGTTAAAATTAATTAAACTTCACATATACTCCAATTCCTTAATCACCACACCTTAATCCATTCACTATTTAACTATTTCCTCTCACTCTTGTTCAAAAACCTCTCAAACTCCAGTCCCATTCAGACAAAAAGGGGGTAACCTTAAAAAATTCAAAAATTGATGAAAAAAAACAAAACTTTCAACATTTTTGTGACCAAGAACTGAAAATGGCAAGAACCCATTTCTCAAAATGTGTTCTTTTGGTGTTATTATGTGTTTTTGGTGTGGTTGAGTGCGGTATAGGAGTTAACTGGGGCACGGTGGCGCTCCACCGCTTGTCGCCGGAGACTGTGGTGGATCTTTTGAAGGAGAATAGGATTGAGAAAGTGAAGCTTTTTGATGCAGATTCAAGTGTTTTGAGGGCATTAATGGGGAGTGGGATTGAGGTTATGGTTGGGATCCCAAATGAGATGCTGTCAGTGTTGAGCACATCTGCTTCTGCTGCTGATTTGTGGGTGTCTCAGAATGTTTCAAGATACATGGTTAAAGGAGGTGCTAATATCAAGTATGTGTCTTTCTTTTTTTTTTTTTTTTTTGGTTAAGTGAAGTTTAAGTTTTTCTTGTTTATTATTTGATTGGTTTAAGTTTCTGTTTAGATGCTGTATGTTGTCTGCTGAGTTCATTTTTATATGATTGTGAAGTTTGGATGTTTGCCTAACTAAATAAGTGATTTGATAATAGATAATATTGGTGAATTATATTTGGAAAAATCTATGCAAAAATATGAATGTCTAATCTGTCTGCTTGAGCTTTTAGATGACACGTCAAATCGATAAGATTCTGGTATTCGAATCCCAGTATAACACATTTATGGAAAAAATGTCAAGTTTATGCGTATTACGAAAAGATTACAACTTGCACGTGAGGGAAGAATCTATGCATAAACGTAAATGCTTAATCTCTTTGGAGGCTTGGGCAAGCTTCGGCTTATAGATGAGACGGCAAATCAATAAATGTTGTATGGCTTATAATCATAATCATCTGTTGATTGTAATCTGTATCATTTGATCACACTGTCAAATATGTACTAGCAGATTCTAAGATGCTTTTTAGATCATCTTCATCTTGTAGTTATTTGGTGCAAGTCTGGAGTTGTGTATATTTTGATTTTAAACCTAAAGTTACATGCTTTACAAGTAATGTGAATTTGTTAACGGGATTAGTATGTCGATGTTTTAAAGAACGTTACTCTTTCCATGGTGAGTCTTATTCGGATAATGAAATGCTTAATAAGTAGGACATATTTTGGAAAAGGGCAAGTAACTGATACCGTGAAAGGGCATTATTTGTGAAAGCTTTTATGGGAGAGAAAAGACCATCTTATATCGATCACCAGACTATTGCAGTATGCTTGTCGACTGAAATATTGCTAATGTTTGTAAATTTGTTTTCAAATTTTCAAACACAGTGACTCTAATTTGAATGCTGCTAGAAAATGTACTTTGGTGTTGTACATTTTCAGCTGTTGCTGCTAAGTATTTAAGTGTTAAAGAAGGAACACCTCCCTGTTCATCGCATGTATTGAAAGTGTGATAATGAAATGAAAATGTCGATGTAGATTATTGAAAGAATCAGCATACTGCCTATAGTTATTTGAAGCAACATCAACGTGCACTGTCAAGTTTTTCTTCACTCGACTCATTATTGCCGTCTATTTGCAGATATGTTGCAGTAGGAAACGAGCCCTTTCTGACAAGTTATTCAGGTCAGTTTCAGTCTCTGGTTGTTCCTGCTCTGACAAATTTACAACAATCTTTGGCCAAAGCAAATCTAGCCGGCATGGTAAAGCTGGTTGTGCCATGCAACGCCGACGCCTATGAATCTTCTCTACCCTCACAAGGAGCCTTCCGACCGGAGCTGACGCAGATTATGACGGAGCTTGTCTCTTTCCTAAATTCAAATGGTTCACCTTTCATTGTGAATATTTACCCATTTCTAAGCCTATACGGGAACTCGGACTTTCCTCAAGACTACGCTTTCTTCCAAGGAACAACACACCCTGTGATCGATGGACCAAATACTTACACCAACGCTTTTGATGGGAATTTCGACACTTTAGTTGCGGCTCTCACAAAACTCGGATATCCTCAAATGCCTATTGTCATAGGAGAGGTGGGGTGGCCGACAGACGGGGCCGTCAGTGCTAATCTTAGTGCCGCAAGGGCTTTCAACCAAGGCCTTGTATATCGTGTCCTGAGCAACAAGGGAACTCCCTTAAGACCACAAGTGCCTCCTATGGACGTCTATCTTTTTAGTCTCTTTGACGAAGGCGCCAAAAGTGTACTCCCAGGAAACTTTGAACGGCATTGGGGAATATTCTCCTTTGATGGGCAAGCAAAGTATTCACTCAATCTTGGCCATGGATTATTAAAGAATGCGAAAGACGTTAATTATCTTCCTTCAAGATGGTGTGTTGCGAATCCGAATAGGGATCTTTCTTCTGTGGCTAACCACTTTAAGTTAGCTTGTAGTTATGCTGATTGCACGACGCTAAACTATGGAGGATCTTGCAATGGTATTGGCGAGAAGGGAAATATATCGTATGCATTCAACAGCTATTATCAGTTTCAGAAACAGAATGCTCAGAGCTGCGAATTTGACGGGCTTGGGATGGTTACTTTCTTAGATCCATCTATTGGTGATTGCAGATTTCTTGTTGGGGTTACAGACGGTAATTCTTTAGGGGTCAGTTTGTGTGGTACAAGGATTATAGTTTGGTTAATAGTTTTTTGGGCATTTTATATGTTTTTCATGTGATTAGACGTTTCTTGAAGCGGGGGGTTTTCAGGGTTCCCTCTTTTGGATTCGACAGATTAGAAAAGGACAAAGAATACTGCACAGGTAATAGCATCATTGGTATATCGATCAGAAGTTATTCATTTAGGTTAGTTAGTAGTAGGTGAGTGTGGAATCTTCTGTACCATGGTATGTAGCTCTATATTTTGAGATTGGTATTGAATTTGAAACCGTATTATGCGAGTGGCAGCATGAGTTATGAAATTTGCACCTTTCTTGCTCTATCCTGTTATAATAGTTGTACAAAACATCTGTGCATAGCCAGTAGCTTCGGATTTACAAAGAGGAAACAATCTGCTGCAAAGCTAGATTCGGAAAATATAAGGTACACAATAATATTATGAAACAAACCTATTTCTATTACCTTGATTTTGACCATGTCTCATCAGTTTTATCTGTAAAGCCTTATTCTGGTGGTTATCTCCATCCGGCAAACCGGGCACCAGGTTAGATTTGGTCCACATGCGTTACATATCTGCACAAAAAGAGAAGAAAAGTATGCAAGAATTAACAGATATTCAAGAAAATGCACTCTTTCAAAATTTCACATTGTTTTCTGGCTTACTTGATGTCCACACCCAAGTGCAAGATCTCTTTTGTTCCAGTAACAAGCAGGACAGTTCTGTAGCATCTAAGAATGATTTCAGAAAAATCACTATTTGAAGAAGTGTTTAACTTTTAAACGACTTAGACACATAGATGCAGTGAAGTACAGTGTTTCCTTGTACTCTGTTAAGCAAGGAACTTACTGTTGGATCGGGAGAAGGTAAATGCGAAGATGGAAAGAATTGGGTAGAACTGCTCGAGCGAGTAAAAATCGAGTTTGGATTCATTGGCCTCAAGTTTCCTGATGGAGGAGGTAATGGAACTCTCCTGGTATCACCTCTCCTGTTGCTGCAAGAAAAAATGCATACTTCATTCAATTGTTTGGTAAGTAGTAGAAACGTGTCTTGATTTAAGGGTTCTAAATTTGATCTTAAGATGATAATGGAATTTTTCGGAGGTAGAAAACAGATTGGCTAATCGTGTCTCAAGTTGGGTTCGGATTCCTAACCCAGTCAATCCAAAATTCCTTAATTTATCAACTGTTTGTCCGTTCACCAGTTTTTTTCTATAATCTACCTTGCGTCTTCCTCGTAGGATCATCTGGGAAATTATCATCAGATTGTTGTATACCTCCTAAAATTATGACAGGGAAGGGGTCCTCATAATTGTAAACTTACACAAACATTACAAACAAGTCCAGCTTCATGAGTCTTTGTATAATGTTTGTCTTAACCTTAGAGGTGTCTTTATCAGCTTTAGAGGGTTTCTCTGCAATTATTCAAACTTCATAGGGAGTTTCTGTTATAATCCATATCCCATGATTGAAATTTGGTTTATTACAAAGGGGAATAAGTTTGAAAGAGAAAGGTACCCCAAGAGCTGGAGTTCAAGTGTTGCCCTGTATTGTAGAGGGATTTCCATTAGCGCCTCCAGGGCAAAGTTGGCTTCCTTCTGGGAATGAGGGACATCTTTTGACATGATTTCTGTAAAGTTAACAAACTGCATTCCAACAGCAATGCAAAAGAGTAAATCTTGTTGTCTTAAATCAAGCAATAACATGGATTCTTGATTTCATAGTTGAAGTTCTGACCTGAATGTTGTCAAAAGTCCTGGCTGGAATGTTATCATCAAACTTCCGCATCATGTCCCACGGCCCGTCCCCGACTCCAACCACTATTATCGATAACGGGTAGCCGCTGAAAATTGCAAACATATCTGAACTGAAAGTGTACTAAAATGGGGAAAGAGAATAGAAGCGAGGTTTTGCATGTAACCTTGCTCTGACGATTGCGTCAATTGTTCTTCGTTCTTGAGGACTAAACTGGCCAGGACTCGTGTCAACGCTTCTCGTCACCTTCCCAGAACAAGTTTTATTAAGTGTTTTAGATTTGCAAGAAGAAGTTTTATTGTTTCAAAGATTTTAATATATGGATAAAAACTACCTGCCCATCAGCTATAATCAGCAGAGCATGGTACTGACCGCCACTCTGATCGACTATCCCTATTGCTGTTTCAATAATTGGTGCAAACGATGTTGGTCCTAGACAATTAAAACCCGGTTTTTGTTCAGAAACGCGTCACAAGTTTAATCCTAAAAAAAATCAAGTTAGACTATTTTTTTGAATGAATGAACCTGATAACCGAACACGAGGAACAATCTCTCTGTAACGAGAAAGTGCTTCTTCAAAGCCATCACATGGTCTGTTTCCTTCATCGAAGCTAAATACATCTTGATCATGTGTTGTAACTGCAAGATCAATCCCAAAGTTACTTTGAATCAGCCAAACTCTTGGGTATTCATCAAAGAAAACATTGTCTGCACCTACCATCTCCAAATCCAAAACAAGGAATAAGATTATCCTCATCGAAAGTTGAAAGAGTTTGTCCGATTATTGAGATCGCGTGTTCATATGGATTCAAATCTTCGCCAAGATAATGCAGGCACCTTCCATTAAAAGACTCTTTTCCTGTCCATTGATTGCTTTTTGTAAAGTCTATGCCAACGATGAGATTTGAAGATTCCAGACCCGCGTTAGCTAGCGCTTGTGTAACCTAGATATCGATCAAAGGTTACTACATCATAGGAAACTCCGTACTTGTGTAACATAGAAGAAGTTACCTGGTCGAGCGAGGTATAGTTGTCGCCGATTAACGTGTACTTTCTTTGCAGCTCCTTCATTTTTTCAGAAGTATGGCTACTTTCAGAATAAGAATCACTGAAAGAAGAACTGGCCTGAGATCCATGGCTGAAGCGGTAACTAAAGTCTCTTGATGGTTTTGCACCCATCTTAAACTTTATATCCTTACAAGTTTTTCAGAAAAAATAGTTCTTTGATGACACGAGGAACAGACGTAAACTGCAGATCACAAACCATTGTTTGATAAGTTTGTAACATGTAATTGAAGAAAAGGAGCAGCCTCATGTAATGATTCTAGCATTTGAATGATTCCTAAATGTGAGTTTTGCTAAATATTATTTCTTAGATGAGTTAGAATATAGACAAACTTTTTAGCATACCTGAATAGTTCAAAAAACTGAAGGAATGTAAGAGTTGAGGGAGAAAAGGAGAGGCCAAGAACAGAAAATTTTGAAGCCAAAGCAGCTTTTTTTATGAATGAAAAGACATTTTATAAGAATATAAACATGTAAAATCTGACTTTTTCAGGTATTACCATCACTAAATAAAACGTCACAGTTCATACTCAACAATAACATTCTTATATTCTTTTTTAAATGTACAAGAACCCGCCATCGAACATATGATAAATCGATAGGTATGGGCTGCACAACCTAACAAGTAACAATCAACCCCAGTGAAGGGCTGAAACAATCACCCGTTGACGCTATACTTATAGAAAAAAAAATAAAAATGAACATAAAAAGAGTTTAATATAATACTCTATTCAATTTTCTAGATCCAGTCGTTATGGCGTATAAATAATCATAACGGCGTGCAAAGTTTATCTTTGTTTCGTTCTAACTGATGGCGACATTGTTTTATTTAATGTAACACACATATATCACTAGAGTGATTCTGTTAATTATCTTAAACTTGTGGAGCACGAATAATCTAGGTGTGATTAAATTATCGAAAATTATAATAACCTGGTCTTTTAACTAACGTAATGACAACTCAATACTCATCAAACCTTATCTCACTAAAAAAAAAAAAAAGGATTTATGCAACCGCTGCATGATTGTCATTTTACAACCAAAGATCCAGATCAAAATATTTTTTAAAGTATAGACACTAATTTAACTCTTGAACTTCATAATGAAATTACCGAAAAATCATTTAAGAATTCATACGATTTCAGAACAACTCTTCAACATTTATCAAAAGAAAAAAAATTAACTATTACAAGTTACAACCCATCATTCATAGTCAATGCATCAAACAAAAAATTATATGACACAAGAATTAGCGTTTTGTTATTATGTACTATGATATTGATTGAGGTCAGATGGCTAAGCCAGGAACCAGGTTTTGCAACCACAATTTTTCGTGCAACAAACAACAGTATGCGACCCCTTGCAAGGGTAATACGGAATACCATGTAGCATACAACCATTTCCCAAAACCGACGAGGAGCCGTGAGGGGGCAGGGGTGACAATTAAGTTGCAAAAAAGTTAAGACTCCATAACACAAAGCCATCCTTAAATTGTGATAAAGGAATTTTGACACGGTTCTTGGTAACAACTGAAAAAATACACACTTTACTGCCGTCTAACAGCTAGTAATTACAGTTGCTCCCTATCCAGATGCCGTTGCCCATGGAAAATGCTGGTTGCCGAACTGGAGTCACGCAACCAACTATAGCAAAACACCTAGTTTAGACAGCAAGTAATTGGATTTAACCAAGATTAATTAATAGGCAAATCACATCTTTTACTTCACAATAACATAGATTTTCAAGCAGAAGATGACGCTATAGGAACCACGGAGAATCTTACCGCAACCCTCCTGTTGAGCCTCTAAGCCGACTTTCTGAGGTTAGCCAATGCCTGTTTGAGGTTTGCTATTTCCGCCAACGCAATTCTTAGGGGTTCTCTTATTTGGCTGATCTTAGGCTGTAAATAAACCATGTATTTAGAAAGCATATTTCAATATTTGCTATGAAGGACGCTTAATCTCTTCATATAAAAGGCATGCTATGTAATACCTTCAGGGCAGGGAGAACGGCAAAAACTTCATCCACTGATTCAGGGGAAATGTTGGCAATAACGCAAATCTGAAGATATAGGAAATATTAAAACCAATGGATGGACATAAAATGTTACGAAAATGAGTATACAGCATATGTACCTCGCAGTCAGAGACACCATGCTTCTTGAGAGCCCTAATCAGAGTTAAAGCTGACAATTCTCGAAAGATTGAAAATAGAGATTGGTAACAAGCTAAATTAATGAAAGTGTGACAAAGAAAATACTGGCACTTATCATAGAAAAGGATACTCAAGTATTTTCTTAACAGTCTGAGGTTTTCCATTGCTATCACCTCTTATGGCATACGCCAGTCCAGTATCAAAAAACCTAATAAATAAACATGGCAAATAAGTCCACAACATTTTTCAAGCTATTAATATATAGTATATGAGTAGAAGAATCAAATAGGTGGGAAAATGGAGAATGAAACAACAAACTTTGCCACTTACACTGGGAGTTTAAGGTCAGGATCTCGGGACAAAAGAACCATCTGCTCTTGGATTTTTTGCAAGGTTTCTGCAGCTTCAGAGTCTGTCAGGCAACTAGCATTCGGTGGAGTTTCTGTACATTGATAACCAGACCTCATTTTAGAAAGCATAAAAAATAGTAACTATAATCTAGAATAACAGGCAAGAGTAAAATCTAAAATAATCCGTCATGTATAAACACACTAAAATCTGGCTAAAGCTAGTGCAATTCAGCTCTCCCACGACTTGTACATGAAATATCAAGCCTTTGAGACAATGTAAGAAATATAAAATGCTACTGCAGCTTTTGCGAAGATATATGAGATTCTTGTAGTGTTATTAGTTTTACATGCGGTTTTCCTTAAAACATTTCAATATTCATTTTCTACTATTACACTCATTATGACATTTCTGGTAATTTCTTCAACTTATCAAGTTAAGGAATTAATCAACATCAATCCATAAGTAATACCCTATCACAAGAGAGAGAGAGAGAGAGAGAGAGAGAGAGATGGAAGAACTGACCTTGTTCAAGTCTCAGCTCCGGTGGAGTAGGTGCTTTCGGTGCGTGCTTTGTAGTGCCATTTGCAACTTTGTCTCCTTTTCCACCTTTACCCCAGTTTTCATAATATATATAGACAATTTAGCCACATGGAAATGGCAAAAATCAAAATTGTTATCCGAGTCTTAAAGGAACATAGCACTCAGCTGCGGATTAAAGGTATGCTGAAGATTGAACCTTCCGCAGCTGGCATATTGACTCTCAGTAGATTTTGGAGTATCATTTTCTAAAAACTTCAAAAAACTCAGAAAACTAAAAGGAATAACACAATAAGAAAAGTATCTCAAAAAGAGTCCTAGTATATTTTTCCCCTTTTCAATGCTGAAGTATGCAAATCATAACAAAGAGTGAAACTGCAGTTCAAAAGAAACGAGCCGCATATAAATTCACCTCCAGACTCGAACTGAACTTTTCTCCCTTTCTTTGACTTAGCTGAGCTGTCATCCTTCCCACCTGATTATAATGCATAAAAGAATTTGTGAAGAAACGGAAAAAAAATCTAAAAAAATACACATACCGAATTGTGGTGGAAGATAGTATAAACGTACTTGTTTATATTACATTTTATCAATAAAATCTGGATGTGACGATTGCACATGAATGTCACAATGAGTTAATTGCGAAAACAAGACAGAGAGGGTGACATGTACAGATATAACCTGGGATTATCATTTCATAAACGTTTTGTATCAGATATTTCATAAAAATCATTCTTACTCCATATCATATGATCTTTTGAGTGTTAATACAGAATCAAAAAGCATCAACTACGTCCACGATGAAAAGCTGTCGTCAAGTTATCAAGCTCCATAATACAGGTGACAAATAGATAACTTACACCCAATTGTGTCCAAACATAACATAGCTAGGACATACTATAAAAGATATTATTGGGTCCTCAAAAATATCACTCCATTCTAGAATATAACACTAAAACTATACCATTTAAAAACGTTCATAATTTCAGATTTTGAAGATATTTCTCGAGGAAGAGGAACACATAATGCTGGCAGATACAGTTCACCGCTCTATTGCATCAATAGTTTCATTATCTAAAACCCATATAATATCAGTGCGGACCTCTGTGAAACGTCAGCATGTCCAAGGAAGAATTAAGTAAACTTCCAATGACATCTAGAAACTTTAAATAACATAATCATTAGTGAGCAGAAGATTAGCTTTCTTCACTCTCCTAAAGCAGAATCAGACACCATTCACCGTAATACAGAAACTATACCCTCTCCGCATCATTTCATGAATCCCAGACATAATAGAATAAGGTTTATTCAGACATTCAAAACACAAAAAGTAAATATCCAACCGACCTGTGAGAGGCTTCAAACAGATAACCAGAGATACCAGCATGTACTAAGCGAAATATACTAGCATCATAAACCATGTGAATCAAAACCAACTAAGAGAGCAAAACAGACAAAAACCAACGTTTGCTCCGTCACTAGGAACTTCAAAAATCTAAAACAGAAGCAATTGCAAACTGAACATTCACACAAAAAGCCACATAAACTTGAAAACAAACACTGTAAGAACACATTTATATCCTCAAAAGCTAGAAGATCACTGGCCCATAAAAAGATATAATACTAGTTGATCATAAGAGTAGATTTTCGACCTTTCGCCGACCCTTTTCCTCCTTTATCCGTCATTTTCTCTTCCTTCAAACACCTACACTCTACACATCAAAAAAACCATTAACATTATTCAAATATGAACTTTCTCATATATAAAAAAAAAAGAGCTAATTAGACATGCAAAAACAAAGAACAAAACTGGGTCTGACCTAAAAAACCCAATTTCTTTTTTTATTTGTTGCAATCGTTTTAGATTCGTCAAGGGTTTAAAGAGATGTTCAAATTACTCATTTTTTTAGAATAAAAAGACAACAATTTTGAAATTGAAAAACAGTAACATTCAAAAACGCATGCAGATTATCACCCACAAAGCGAGTAGCGGAGGTGGGTGAAGCACGGCGGCGATCGACGGCGGCAGAAGAACCGGCGTTTGTTGGGGTTTTAAAGGAGGATTTTTTTACAGTACAGAGCACTAAAATGTTCTTGTGAAATAACAATATTTATTTTTATTCCTTTTGTGCGTTTGAAAAAATTTAATAGACGCGTTGTCTCTTGTTGTTTTCAGTGCAGTTCTTTGTGGTTTTAATTGTACACTAGAATAACGACTTTATCACAGATTACAGGTGTAGATAGGGTAAAAAAAGGAGCAAATTATATTGTTCAACTAGTTCAGTGCACGTGCTTCACACGTGTTTGCTTTTGTCACGTTAGTTTTTGATATTAATGAGTTTCAGACTTAAATTATATCAATTCCATAAATTAAGTTGGTTGAAAGGTTTTTTTTTTTTTTTTTGGTTTAATCAAAAACTGATAAGTGATACGATCGATAATTCATTTTTTAAATGAGAAGTCTTCAACAACACTTTGTAAAAGATTTAGACAAAGCTCTTTGTGAAGTTGAAATTATTAACAAACAGTACCCCGTTAAAATAAAAAGACCTGATCAAAATCAAGAAAAATTTAAAATTTAAAATATTATAAAATTGTGTTTGTGGATTTGTGCAGTTTTTCGAACATAAAGGGGTGATTTTGTAATTAGTTTGTACCTAAGGGGTGTTTTTGTTATTTTTTAATTATAATTGAAAAGATAGGTTTGGAGTTTCTAGCCTACAAAGAAAACACGCTATGAATCTCAATTTTTCGGAATAGTAGTGATAGAACGTTACTCCCAGGAAAAAAAAAAGAAGACAAATTCGATTCTAAAAAGTTACATCCCACTAGTAATGCGTAATGTTGATAAAATGAGGCATTTTGAGTCGTACAAAATACAAAGGGGATCATTAATTTACCCTTTTTCTTGGTGAATAAATTGTCACTTTCAAGAAGGTAATTTTATATATATATAAGTGATGTGTCTATTTCATATAACATATGAGTTCTTTTGCCAAAAATTTCGTGAACTGCAATCGAACCTCTGTTAGTTGGTGTGTGGAACGATTACGTAGAAGTTATTGTCATTGCGTTATAGTGCTACTGTTTAGTTGGTAAAATGTATATTGTAAATTTTTAATAATATTTACTCCATATGAGATTTAAATGTAAACAATAATGTTTATCACCTATCGCAGTGTGACGAGTTTTGAGATTAATATTAAAAACTTGAACTATCACACAAGTATAAATAATTGATTTCTTCTGATAGCATATCGGCTCATATTGCTTCGGATCGTTCATTTTAGAAGATGGACATTATATTCTAGACAAAAAAGCATCAAACTCCCAAAGTATATATCGATTACCAAAGGAATTCTATTATTTAAAAACGAGAAACTTGCCCCCAACTTATTTAAAATATGTGCACTTTATCGACTATCCAACCGTCTTGGACATAAATCCCGTTGGAGATTCCATCATGTGCCTTGCACGTAATTCTCATAAGGATGTTTTGTTGGGGCAAACAACACTCCCACATAGAAAAGAGAAGAGACAAAAATTGGGTTTATAGGAATAAGTGATATATCCATTGGTATGAACCCTTTTGGGTAAAGCCTGAGAGCAAAGACATGAGTGCTTAGGGCCTAGAGTGAATAATATCATACCATTGTGGAGATATATATTCCTAATTTTTAACATGTTTTTCGTATTTTGGAGGACAACACATAAAGTTCAAAGGGGGCTTATATCCATTGATATGAGGCCTTTTGGGTAAAACCCAAGAACAAATCCATGAGTGTTTTGGCCCAGAGTGGACAATATCATACCATTTTGGAGATATATATTCCTAATTTTTAACATATTTTTCGTATTTTGGAGGACAACTTGAATTCACATAAAAGTTCAAGGGGGGCTTGTGAATTTATTTTTTGTAGGGGTGGGGGTGGGGGTGGGGGTGGGAATTATGATTTCCACAAAAATTGATTTTACTTATTGCACACAAAAATAAAAATTCTTTCAAAATTAGTTCGGAAATGTAATGAGAAATAGGGGGAAAGTGGATCCTAGAAATAGGGTAGAAAAATAGAAATCTGACAAAAATCTAAAATTTTAAAAATGTCGCGAAATGAAATTTGAAAAGGAAAATGACAACAAGTTGATTCTATGAATTCCACGCAAAAGTCAAGGAACTTGAGGACATTCATTCAAAATCTGAAAGAAGAGAAAGGAGAAATTTGTGACAAAGCTCGACGATGAAGAAGACAACGACATACCTTCGCAAAGAAAAAGGAAGTTGATATTTCTTATACCCCTGACCTTTACCTCATGTCATAACATGCCATAATCTTTTTAAAATGTGCGAGTTGCTCCTTGACTGATTGAGGGACGAGAAAACCCTTGCCAGGTACATGTGCAAGGCACGTGATAGAGTATAATCCATTCAAATAGCAAGATAGTTGACCAGGAGCAAACTGTGCTTTTTTAGATAGGTTGTCTTAAGAAATAAAGGGTACTTTATACCTTGGGGTGTTTGATAACTACATAATTAATGTTTAGAGTTCAAGAACTTTTCTTGATTTGATGATGAAGACGTGAATGACAAGTACTACACATCTATATAATCCAAAGCCTATATATCTTGCATTGAAAACCTGCACCATATCTCTATTGTTATTAAAAAAATCATCAAATTCCCTTTATTAAGAGGGTAAAATTGACAACTGATATTTAATAAGCGTCTTGGTGCATGTTTTCTAAAGACACTAGGAGATTTTATGCAAAAAGATACGAGAAGGTTTCGGGCAGGATTTTTGAAGACACAAAAAGAATAACACGAGGGTGTACATACATGTTTTCTAAAATACAAAGGCATTTTATGCATTTCCCCCATTGTATTCCTAGTCTAAATAAATTGGTTACTTTCTATGCGTACCGTGGAATAGCAACATCAACGACATCCACAAGTATGTCGAAAAAATGAAATTAACTAGTAATACTATTATTTTTCTTAGTGGCTCAATGCATCTATACAAACTAAGGGCCTACAACAATAAACGAAACATATTTTGCTTTTAAACAACTAATTTCCGAATACACTTTCAAAAATCTATAAAACAAATTACAACAAGATCTAGAGACCACGCCTACACAAAAAAGTTCCACATGTTCATCTACGCATCCAGCACGACAAGCGCTATCTTCTCTAGAACTTTACAATCACAATAGTGGGCTTCCGACAAGAGAAGAGCTCGCTTAAGAATCTTCAACTTGCGAATGAAATATGAAGCTAGGGAAAGTCGTGGTAGTGTCCATGTTCATTAAATATAACAATTAGTACTCAAAATTTGAAGAAACGTAACTGTACAGAATATATCTCCGCATTAGTATGTTTCAAGTCTTATATAGATCATGGTGGGCCGTTAGATCAGGAAAGTAAACATGGTAAACTTACTTAAGGTGTTGGAGGGTCATATTCCTTAACAAAGAAGGATGCCTCATCACAAGGCTTCTCCACTCTTCTTTGTCGATCTTCTTGTCCCTTTTCGTGCTCAAACGTCTAAAACCAAGGAAACGACATAATTTGACTAAGTTAATGACATAGATTTGTTGCTCAAACAATGATTTATGAACATAGTAAAGAACAAAATGTCGGAAAAATGGACTTTAATCATGGTATATAGGCCTTGATTAGTAGTGTTACAACTTGTGTGGGAGTTTCCAAGATTCATCGCAATTACTTTAATATTTGGAACTCTCTCATAATGCGATTTTATTAGATTCAACCTTATTTAACTCTTTTTATTTTATTTATCACTAACATAAGATCCTCGACACAATTTTTGCACAATAATTGATCTTCTTCTTGTGAAATATAAGTAATTGCCAAACCTCGTGCATCCTCTAACTAGAAATCATGCGGCAAAGTATATAATGTGAACTTTACTACACAAATCAAGGGAGGAGCTCACCTTATCGATGATAGACTCTATGATATCATCCGAAAGACTCATGCCAGACTCAGCCAGAGTTGCCACCACCATCTGCTGCACCTGCGACAACAAATAAAAGCTCATGCCGATTTTGTGGTTTGCAACTAAAAGTCAATAACTGCAGCAGAAAAATAAGCTACATTGACAGTAAAAGTATTAGAAAATTCGCAGCATAAGGTACATGAAGTGATGAAACTAACCCTGTCAGCGAACAAACTCTCTTTATTGCTTGTCTTAAATAGAGCAAGCTTGAACTCTTCCTGGAAGTAAATATATACATGACCGGGAAATACTAAATTATGATCAAGTAAATGAATCAGCGACGTGCAGAACGAAGAAAGCTCTTGTGCTGCTCTTTCAACGTAGGATAAAAAACACAAATAATCTCATGCAGAACATCACTAAAAGTAAGAACAAAATATACAGTAAAATATGTACAAGACAAATTGCATTCATTACCTTGTTAATCAGCCCATCGTCGATCACAGCTCTGCTTATCTTTTTAAACAATTCATACAAGGCTTCTATTTCGCTAACACTGACTGCACCAGAGCACCAAAGTGACAAAAGTCAGATATCCTACGTGCGCAATAATCCTTGAGCTTGGCCAGAGATGCAGAATTAACAAACTTGTACAAACTCAAAATGCCATGTTAGAGTTGATATTATGGTATAGTGATAGGGATATTTTAGTGATTTTGAGTATCAAACTACGCATCTTGTCTTACATTTATACCTTTTATTACCTATGCAATTAGTACAACACTCACTCTACCTCTTTCACTCTCTTCTAACATGACATGTTAAAGAATAGAAACAAGAAAAAGAACAGCAATGGTAAGAATACATACACACTGTCTCCCTTGCTAGTGCTTCAGGATTCCTAAGAACCTTTGGTAGTCTGTATATATCAGAATCAAAACAAGTTACAACAGCCGTAAGAACGTGCTTCAATCCATCTAGGAAGTGCACCATGGTCCTTCCAGGCAATCGAAATGCACCTTTTCTGTACGGCAAAAAGTGAGACTTTCGATTACCGAACTTAAATGGATTAATTAGGATTAATAGATGCTTTAGATAAGAAAAACAACATTAAAGTTGCGATAGAGTAGTTTGAAGATTAACAAACAGTCACTGATTCGGCCATGAAGACAGTTTAGCTTCAACTAACACGAAGTCATAAAAAAGAGTAAATGGTGAAATTTTTATGTATTCAAGAGTTTTAATCACAATTCTGATATTTTTCTGAAGTATCATCCTCGAAAGTCGCAGAATTGGAATTGTTAGTGGCAAAAATTTTCTGTTTTGAAAATTATTCGTGTAACAACTGCGATGAAGATCATGAATTAATATATCATTAATTCTGTTCTCAATAAGTGTTTCACCCTTCAAGATAGAAAAACTAATGTGTGGTGACCTTATAAGATTTTCACATTTTTTTTTTGAACTTGTGAGCGTTCTAGTGAACTTAATTAATCATAACAACTACTATAAAGAAAAAGTTTACAAAGTATTTGGAGAGTTTTGATAAACTAAATCTCTTATTGTTTGTTGCCAAAATTTTGTATCCAAGCTACAAATTAAAGTTTGTGAGTTTGGTTTTTTCTCAAGTTTATGATAAAGCTAGTGTGCTTCCTAGTATGGTGGCGGATTAATCGAGGATACTTTTAGTTCATTATTTGATCATTATTAATATTCTAGTCAAAGTGCTTCAAGTTTGACCATAAACCAAATTCCGGTTGATGTGGATATGGATGATAGTGTGGATCAGCGTTGTTAAAATATTGCTCCAGGGCTCTGCCGGGGCTTTTTTGACCCCAAAATGCATCGAGACAGTGCTTTAGGACTTAACTTTCACGAGGACGCCCAGAGGCAAAAAGCACGACATTTGCGCCTCAAACTATTGGGCTTATGTTCAAACAATAGATATTTTTAGGTCATTTGCTTACTTTTTGATGTAGGTAGCGAAGCATAAGAAAGATGAGAAATACAGACCAGATCAAAAACTCGTTGATTCACGTAGAGAACCGAGAATCTGAGAGTCACACCTCGTTGATTCTGCAAAATCTCGAGATTTCAACAAGAAACATAGAAAACCCTGATAGATTTTATTCAATCAACAACCCCTGAATTACAATGAAACACAAGCTATTTATAGCTCTCACAAAACCTAAATTAAAAAATAAAATAAAATTTTAATAAAAACAAACTCTAACTGAAAATAAATTCTAATAAGTCTAAAGAAACTTAAAATAATAAAAGACTTAAATTGCCTCAAGAAATAATAAATTGCCTTTTTGACCCCTTAAACATCGGGATTTGACTAAAATCACGTGGGCGTAGCGATATAAATCTTTGTGTCTTGTTTAGGTGGCCGTTTCTACTTGAAAAAAGTGGTATTGTTTGTTGAAAACATACTCTGTTGACTTTATGGTCAAACCTCAACTAATTCTAATTTTGAGCAGATTTATCTCTTTCTGTATTGCATCAGTTTTTCTATAGTTTCTCATATATATTTTTCACTACAGATTTTTTTTTTTTTTTGACATAACTAATAAGTATATCGAAAATATGTCATATTCTTATAATATGTTTTAAGTTAAATTTATTTAAACTTGAAATTTATCTTTTTTATAGTTTTTATTAATATTAATTAAACTTATCATCATTGTTTTATGGCCTTGTGTCATTTTATTTAATATACTGTTTGAATTTTTATAAGCATCAATTACTTTGAGAATGTTTGAAATATATTAAAGGTTTAGGAAAATATATATACGCACCTTAAATAAAAGTATAAACTAAAATTTGTTTTATAACTTTACACGACCGTAAATATTTATTTCTAACGTATTAACTCATACTTTTAGTCTTTTTTGTTATGGATATATTTAACAAGTATTAAATGTCAAGATTTATGGGGCTTGTGCCTACCTCTAAGTTTGTACAACGTCTGACTTACGACCATTGCCTTTAACAATTCTCGTGGATGATTTAGCTTCCCAATTCGCTAAGCAATTGGAGGATGAATACAGCAACAAACAATTTGAAAGTACTAAGTATTTGTGTAACAGCCTCAAAATTCAATCCTAAACAGAACAATAGCTGAACAATTGAACTACTTAAACAAGGGACTAAAATATCTAATTGCTGAAGAAATGACATGATAAGTAGAGTCAAACTGACTAATACAAAAAAATTCTCACAATACTCTAATCCATAACTTGAACTGTGTTAACTCTAGCATGACATTCTAGACTCCCACACACCATAGTCCTGAGGTCCTGTCCTGAAAGTCACGTAAATTTGAAAGGAAGGAAAAATGAAAAAGAAAATGCATGAGATAAAAATCTCAGTGAGTGTCCATGAGTGTGTGCAGATCGTGCTTTTTCTGATAAAACATTTATTTTGAAAACATTTGAAACAAGAAAAACAAGACGAAACATGTAGTCATATTAATTCTGAAAAACACAAGTTTTCACTAAACATTAGTCACTTATGATGATGAGCGTCCCCATTTATTTGCTGATGCAGACCACCCTTACAACCCTTTCCAGAATCATTTCCTTATCGCCCCGTGTAAGGAGCGACCTTACAAACAGACAGAAGCACATGCCATGGTTCATGTGTAAAACCTACGACCCAACAAAGATAACAACGACCTCCCGTTGTATCTAAGAGGGAATGGGCCATGGGGACTTGAGACTCAACCGGCGAGCCCTCTGCTGCCCGGTCTTACCCCAAGCACACCCAAGTTAAAGTTGGATCCAACTAACAGAACAGAACAGAACAAAACAGAACAGACAGACATTATCATCATAAGTGAAGCAAATACTTTTCAGAAACTTTTACCTGTCACGTGCTTTCATAAAACATTTGAGTAACTAATACATACATATTACAGTCGTACATATATACATGCATCCTTCCAGTTTTTCAAAAGTAAGTGCATGTTTACGAACACTCACCTGAAATCCTCAATCGGATGGAAGCTACATCATCAAAATCTAGCAGATAATACCTACGACGATTAAGTAATGATCAATCTATATCATTAGCGGGTAAACTTGTTAATCTCCCACTCTAATCTACTATAGGTCTTTCATTAAATTTACCTAAATCTAATCGGCGACTTAATTATATAACCTTTCATGATTTGAGTGCAGCAATTATTACCCATATAATTGGAAACTAAAGATGTTTTCAAAGAATTAATTTATGCCAGTTAATTTACATAAAAGTGCAAAAGTACATATAGTTTATTAATTCCAAACTTAAAGTTCAAAATATTCATTAAGCAAAAAAAAAATGGATTCTTTACATATGATTTATATACGTATATTATATGCATATATAATTAGTCTGACTAGTCTTAAATAAGTTACCATTCAATTTAAATGCTTTAAAATAACCCACAATGATTTCTCCCTAGAACAACTAGAAGTTTAGTGTCACTTCTAAAGAAATTTGCATGTACGGATGAATTTCTTAATTATAAACACCTCTTTCCATGGTATAATTAAATCCTTGCTCTTAGACTAGATCTAAGAATAATTATTCAATAGAATATTATAAATCCTTTGCTTCTTTATTGCTACAGCCGTGAGACCCCATCTTTAGACCAATAATATACAAGCATCCACATCAACAATAAGTTTACAAATAGTACGCTGACCAACGGCGAAGCAAAAAGAAAAGGAAGAAATAGTTTAATTACCTTAACTCGACGACAGCAAATAATGAAGGAACGAAGAGAATAACAAGGAGAATAGCGGCGGGGCAATGAACGGGGGCACAAAATAAAGAAGAAAAAGAGATTTCTGCCCTTTTAAATTAATGACTAAGTGTATAACCTAATCCAATTAACTAGAAATTTAAAAGGAATAATAATAATAATAATAAATCTGTAGTTATAAGGTTATTTAGTTTATGGGCTTTGACCAAGCTTTTCAAACCTAAAAGGAAATAAACACTCCTACGTATAAAAAATAGTTAGAATCCTAATACATTTAAAACACTAATAATACAAAGAGTCTAGGAAAATAGGATCCTAATATAACATAGCCAAAATTTAAACTACATTATAGTTTATGAATAAATCAAAATCCATTTTATCTAATGAGAACATAAAGAAAATATAAACAAAAAATTGGGGTTTTACAATTTGGATGAGCCTTGTGACAAGTCTATGAAATCTTTTGATGGATTTATGTGGTGGCGAGTTAATGCAAGTAGATTTCTTATTCTCCTTAAGTAGCAAAGAGATATTTCGGCTATTCTTATTTCTATGGTGGCTTCGCAATCTGCATTCAAGACAAATGGCTACATATTTTATCCATTTCAAAGCTCTCTTAATCCGGAGTTAGTGGAGACACTTGTATGTTGCCAAAGTTGGTTGAGGTTACTTGAAATTCAAGAGTCTTCGAGACAATCGTTGCACGAGGAGGTGGTGCAGCAATTCAGTTATTAGTGTTAATGTATGGTTGGGATGAGGCATGGAGAAGTTATTGCCCTATAAATAACGAAAAAATGTTTAATCTCAATCTTTGGTTGTACCACGTCATCATGCAGCAGCTGCACCTAATATTTTTTCATCGAATTGAGGAAGAAAATGAGCAAATTATCTTGTTAAACAGAAACATTACTCCCAAGAAAGAAAGCATGTGATTCTAAAAAAATACACACTTCCTGCAAATAATGCGCATAAAATGAGGTATTTTACGCCGTATAAAATACACAAGGAGATCATTTACCCTTTTTGGTGGTGAATAAATTGTGTTTTTTAAGAAGGTTATTGTTTTTTTTTTAAATTTTTATATAGAAGTAATATGTCTATTTATCATAGCATATATAAGATGCTATGCAAAACAATTTAGGAAATGCGATCGAACCTCTTTAGTTTCTGTGTGGAACGATTACATAGAAGCTATTGTGATTGTGTTATAATGCTACTCTTTAATTGGTAAAATGTATAATGTAAGTTTCTTAGAATATTTAATTTATATGAGATTTAAATATAAGCAATGATGTTTATCACCTATCGGAGTGATCCTCTGTCCCACTTTTGTGTTCCATTTAATGTCCTACTGTTTGAGACGATGACACGTGTCCTTGATCTTTTTACATGGTGGTGGGTGGATGCCATGTGTCTTTAATCTTAAAATATAGATGGTGGATGATTAAATGGAATATTGTGAAATGGAACACAAAGTGGGACAGAGGACAATTGTCGTTAGAGGTGATGAGAGTTGAGACTTATATTAAAAACTTGAACTATCACACACATATATAAATAGCCGATTTCTTGTGATAGCAAATTGGCTCATATTGCTTTGGATAATCCATTTTAGAAGATGTACATTATATTCTAGACAAAAAAAGCATAAAATTCGCAAAGTACACACCGATTAGCAAAGGACTCTTATTATTTAAAAATAAGAAACTTGCCCCAACTTATCTAAAAATGTGCACTTTATCAACTATATTCAGCCGTTTCAGACCTATATATTTCGTCAAAGATTCCATCATGTGCATTGCATATTTTGGACGACGACGAGATTTCACATAAGAGCTCAATGGGGGACTTGTGAATAAGTTATATTTTTTTTTGGGGGGGGGGGGGGGGGGGGAGAGGTTAGGATTTGCAAGAACATTTGATTTTGCTTATTCTGCACACAAAAATACAAGTTCTTGGAAAATTAGTTCGAAAATAGAATGAGAAATAGGGGGAAAGTGAAATCTAGAAAGAGGGTTTGAGAATTGAAATCTCACAAAAGTCTAATTTTTTAGAAACCTTTGGGAAATGAAATTTGAAAAGAAAGATGGCAATAAGTTGATTTTATGAATCCCACCCTATTATCAAAACTAGTGCACCATATGTTTATTGTTATTAAAAAGTTGCCATTAAAAAGGTGAAATCGACAATTCATATTTAATTAGGAGTTTGGTGCATGTTTCTTGAAAATACAAGTAGATTTCGTGCAAAAAATTTACCTGGAACGGTTTGGTGTAAATGTTTTGAAAACACAATGGAATTTCGTGCAAAGAGAATATCATGAGGCGGGGGGGGGGGGGGGGGGGTATGGTGCAGGTTTTCTAAAATACAGGAGCATTTTATGCATTTTCTCCGTTGTACCATCAAAACACAATGTTCACCATGTACTATAAAATAAATTACAACAAGATCTAGAGACCACGCCTACTTTAAAATGTTCAACATGTTCATCTACGAATGCAATACGGCGAGCGCTATCTTTTGTAGTACTTTACAATCACTATATTAGGCTGGCGACAAGAGAAGATCTCGCTTAAGAGTCTTCAACTTGCGAATGAAATATGAAGCTCGGGAAAGTGGTGGTAATGTCCCTGTTCATTGATATAACATTTGTGTTAAAAAACTTGAAGGAATTGACGGAAAAATTCAGAATATATCTCCACATTAGTATGTTTCAAGTCGTATATAGATCATGGTGGGCCATTAGATCAGGAAAGTAAACATGGTAAACTTACTTAAGGTATTGGAGGGTCATATTCCTTAACAAAGAAGGATGCCTCATCACAAGGCTTCTCCACTCTTCTTTGTCGATCTTCCCGTCCCTTTTCGTGTCTGCTTCCTCAAACGTCTAAAACGAAGAAAACAACATAGTTCGACTCAAGTTAATGACATAGATTTGTTGCTCAAACCCTGATTTATGAACATAGTTAAGAACAAAATGACGAAAAAAAAATGGGACTCTAATCACATGGCCTTGATTAGTAGTGGCGCAACTTGGCACAATTGCAACAACTGATCTTCTTCTTGTGAAATATAAGTAATTGCCTAGCCTCGTGCATATGCGACAGAGTATAAAATGTGAACTGTGCTACACAAATCAGGGGAAGAGTTCACCGTATCGATGATAGACTCTATGATATCATCCGGAAGACTCATGCCAGACTCAGCCAGAGTTGCCACCACCATCTGCTTCACCTGCGACAACAAATAAAATTTCATAATCTCAAGATAAAGATTTGAAATAATAAGTTTATTATCTCTGAGTGACTGAGAGATTTCATTTTACACCTTAAAACTCCAAGGCCATTACTGAATTGTGGTGGGGAGTATAATTCAAGAGATATCTATAAGACATGCACATCATGTGCGCGTGGATTTTAATGGCATGTGATGTCAACATATATATCAATCCGTGAGAAGAAAGGAAATTCGTGCGCGAGCAGCATTTACGTCTGTTTTTCATAGATTCCATCATTAACAGCGTGGGAAAGAATATCGAAATCATTAACCAACTCAAGCACAGATACTCTAATATTCTGAAAGCATTTAAGCTTGTGGATAGTGGTCTAATTAGTGAACTGCATCAAAGAGTTACTTTAACTAACAGTTGATTCAAATGTAGCTATACTACTTTTCCTCTATCCGTGTTCTGTACAGTACAAATCTATTACAACATGATTTATATTTATCAATAACTTTTGGATAACATATAAGCCAACATCCGACAAAATTGTGCATCCAGGCAAGAAGAATCGGAACTTCTGCGAAACAATTCAAAAGAAGAAACTACCTCCTGTCTATCAATGAATCCCTTCTGCTTGAGGTCATATGATTGGAACAAAACTGCGAAATTAGAAGTGTGTCCTTTATCAACTTCACGGAATAAAATTTAAACGATGACATGCATTATAATTACCAAACTTTTAGGTCATACATAAACTGAAATAACAGAAATGCTAAAAAAATAATTGAAACTTAAAGAGCAGCAGATGCTATGTTTTTGAGTTCAATATATTGCTTGTCTTAGGCCTCGACATTCTTGTGTAATCTGCTGAAGAGAAAATCCAGGGAATAGAACTAAACATCTAAAATGAGACTATCATAAAAACTCCACAGTTAGAAGGGATGATACTTACAGTCAATCTTGTCGTCAATTGGAGCATTTGGGTGAAACACTGAAAGTGCACATACAAACGCTTCGAAATCTAATATTCCCCTGTGCTTTGTATCAAAAAGATCGAATACCTAGCCAATATAAACAACAGGAGGATATTATTGACGAAAATAATAGTATGGTAGTCAGGAGCAGGGCGAAGACGTGGACAACAACAGAAACAACAGATGAGATAACAATGTGGTTTGCAACTAAAAGTGATCAATAGCTGCACCAGAAAAATAAGCTACATTGACAGTAGAAGTATTAAAAATTCGCAGCATAAGGTACATGAAGTGATGAAACTAACCCTGTCAGCGAACAAACTCTCTTTATTGCTTGTCTTAAATAGTGCAAGCTTGAACTCTTCCTGGAAGTAAATATATACATGAGCGGGAAATACTAAATTATGATCAAGTAGATGAATCAGCAACGTGCATAACGAAGAAAGTTCTTCTGCTGCTGCTTCAAGGCAGGATAAAAAACACAAATACTCTCATGCAGAACATCACTAAAAGTAAGAACAAAATATGAAGTAAAATTGCATTCATTACCTTGTTAATCAGCCCATCGTCGATCACAGCTCTGCTTATCTTTTTAAACAATTCGTACAAGGCTTCTATTTCGCTAACACTGACTGCACCAGAGCACCAAAGTGACAAAATTCAGATATATATCCTACGTGCGCAATAATCCTAGAGCTTGTACAGGAGATGCAGAATTAACAAACTTATACAAACTCAAAATGCCATGTTAGAGTTGATATTATGGTCTAGTGGTAGGGATATGTTAGTGTTTTTGAGTATCAAATTATGCATCTTGTCTTACATTTATACTCTTTTATTACCAATGCAATTCAGTACAACACTCACTCTACCTCTTTCCCTCTCTTCTAACATGGCACGTTAAAGAATAGAAACAAGAAAAAGAACGGCAATTGTAAGAATACATACACACTGTCTCCCTTGCTAGTGCTTCAGGATTTCTGAGAACCTTTGGTAGTCTGTTTATCTCAGAGTCAAAACAAGTCACAACAGCCATAAGAACGTGCTTCAATCCATCTAGGAAGTGCACCGTGGTCTTTCCAGGAAATCGAAATGCTCCTTTCCTGTACAGCAATAGATGCTTTAGATAATTATTTGTTTACCCAGTATTGATGCACAAGAAGTAAGAGATTATAGTCAAAAGTTTCCATGACAAGAGAAACAACATTAAAGTTGCGATAGAGTAGCTTGAAGATTAGCAAACAAGTTACTGATTCGGCCATGAAGACAGTTTAACTTCAACTGACACGAAGTCATAAAAGACAGTGAATGGTTAATTTTTTTTTACTCAAGAGTTTTGATCTCAATAACATAAAAATCAGTGTCAATCATAGATGTAAATTAGGTACAGTTTTGCGCAATAAATATTCATTAAGCAGTATAATGTCATTTAACAGTCGCAAAAAGGAAATAGAAGCATCCATCAATGGACAAGGAGTATCTCCGAAACCATAGCCAACTAATAGTTTTTCGTGAGTATCATCTCCAAAATGTCGCAGAATTGGAATTGTTAGTGGCAGAAATTTTCTATCTTGAAAATTATTTGTGTAACTGCCATGAAGATCATTAATATATCATTGAGTTGTTCTCAGTAAGTGTTTCACCCTTCAAGATAGCTAGTAAAAATAATGTTGTGACCTTCTAAGATTTTCACATACTTAGAGAAGGCCTTCACTCCTTTAATATCCTCTCCACGTTACTAGACATTTAGTATAGTACGCATATATACACGTATCAATACATCACCAATTAAAGAGTTAGTCTAGATTATATTTTTACAATCACTTGACATCGTTTCGAAACAAACCAATCAAGTAAAATCGTGTACACCAGTTGAGATCCATCTAACATGAGGCCAACTGTCTATAGTTAATTCTTTTGAATCCCCAAACTACGGTTTTAGCATCCCGGCTGATTGTTTTGCGCGCCATCTCCAGTAAAGACAAACTAAACACATCGAAACAACATATTACAGAAATTTAAAGTGCATTAATGTCATAAGATTAGCTGATTAAAACTGTACGGACTTCAGAATATATATATATATATATACATACATATATATATCTGTATCTTACAATGTATTTTAAAAGAAAATTATTTTGTCCTAAAGCAACATTCCTTTACAAGTAACAACACTCACCATAGATCAAGGGACACTTAATACTGGAAGCTTTCACTGAAAATCACAAGGAATAAATGATATTCGACCAAATATCAAGTAAACCATTCATTAACCATTCAAATATAAAATCTATTACATGAAATCGCCAAGTTGCTTTTGTAATAGAAGTTGATACGATGCCATTTGTAGACAGTTCAACTTAGTTTCTACTAAGTCATTAAAGGTATAACAACAATCACATATATATATATTTAACCTCAATGCACATATAATCTAGAAATGAATCGAGAAACAACACCAACAGGCACATTCAGTTCTAATAAATAAATAGATCAAAAAAGAAAAGAAACATAGATGTTGACATGCATTTTTGCAATGAGTGTGTATGCTGCAATTCAATTAGAAAATACAGCTATGATTTCATGTATATACATATTAGTACTAATTACACAGATATAGTATATAAAAAGACACAGAAATTTTAAGAGAAAAAGTTATATATCTATACCTCACCATTTTCCTTAATAAAATCTTTTGGAATGGTAAGAATTTGGCAAATGTAGTGGTTTTGTAGTGTTTTAAGGGCGGGTGCAGCAATTAATGATTTGAATCGATTAAAGCATATGCCAGTCAGATTAATTAATACTCTTGAAAGTGCAACGGGGAATCTAATATGTATACACCACACAAAAACGTGTGTACATATGGTATGAATACCTGGTGCTGTGCTGTATCAATTCGTTCAATTAAATGCATGAGTTTCAAATGTGGTATGTTGCACCGAATTAACGTAGCCCTTTGAGAAATCTAACTACACGTGTCTATAAGGTGTGGTATGATGTGACTAATTAGAAAAATAAATATTTATTTTTTATTTTACTATTATTACACGTGACACATATCGAATGTTCGCATAGAAAATGCACCATTTCTCGCGTATCCTAAATGACTACAAGATTTACTTTTAGTTTCATAAAACCATAAAGATTATTATGTCGTGAGAAAGTACTGAAACAATCTATACATAATTTCAGGATATTTTCCAAAACTAGTCCCACAAAGAGGCCGGTCATCTCCACAGTCCCACAATGTGACACGATTTGCAAAATTGGTATTGTTTTGCCGGAGTCAACAATTTTGACCTTATTTTCGCCAGAGTCAACAATTTTGACTTTTGGGGGGGGTATTTTTGTAATTTTAGCTAGTTAAGCGTGTGAATCAAACGAATTAAAAGTTGATTTTTGTTTTTTTATGAAATTGCGTTCTTGGTCAGACAAAATAACTATGAAGTTACTTTTTAAATTTGGCTAGTTTCGACGGACAAAAATAATAGAATATAAAACTTAAGGGGTACCTATTAGAGTTATAGTTAGTCAGGAGCATTTCTGTAATTATACTTCCAGTTTATATTTCTGTTAGTTAGTTAGCTTCCGTTAGTTAGAGTTAGTTACTCTCTCACTCTCTTGTATATATACTCTCTGTATTGTATCTTCCTTATTACGATTCAATACACATATGAATTTCTACTCTCAATCTATGTTTAGATTGTAACATGGTATCAATCGCTTCAGATTTTTCGATCATCTGCTCCGATCAATTGCTTTGACGTGTGATTTGCTGCAATCACATACGTTTTTCACCGATCAATTTGCTGTAATTGATCGGTTATTTGCTTCGATTGATTTGCTGTAATCAATTTGCCCTAATTTCACCGATCAATTTGTTAATTTTGATCAGATCGAGCTTCACAATGGCGAATAATGTTGATTTACCGGTTAATTCTCCGGCGATGTCCTGTGGAGTTCATGGTGGTGCGATCAATGGTCCGTTACAGTTACAAGGATCTGATCACCCAGGTATGAGCTTTACATCTATACCTTTGACTGGAATACAGAATTATCTGCCTTGGAGTAGGTCGATTAAGATTGCCTTAGGAGCTAAGCGCAAATTGGGATTTATCACTGGTTTTGTGAAGAAACCTGACTTAGATCACCCTGAATATGAAGATTGGATTAGGGTAGATTGTATGGTCATTGCATGGATACTGAATTCTATTTCAAAAGACTTGGTGGATGCGTTTTTGTACGCAAACTCTGCTGCTGCATTGTGGTCACAGTTAGAGTCACATTATGGAATGAATAATGGTCCTCTGTTATATCAGTTGCAAAGGGAGGTTGCTTCTATATCACAGGGTGCTTCTTCAGTGTCTCAATACTACACAAAACTGAAGAAGTTGTGGGATGAGTTAGGATGTTTGATTCCTGCAGTGGCATGTCATTGTGAGGCTGCAGCACTTTGCACATGTCAAATTGCTCAACACTCTCTGGATTTTCATTCTCTTACAAGATTGATGCAGTTCTTGATGGGATTGAATGATGGTTTTGATGCTGTCAGGAGTCAGATCCTTGGATTAGAACCATTGCCTTTGGTGGAGAAGGCTTATGCCATGGTCTTCAGTTTTGAACAAAACAAAGTGATCACCTCCAGAGATATTGTGTTTTATGAGAAGGATTTCCCTTTCTCATCATATACTGCCACTTCTACCATGGCTCCATTACCTCTCACTACTTCAGAATGTTTGGAGTCCCCTCTTTCAGTGGATATATACACCACAAATACACCAGCTGATGCTCCTACTCCAAGTATTGTTGAAAATGACAGTTTGATACCTGTTCAGGATTTAGCACCTCCTGAGGTTGTTTCACCTCCTGTTGTTGAGCCTCCTGAGTTGCCTGTTACTAGGAGGAGCTCAAGAGTTTCAGTTCCCCCCACCAAGCTGAAGGATTACCTGTTATCATGCACCAAGGACATTTTTACAGCTACTCCACCAGTCCTTTCTTCACCTCACAGTCCTCCTGTCTTTCCTTACAAACTACCAGCTCACTTTACTCCTTCTTACATCAATTTCTTGGCTAATTTGGCTCTTATTTCTGAGCCTAAGACTTATAAGGAGGCTTGCAAAGATCCACAGTGGGTTCAGGCAATGAACACTGAGATCTCTGCACTTGAATCAAACAACACATGGGATTTAGTTCCTTTACCACCCAACAAACACCCTGTTGGTTCCAAATAGATTTTTAAAGTCAAATTGCACCCTGATGGGAGTGTTGAACGGTATAAAGCCCGCTTGGTTGCCAAGGGGTACACTCAGGTGTTTGGACTTGACTATTCTGATAGTTTTTCACCAGTGGTTAAACTGGTTACTGTGAGGATTTTACTTGTTGTGGCTACAAAATTCAACTGGAACATTCAACAACTTGACATCAACAATGCTTTTTTGCATGGTTTTTTAGATGAGGACATCTATCTTACTCCTTCAGAGGGTTACACCAAAGCTTTACCTGGTTATTGTTGCAAACTCAAGCGCTCCCTCTATGGCCTTAATCAGGCTTCAAGACAGTGGAACTTAGAGTTCACTAGGTGCTTGGTTACTTATGGTTTTGTCCAATCTGCCTTTGATCATTGCCTTTTTACTATGGGCACAGGTGACTCTTTCATAGCACTATTAGTATATGTTGATGATGTGCTACTGACTGGTCCCTCCATCTCACTTCTCACTGATGTCAAGAATCATCTTCATAAGACATTCACTATCAAGGATTTGGGGGATGCTAAGTATTTTCTGGGGTTGGAGTTAACCAGAAACTCTTCTGGTCTCTTCATAAACCAGAGGAAGTATATCCTTGATATTTTAAGTGATGCTGGTCTTCTTGGAGCCAAATCACAGAGCATCCCATGTCACAAAGGATTCAAATTCACCACTGATGGACCTTTGTATCCACACCCTAAGAAGTATAGAAGACTTGTAGGGCGTCTCCTATATCTCAACATGAGTAGACCTGATGTTTGCTTCACTGTGAATCAACTAAGTCAATATATGCACTCTCCTACTCAATCTCATTGGGATGCTGCCATTTCAGTGCTTCTTTACCTCAAAGGCAGCCCATCACTTGGTCTTTTCTACTCATCCTCACCAGATATATCACTCAAGGCCTATAGTGATGCTGACTGGGCTTCTTGCACTGAATCTCGCCGATCCACCACTGGTTTCTGTGTGTTCCTAGGTGACTCCCTCATTAGCTGGAAGACAAAGAAACAACCCACGATTTCCAGGTCTTCAGCTGAAGCAGAGTACAGAAGCATGGCTGCTACTGTGTGTGAGATCAAATGGAATGGTTTTATCTTGTCTGAAATGAAGCTCTCAGTTCCTACTCCTATACCTCTGTTTTGTGACAATAAGGCTGCAGTACACATCACACACAACCCAATCTTTCATGAACGAACGAAGCATATTGACATAGATTTCCACGTTGTGCGAGATTGTTACAAAACAGGCTTCATTCATCCTCAACACTATCCATCTTCACAGCAGCTTGCAGATTTTTTTACCAAATCTCTTGCTGCTCCTCAGTTCCATCGTTGGCGTTGCAAGTTGGCTCTTGGTGATTCTCACCAGCCTCCAACTTGAGGGGGGGATATTAGAGTTATAGTTAGTCAGGGGCATTTCTGTAATTATACTTTCAGTTTATATTTCTGTTAGTTAGTTAGCTTCCGTTAGTTAGAGTTAGTTACTCTCTCACTCTCTTGTATATATACTCTCTGTATTGTATCTTCCTTATTACGATTCAATACACATGAATTTCTACTCTCAATCTATGTTTAGATTGTAACAGTACCCCTTAAGTCGCTAGTGTAGAAAAGGATTCCCCATGGCCTGTTGGAATGGAAGGTAGTGAGGTAGACGTGTATTAGCCAGCGCCCTCAAGAGAGGAGATGGTGTAAATTTGGATTCCCTATCACTGCCTCAAAAGTGCTAGCGATATATGGTGGTCCAATTTCTTTTTACTAGCACCAGCTACAGGCGTCGAAAAAAAAGCATTAGTGAAGCTCAATTTTCTTGTAGTGGGTGATGTTACATTGTTATGTAGGGGTTAATGATTGTCATTTCTAAGAACAATGGTTGTAATATTTACTAATTTCTAATCACCTAAGGAAGACAATCTAAACTATGAGATGTATTTTGTTCATGTGCCGATGTGGATAATGATACTGATGAAGGTGAAGAAGATGTGGAGAAAGAGAGGAGTGCAAATGAGAGTGGGAAGAAGAAGGTAACAAAGAATATTGACCCTCCTTGTGAAGAAGATTGGATTGTTGCTACGTATTTCTTGAAGTTTTTGAACTTTTTTATGAGGTTACCAAAAAGAAATTATGGTACTTTGCATGTGACCTCTAACACTCTTTTTGTTGAACTGTGAGCGTTCTATTGAACTTAAATGAATTTGTTAAAGCGAATGATAGCAATGTGAAGATCATAACAACTAATACGAAGAAAATGTTTACAATGTTTTGGGAAAGTTTTGATAAATTCAATCTCTTATTGTTTGTTGCCACAATTTTGGATTCACGCTACAAATTAAAGTTTGTGAGGTTTGGTTTTCTCAAGTTTATGATAAACCTAGTGTGTTTCTTGGTATGGCGGTGGATTAGTCGAGGAATTTATTAGTTCCTTTATTTGAGTATTATGAACATTCTAGTCAAAGTGCTTCAAATTCGACCATAAACCAAACTCTAGTTGAGGTGGATATGGATGATATCATGGATCAGTGTTGTTAAAACTCGCTCCACGGCTCGCCCGATGCTCTTTTGACTCCAAAACGCCTCTAGATAGTGCTTGGGGACTTTTACTTTCACGGGAATTACGCCCAGAGGCAGAAAGCACGCCTTTTGCGCCTCCAGCTGTTGCGCTTACGCCAGAAAAATAAATATACCTAGATACATTTTGTTTACTTTTTTATATTTCTTTCATTTTTCCTACAGATTTGACATAATTAATAAGTATATTGAAAATATTTAATATTCTTATAAATAATTTTTAAATTAAAAATTTTAAAACTTAAAATTCGTCTTCTTTAAAGGGTTTAATCATCATTCTTTTGTGGCCTTATGTCATTTTATTAAATATCTTATTTTTGAATTTTTGTAATCGTCAATTAATTCATAATATTTGAAATATATTGGAAGTTTAGGAAAATAACTTTGTGCACCTAAAATAAAAGTGTAAACTAAAATTTATTTTATAACTTTACACGAACATAAATATTTATTTATAATGTAGTAAGTATTAACTCATTCTTTTGGTCCTTTTTATTATTGATATATTTGACAAACAATAAATATCAAAATTTGTGGGGCGCAACCTCTAAGTCTGTACAATGTCTGATTTACACCCAACGCTTTTAACAACATTGGTGTTAATGATTTAGCTTCCCAATTCTCTAAGCAATGGGAGGATGAATATAGATACATAAATTGCAAAATGGGGTATCATACTTGCTGCAACAAAGAAAAAGTGAAGAGGAGGCATTGGTCCCCAGAGGAAGACGAGATTGTAAAGAACTACATTAATGAAATTAGTACTTGTAGCTGGAATAAGTTCCATAAACTGCTGGTATAATCTCTAATTACACACTTTTTCTTTCATTTTCTTATACCTACAAACATGCACATAAAAATGCATGAAGGCAAAAGTTACATATTCTTTATTTTTGTTGATCAGGGCTACAAAGGTGTGGAAAGAGTTGCAAGTTCAGGTGGATTTACTACAAAGCTTAATTTGAAGAGAAGAGGTTTCTCTTCACATTAAACTCCACTTTGTTCTAAGATATAGTTGTTACTTAATTCTTTCTGTTTTAAACCCTGTCATCTTAGTTAATTACATCTATATGCAAATATAATTAACATTCTCTTTTTTTCCTATTTCAGGTGGTCTCAGATAGTGAAGTATCTCCCTGGCAGAACTGACAACAACATCAAGAACGCAAGGAAGTCAAGCGCAAAGAAATAGATTATGGCTCATGACAAAGGTGCCAAGTCTGCAAATTCTTCAGCTAATCCTCCGAATAAAGGAACTTGTAACAATTCATAAGACTTGCATCTTGTAAATCCAGACAATAATCTGATAATTCCAAATGCACCAGTGCAGCCAACGTTCATTCTAAACCAAGCTATGGCTTTTAAAGGGTTTGCTCCAGCTGATAATCTACCAGTACTCAAAACTGATCCAGTGGTAATTTACCCTGTGAGATTAGCCACTACGTCACCACCTCCTCCAATTCAAGTACCCGCATGGTCTGATTTCACTCACATCCCTCAACCTATGAATCAAGTCCAGCCCCAGACTCAGCCTGTTGCCCCAACCATCTACTTCACCTACAACAACCAATAAAAGCTCATGATCTCAAAATAGAGCTTTGTAATGATAAATATTGTCAGAGACAAGAAATTGCATTTACACCTTAAAACTGATCAAAGAATTCCCAAATTATGTCAGGTAGTATAATTGTGAGATATCTATAAGTCATGCACATAATGTGCGTGAGGCATGCGTGTATTGTGCAAATAAGCATCAAATAAAGGAATGGCATGTGATGTCAAAATAACTTGAATGTATCATCAAGGCGCGAGAAAGGAAATTCGTGCACAATCAGCATTTACACCTATTTTACATAAACTTGGACATCAGTTTGCAAAATCCCCTATTCTGAAGCAAACAAAATACATAACAAGCAAAGCATTTACCTGATACATTCACAGGCCTGTAGCTCACTATACACTCTGGGATAATATGAGTATTCATGTTGGCCTGCCAAACTATATACCTCTTGGGATTCGTCAAGTCATCCACACCAGTATCATATTCCACACTTGAAGGATGAGACTGTCCAGATCCCGCTTCAACTTTTTCACATTTTCCCAGAATTACTCTACACTACATGACATGCTTCTCGCTGTTCTCATCTATCTCTGACTGCATTGCACTGAACCAAAAACTACTTATTAAGTAAGCAAAAAAGGAAAAATTTATATTCTTCTTTCCATTCTAAGCTTATATCAAACATAAGAAAATACATTAAACGATGATCCAAATAGAACTGGCTGTTGGAGGAAAGTTCCAGAAAATACTGGTATAATCTCTAATTACATACATTTTTCTTTCATTTTCTTACACCTACAAATATGCACACAAATGTTTTTAACACAAAAGTTACATGCATTGTGCAAATCTGGGGAGGCTTCACATTATCGATGATAGACTCTATTATATAATCTGATAGACTCATGATCCCAAAGCGTTATTGCATCTGATAGACTTATGAACCAGAAAACCCTCACTATATAACATCCCTTCATCCCCAAAAGGGTTTTTGCATCTTTTTTCAACAAATCTTGAGAGGCCCCTCATTTCTCTACTGGTGCAACCGTGCAACCATCTCCATCTCAAACTTTTTTCTGCTCAGTTTCTTGTTTTGTTTCCATATCTTTCTATGTTTTACAGATATATAAATTGCAAAATGAGGCATCATACTTGCTTCAACCAAGAAAAAAGTAAAGAGGCATTGGTCCCCAGGAAGATGAGATTTTAAGGAACTACATTAATGAAATAGTATTGGCTGCTGGAGTAAAGTTCCAGAAATGCTTGTATAATCTCTAATTACAAACATTTTCTTTCATTTTCATACACCTACAAACATGCACATAAAAATGCACGAACATAAAAGTTACATGTTCTTTACTCTTGCGGATCAGGGCTACAAAGGTGTGGAAAGAGTTGCAAGTTCAAGTGGATTGACTACCTAAAGCCTAATTTGAAGAGAGGTGATTTCACTTACGAGGGAATTTCTCTTCTCATTGAACTCCAGAATGTTTTAAGAAATAGGTGTTTGTTATTTTTCCCTTTTACAAAAAAATAAAAAACTGTCATCTTTATTAATTACATCTACATGAAAAAATAATTAACTTTCTTTCTTTTCCTATTTGAGGTGGTCTCAGATAGTGAAGTATCTCCCTAGCAGAACTGACAACAACGTCAAGAACGTATGGAATTCAAGCTTAAAGAAAAAGATTATGGCTCATGACAAAGGTGCCAAGTCTGCAAAATCTTCTGCTGATCCTCCAAATAATGGAACTTATAACAATTCACAAGACACATCCAAACAATAATCTAATGATTCCAAATGCACCGGTGCAGCAAACAATCATTGTAAACCAATCTCTGGCTCTTCAAGGGTTTGCTCCAGCTGATAATCTACCAGTACTCAGAACTTATCCAGTTGTGATTTACCATGAAAGATTAGCCACTACGTCACTGCCTCCTCCAATTCAAGTACCCACATGGTCTGATTTCACTCACATCCCTCAACCTATGAATCAAGTCCAGCCCTAGACTCGGCCAGTGTTGCCCCAACCATCTACTTCACCTACAACAACAAATAAAAGCTCATTATCTCAAAATAGAGATTTGAAATGATAATTATTGTCACTAGGAGACTGAGAAATTGCATTTACACCTTAAAACTCAAAGACAGAGGTAGTATAATTCTGAGATATCTATAAGACACGCACATGATGTGCGCGAGGCATGCGTGTAGTTGTGAAAATAAGTATCAAATAGAGGTTTCAATGGCATGTGAGGTCAAAATATATATGAATGTATCACCAAGGCGCGAGAAATGAAATCCGTGCACAATCAGCATTTACGCCTGTTTTACATAGATCACATCATTAACAGAGAGGGAAAGGAAATAAAGATCAGATTTTAGTAGCTGATAAACATTAACCAACTCAAACGCGGGTTCCTTCTAATATTCGGAAAGCAATCAAGCTAGCAGAGAGTGGTTTACTCAGTCAACTCCATCAAAGAATTTCATAACTGAGACTTGATTCAAATGTGAATTGCATTACGCAAGTCGGGGGAGGGTTCACCTTATCGATGATAAACTCTATGATATCATCTGATAGACTCATAAACTCAAAGGGTTATTGCATCTGCTAGACTTATGAATCGGAAAACTCTCACTATATAACATCCGTTAATCCCCCAAAGGGTTATTGCATCTTTTTACCACAAATCTTGAGAGGCCCCTCATTTCTGTAGACTGTAGGTGTGCAACCATCTCCACCTTCGAGTATTCTCTGTTCTATTTCTTGTTTTGTTTCCATATCTTTCTATGTAAATAAATATAAAAAATTGCAAATGGGGCATCATACTTGCTGCAACAACAAAAAAGTGAAGAGGAGGCTTTGGTCCCCATAGGAAGAGTTCGCAAGCCCTTCCAACTACAAACATAATAAGGACACCAACAACCTCATTATCAGCCACGGATTTCTTGAATAGCGGAGCGCAGTAAGTCATCTCCGACAACTGATCGCAATTGCCTCAGGAAAATATCCTTCCCCAACATCCCTTCCTGCAAAAGGCAAAAGTAAAGACCTCTACAAGAAAGAACATTACACTAATTAAACATTCATACTGGTAAGAAAAAACATAGCATACCTTGTACAGTACACATAACGTTCCTATTTCTTGCCTTTTGGGCAGAGGAAGGGAACTTTTCAGCTTGCAATCAACTTAGCAAGTAGGAAAGATGGATGGGGAAACCTATTCACACTTGAAACACCATTCCCGAAATAAATTTAGGACATCAGTTCACAAAATCCTCAATTCTGTAGCAAACGAATACATAACAAGCAAAGCATTTACCTGATACATTCACAGCCCTGTTGCTCACTATACACTCTGGGATAATATGAGTATTCATGTTAGCCTGCCAAACTATATACCACTTGGGATTCGTCAAGTCATCCACACCAGTATCATAATCTACACTTGAAGGATGAGACTGTCCAGAACCCGGTTCAACTTTTTCACATTTTCCTAGAACTACTCTACACAACATGACATGCTTCTCGCCGTTCTCATCTATCTCTGACTGCATTGCACTGAACCAAAAACCACTTAGTAATATTAAGTAAGCAAAAAAGGAAAAAAATATTTTCTTATTTCCATTTCGGGTTATATCGAACATAAGAAAATACATTAAACGATAATCTAAATGGAAGTGGCTGTTGGAGGAAAATTCCAGAAAATACTGATATAATGTCTAATCACTTGCTTTTTCTTTCATTTTCTTATAAACATGCACACAAATGTTTTTAACACAAAAGTTATATATTCTTTATTTTTGTGGATCAGGGCAAGGTGTGGAAAGAGTGACAGGTTCAGGCAGATTTACAATCTAAGGCCCAATTTTGAAGAGAGGAGGTTTCACTTGGGAGAAAATTTCTCTTCTGATTGAACTCCACAGCGTTCTAAGAAATAGGTGTTTATTATTTTTATCTTTATTTTAAAAACAAAACCTGTCATCCTTAATTAATAACATCTACATGCAAAAATAATTAAAATTCTCTAGTTTCCTATTAAGTTGGTCTCAGATAGTGAAGTATCTCCCTAGCAGAACTGACAGCAACATCAAGAACTTATGCAATTCAAGCTTAAAGAAAAAGATCATGGCTCATGACAAAGGTGCCAAGTCTCCGAAATCTTCTGCTGATCCTCCAAATAATGGGACTTGAAACAATTCATAAAACTTGCGCATTGTGAATCCAAACAATAATATGATAATTCCAAATGCACCAGGGCATCAATCATCATTCTAAACCAACCTCTGGCTCTTCAAGGGTTTGCTCCGGCTGATAATCTACCAGAACTGATCCAGTTGTGATTTACCATGTAAAATTAGCAACTACGTCACTGCCTCATCCAATTCAAGTACCCACATGGTCTGATTTCACTCACATCCCTCAACCTATGAATCAAGTCAAGCCCCAGACTCGGCCAGTGTGGCCCCGACCATCTACTTCACCTACAACAACCAATAAAAGCTCATTTGAAATGATAATTAGTGTCACTAAGAGACTGAGAAATTGCATTTTCACTTCAAAACTCAAAGGCATTCCTAGTTATGTGAGGTAGTATAATTCTGAGATATCTATAAGACAATGCACATGATGTGCGCGAGGCATGCGTGTAGTTGTAAAAATAAGCATCAAATAGAGGATTTGAATGGCATTGCATGTCAAAATATATATGAATGTATCATCAAGGCGCGCGAAATGAAATTCGTGCACAATAAGCATTTACGCCTGTTTTACATAGATTTCATCATTAACAGAGAGGGAAATGAAATACAGATCAGATTTTAGTAGCTGATAAACATTAACCAACTCAAACGCGGATTCCTTCTAATATTGGGAAAGGAATCAAGCTAGCAGAGAATGGTTTAATAAGTCAACTCCATGAAAGAATTTCATAACTGAGAGTTGATTCAAATGTGAAATGCATTACACAAATCAGGGGAGGGTTCACCTTATCGATGATAGACTCTATGATAGAATCTGATAGACTCATAAACTCAAAGGGTTATTGCATCTGCTAGTCTTATGAATCGGAAAACCCACACTATATAACATCCCTTCATCCCCCAAAGGGTTATTGCATCTTTTTACAACAAATCTTGTGAGGCCCCTCATTTCTGTAGACTGTAGGTGTGCAACCATCTCCACCTTAGAGTATTCTCTCCTCTTTATCTTGTTTTGTTTCCATATCTTTCTGTGTAAAAAATATAAAAATTTGCAGATGGGGCATCATACTTGCTGCAACAACGAAAAAGTGAAGGGGAGGCATTGGTCCCCAGAGGAAGAGTTCGCAAGCCCTTCCAACTACAATCATAATAAGGACAACAACAACCTCATTATCAGCCACGGATTTCTTGAATAGCGGAGCGCAGTAAGTCATCTCCGACAACTGATCGTAATTGCCTCAGGAAAATATCCTTCTCCAACATCCCTTCCTGCAAAATGCAAAAGTAAAAACCACTACAAGAAAGAACATTATATTAATTAAACATTCATACTGCTAAGAAAAAACCTAGCTTACCTTGTACAGTCTACGTAACGTTCCTATTTCTTGCATTTTGGGCAGAGGAAGGGAACTTTTCAGCTTGCAATCAACTTAGCAATTAAGAAAGATGGATGGGGAACCCTATTCACACTTGAAACACCATTCCTAAAATAAATTTGGGACATCAGTTTGCAAAATCCCCAATTCTGTAGCAAACGAAATACATAACAAGCAAAGCATTTACCTGATACATTCACAGCCCTGTAGCTCACTATACACTCTGGGATAATATGAGTATTCATGTTAGCCTGACAAACTATATACCACTTGGGATTCGTCAAGTCATCCACACCAGTATCATAATCTACACTTGAAGGATGAGACTGTCCAGAACCCGCTTCAACTTTTCCATATTTTCCTAGAACTACTCTACACAACATGACATGCTTCTCGCCGTTCTCATCTATCTCTGACTACATGGCACTGAACCAAAAACCACTTAGTAATATTAAGTACGCAAAAAAAGGAAAAATTTATATTCTTCTTTCCATTCTCAGGTTATATCGAACATAAGAAAATACATTAAACAATAATCTATTGGACAAAAGTTCCAGGAAATACTGGTATAATGTCTAATCACATACTTTTTCTTTCATTTTCTGACACCTATAAACATGCACACAAAAGTAACATATTCTTTATTTTTGTGGATCAGGGTTACAAAGGTGTGGAAAGAGTTTCAGGTTCAGGGGGATTTACTATCTAAGGCCCAAATTTGAAGAGAGGAGGTTTCACTTCGGAGAAAATTTCTCTTCTGATTGAACTCCACAGTGTTCTAAGAAATAGGTGTTTCTTATTTTTATTTTTATTTTAAAAACAAAATCTGTCATCTTTAATTAATAACATCTACATGCAAAAATAATTAAAATTCTCTAGTTTCCTATTTGAGTTGGTCTCAGATAGTGAAGTATCTCCCTAGCAGAACTGACAGCAACATCAAGAACTTATGAATTTCAAGCTTAAAGAAAAAGATCATGGCTCATGACAAAGGTGCCAAGTCTCCGTAATCTTCTGTTGATCATCCAAATAATGGGACTCAAAACAATTCACAAAACTTGCGCACTGTGAATCCAAACAATAAAACGATAATTCCAAATGCACCAGGGCATCAATCATCATTCTAAACCAACCTCTGGCTCTTCAAGGGTTTGCTCCAGCTGATAATCTACCAGTACTCAGAACTGATCCAGTTGTGATTTACCATGCAAGATTAGCAACTACGTCACTGCCTCATCCAATTCAAGTACCCACATGGTCTGATTTCACTCACATCCATCAACCTATGAATCAAGTCCAGCCCCATGTGTTATGCAAAATGAAATTTCCATGCCAGACTCAGCCAGTGTTGTCACAACCATATGCTACACCTACAACAACCAATAAAAGCTCATGATCTCAAAATACAGATTTGAAATGATAAATTATTGTCAGTGAGAGACTGAGCGATCGCATTTACACCTTAAAACTCAAAGATGTTCCTGAATTATGTGAGACATTATAATTCTCTGATATCTATAAGGCATGCACAAAATGTGCGTGAGGCATGCGTGTAATTTGGCAAATAAGTATCAAGTAGAGGATTTCAGAGGCATGTGATATCAAATTATGAATGAATGTATCATCAATGTGCGAGAAGAAAGGAAATATGTGCACGATCAGCATTTATGTCTGTTATTACGTAGATTCCATCATTAATAGTGTGGGAAAGAACATCAAGATCAGATCTTAGTAGCTGATAAACATTAACCAACTCAAACACGGATTCTTCTACTATCCTGAAAGCAATCAAGCTACTCGAGAGTGGTTTAATAAGTCAACTCCATCAAAGAATTTCATAAACTGAGGATTGATTCAAATGTAGCTATACAACTTGGTTTGTATTTATCAATAAGTTTTGGATAACATATAAGCCAGCATCCAACAAAATCGTGCATCCAGGCAAGACGAATCCGTATTTATGAAGGAACTTGTGCAAAACAAATAGAAAGAAGAAACTACCTCCAGTCTATCAATTAATCCTTGCTGCTTGAGGTCATATAATTGGAATGGAACTGCAAAATTAGAAGTGTACCCATCATCAATTTCAAAGGAATATTAGTATGTCAATTCATTTTAAAACAGAAACAGATGGCAGGAAGGAATTTAGGAAGATGACATGTAAATAACTGCCATTCTTTTAGGTAATACATAATTGAAGCTATGTTTTTTGCTTCAATATCAATTGTCATACATTCTGGTGTACGCTGATGAAGAGAAAATACAGAATAGGACTGAACATCTAAACTAGAATATCATAAAAGTTCAACAATAAAAAAAAATGATACTTTATACTTACAATCAATGTTGTCGTCAATTGGCGGATTTGGGCAAATACTGAAAGAGCACATGCAAACGCCTCGAAATCTAATATTCCCTTGTGCTTTGTATCAAACATATCAAATACCTAGAGAATATAAACAACCAAAGGATTTCATTGATGAAAATAATAGTGATGGTGGTGAGGAGGAGGCCAAAGACACAAACAACAACAGAAACAATAAGAACAGTAAAAGAGATAACAATGTGGTTTGCAACTATATGTCAATAGCTGCAGGATGAAAAAGGGGGTTGATACAGTATACACAGGCCATCAGGTTTTGAGATTAGATAAACACAGTACACTGTATTTTGCGAAATTCCATTGACAATAGAAGCAGAATTCGCGCATATGGTACATGATGTGATGAAACTTACCTTGTTAGTGAACGAATTCTCTTTATTGTTTGTCTTAAATAGTGCAAGCTTGAACTCTTCCAGGAAACAAATATATACACCTGGAAGAAATACTAAATTATGAATCAGTGACAAGAAACGACATGCAGAGCAAAGAACAAAGTTTCAATGCTGCTGCTCCGATGCAGGATAAAAAACACAAATTACCTCATCTGAAACATCACAAGCAGAAATAATGAAAAATATAGTAAAATATTTACAGGACTAATTTCATTCATTACCTTGTTAATCAGCCCATCGTCGATCACAGCTCTGTTAATCTTTTTAAACAGTTCAGACAAGGCTTCTATTTTATTAACACTGATTGCACCGGAGCAACAAGAGACAAAAAAACAGATATCTTAACAAGCAATAATCCGAGATCTTGGCTAGGAGATGTAGAGTGAACAAACATAAAAACTGCGATATGCTCACATGCATGTCTCTTGCTAGTGCTTCAGGATTTCTGAGAACCTTCAGTACCGTATCTTTCAGATTCAGAAGTAGTTAAAACAGCGGTAAGCTCCGTCAAGGAACTGCACCATGGCTTTCCAGGATACCACAATGCTCCATTCCTGTTCAGAAAAAAGATAAACATTCAATTACTGATCGATTCTTTAGATAGAGTATTTGCTTCACGCAATTGATGTACAAGAAATTAGAGAATCCAGTTAGAAATGTCATGAGAAGAAAAACAACATAAAAGTTGCAATAAGGAGTGTCAATTATAGCATGTACATTAGGTACACCTTTTGCGCAGTAAATCCCCGTGTAACCATAAAATGTCATTTATCAGTACCAAAAAAGGAAATAGAAGCATCCATTACTGGAGAGGAGTATCTCCTAAACTATGGCAACTAAAAGTTGTACTAAGGCATCCTTGCCAAAGGGTCTAGTGGAAGACGGGAGTTGGTTAATGGCAGAAAACCTTTGTTTGAAAAATATATGTGTAACAACTGCTAATAGGAATATTAGGACTAATGGATTCTTTACATGAAGCATATGCTTTGCGCAATTGATGTACAAGAAATTAGAAAATCCGAGGTCAGAAATTGTCATGAGAAAAAGAAGAACATAAAAGTTGCACTGGAGTTGTTTGAAGATAAACAAAATACTGTTTCGTCCATGAATGACAGTCTTAGCTTGAACTACCACAAAGTCATAAAAGAGAGTGAATGGTGAAATTTTGGTGTATTCTAGAGTATTAATCTCAATAACTTAAAAATCAGTCTCAATCATAGCATGTACTTTAAGTACACTTTTGAAAATTAAATCTTTATTTAATAATGAAATGTCATCTATCAGTCCTAAAAAGAAAGTAGAAGCATCCATTAGTGGACAAGGAGTATCTCCTAAACTATAGCCAAGTAATAAGAGTTAAATGGCAGACACTGCTAATAAGATCATGAATATTGCAGTTATTTGTGGTTAACAAGTATTTCACCCTTCAAGATAGAAAAGGCGTTAGATCTTATATAATTTTCGCATGAAGTACAGAAGGCACATGCTCCTTTAATAATCACTCACGTTAATGGACAGTTGATATAGTGCGTATATATATGTATCAATGTACTCCCAAATATATCATTTTGTTATGCTCATTTGACATTGCATTAATTGCCATCCGGTTCTGTAATGCCAGATGGCATGATATACAAACAAAATGAAAAATCAATTAAACTAGAAGCACGACAGTTGAAATCCGACACAAGACTAACTGTTTACAGTTAAACTTTTGAATTCACAGACTGCAGTTTTACTATCTCGGCTTAGTGGTTGCTCTACGCGCCATCTCCAGCAAACGACAAACTAAAGACACGGAATCAACTTATTATAGAAACAAAGTAATCAAGGTGCATTAATGGCAGCTGATTAAAGCTCGTTTGTATATGCCGTACAGATTACAGAATACGACAACACCTAAAGACGAGTCAACTCTAGATCACGGTTATGGTACATAGACATCTTCATGTAGCTTACTACATAACATAAACGAAAATTCTTCAATCTTAAAGCAACATGCCATTACAAGCAACAAATACAATCATCAAATTCAAAGTGCACTTAAACATCCAAGTAAGAACAAAAGATATTCTACCAAATATCAAGTAAACCATTCATTTCAACCATTTAAATAATCTATACATGCAATTTGCTGAATTGCTTCTGTTGTCGAAGTTGATACGGTGGATTAACAAATTAAAAATAAATAAATATAAAAGAGTGACTTCAATTAAAAATACATGCATTTTTTATCCAAAGGGAAAACTCACCGATTCATCGTTCTTCATCCAGCAAAAAATCTCAATAAACTAGCAATAAGGGGGGCGAAATGATGTATGCTCGAATGAATTCGAACTGAAATTGTGGATGGAGTTAGGGTTTATGATTGAGGGTTTTGAAAATTAGGGTTTTTGATGAATTGGGGATCCGGACCTGAATTAGAATTGGGGCAAAATTGCATGGATGACGTGGTGGCTGGCGTAATTAATACACAAGATGATTTTATTTTTTTAAATTACAACATTAATTTTTATTACAATTTCATCTCAGCCTAATATTTACAGTAATAATTTAGTTATTATCTCATTATGCAAAGGTTGTATGAAATATTTTCATGGTGGCAAAATAGAATACCGGGGTTTTTCTCTGTTGAGTGCGTCGAAGCGATAGCGGCAACAATGGGGGTGCAATTTATCCGGGATTGGGGATGGGAAAATTTGATTTTAGAAGGGGATTGGGCGTCAGTGATTAGGGACATTAACAGTGAATCAGAAACCTTGGCATCTCATGGGGTAATAGTTGCGGACATCTGTCAGATGAGTAAGGATATCGGGGTTTTTCGAGTTCAACTGGTTAGGCGTACGGCTAAAGAAGTAGCTCATACACTTGCAAGAGAGGCTCTCAATTTCCATTCTTGGCCGATGTAGTTGTGTCCTGTTTCTGTTGTGTTTTATTCTGTTTTTATTTGATCTGTATATTGCCTTGTATGAACTTTGCAGTGAAGTTTATGTTACATATTTATAATATGTATATTTTGTTTCAAAATAAAAAGAGTTTCATTTATTTATCCTTCCTTTTCATTGGTGAGAACATATTGTTTTGGTGGGGTGCTTTACACCGTATAAATCTCTCAATCTCCTTTTAGAATCGAACAGTAGAGTTTTTTCAAAATTCTATTTTCTGGAAATCGGTTTTAGCAGCGGATGCAATCCCTCTACTCCTAATGTTTGTGTCTATTGGGAAGAGTTATGTTTTCCATTATAAATTTCATTGCATCATTCTGGAGAGGGATAAGAAAAAGAGATCATACGCAGAAACTTTACTCTCAAAAACCTACTGTCTAAAACTCCAGATTTCTACTTCAAAATTCTGATTTTTGGTTTCTGCATATATTCTCAAAAACCAACCTGTGATCTGTTCAATATTCAAACATTATCAAAACAGTTATTATTAGTGAAGGCAATTGTGGGTTATTCGAGTTCGTGGGAATTTCTTGTTCGAGTGCACGTCAAGGATTCCTGAAGGTTCGTTGTATCTTGGGAGTAGACGTCGAGAGATTGTTTACACCACTGCAGCGGCGGAAATTCTACTCTAAAGGAAGCACGGTTTCTACGTGTGCCTCGAACCGGGTTCTATCTAAAACACCCCTCTTAGATTATTATTACTTGTTGATTGCTTTTTGTTTGATTTGTGTGACTTAGCAAATTATCTAAACCAACAGAAGATTTATTTTTCAGCCAACAGTTTATTAATGAAGTATTACCGTTTGTTTGTCTAAAAAAGAAAAGAAAAAAAAAACTAAAAGTGCTCAAATTAGACAAAAGTTGATTTTAGATTTTTTCAGGACTTTGCAAACACCACCTTAATCAACTTATACTAATTTTAAATATTTAAGAAAATAACTAAAGAAGTCGCATTTGCTTAAACGCGTCTTTTATTTCTTGGGTCACACATGTGCAAATTGAACTCAGGCATTCACGTGTCTGAGATTAGTAACAAAATCTTGTACAAAATTAGTGAAACTTTTGCAACATTAGTCATTTAATGTGTACCTATACAGAATTAGTCCTCTAATGTGCACCTTTAATTTTTTGGTCTCCTATTGTGCACAAATTCCACAATTCGTCATTTCTCTGCAAGAATTCACTATCCTCTCCTGAAAAAGCACGCGATGGCGCGTGGACGCCTGGAAATCTACTATGTCTGATATTGAACTCTTCTCGTCATAGATATTACAGTCATTCAAAGCCAATTTCGTGTGTCCATATTTGTCGACAAATCTATCGTTCTTACTACGATCTGTGATCTAATAGGTAAATATGTGATACCCTATTAATCACATCTTATGTCCTTGACTTTTATTCACATTAATGTGTATGACCATATCCATAACTATTATGAAATGAGCGCTCAGATTAAGACAAGTTCTTTGTAATTATAACAAAGGAAATTGGATGTTTTAGGAATCCATCATTTCAAGCACATTCCTAGCTACTCGACCATAATCACTCTAAGATAAGATGCTAGATATTTTGTATTCTGATAGTACCACAAACTCTAGGTCAAAAGGGGTTCTGGAGACAAAGAGTCTATGAGTGACGACAAATTAAGATTGACGAGTCAATGACCACTCATTTGACGAATTTCTCTTTTAATCGTCGTGCTCCAGCCATTTATAAAACCATTTATATAAGAATGAAAGCATCCCGATAACACAAATTGTTCAAGAGCAAATTATCTCTATGTGTATAAATATAAACGTTACTCCAAGAAGAAAAAGAGTAGCAAATCATGTCGTGAATCTGAAAAAGTTACGCAATGATGTAGGACAAGAGACCCCAGATTTTGAAGATTCCCGCTAAAAAGAAGAGATTGCCCTAAAATAGCCATAACTTTTGATCCAGGGATCCCATTGAGACCCATATTATATCAAAACGAATGTCTTAATGTGCTCTACAACTGAAATAAATGTATACTATTATACAGTGAAGTTTTGAGTCTCAATAACTTCGTCAGAGGCAGTTTTGGAAGCAAGACACTCTTATGGTGCAATTTCATTAGGACTTTAGTTTTACTAGGATTTTAGTTTTATTAGAGTTTTACTATTATTAGGATTTCATTATTATTAAATTTTGTTTCTTTTTTGAATTTGTTTCCAAGTAGGATTCGATTTCCTACTTTAGTTAGGTTATTTGGGAGAACTATATATAGTTCTTCTTCTCTATGTTTTATTTAGCTTTTGACCATTTATTAGATAAAAATTGAAGATTAATCCAAATTCTGGTGGATTCCAATTTTCTTTCGTTGATTATATTTGTTTGTTGATTGTATGCTTCCATTCTGCGTCACGCACTACCCATTAATAATATGCATAAAATGATGTACCTTGTACTATATAAAATACAAAATAAGATAATTTTCCACTTTTTTTTCATGGTGGGAAAATTGCCACCTTTCAAGAAGTTAATTTGTTTATTTATTTTCTCATATAGAAGTAATGTATCTATTTAACATAACACATAAAATGTTTTGCCAAAAATTTCACGGAATGCGATTGAACCTCTTTAGTTTGAGTTCGGAACGATTATGTAAGGTTTACTGTCATTGTGTTATAATGTTGCTCTTTAATTGACAAAACGCACACGATTAATTTCTCTCTCCTGCATTTCAATAACTGCCCATTGCCCCGCGCCCCGCAAATGAGCACATTTCTCCTTATAGTATACTTGAAAGAAAAGGGTTCGACAACAGTAGATATCGAAAAGCTGAAGAACCACAGTAGTTTCTCTCTCCTATCATTCTATTCCTTCTTTTACATGAATTTTTACATGACTATTTGTATAATAATGGAAAAAATCAATTGTGTAGAGTAGAGAGTTAAAGTATTCAAAAAATTAAAAACACATATTTTCATAATACTAATTCCACAAAAACAGTGAATATTATGAAAAATATGGGAAATATATTCGGGTGCTTGAGAGTTAGTCATATAATAAAGTAATATTTTTGTTAATTATAGATAGCGAAAATCTGGAGAAATGTGAGAAAATTTTGGAAAAATATGAGAGACTTGTAATATATTATATCTCAATTAGATAATAATTTTTATAATATTAAATTCCAGTGAAACTGGTGAAAATTATGGGAAAATATGTTAATATTGTAGAAAGTTCATGAAACCATAAGAAAAAAAAAAATTATTTTTGGGAATAACTTATCCGCAGCCAACGTGCATCCTAGCACGTGCCCCAGACACACATTTGCGGCCAAACGTCCGCACAGGTACGTATTGAATGTCGTTCTCACTAAAAGCTTAAGCTTATAGAGAGGATTGACATTTATATATTTATGTATATAATCTCCAACACGCCCCCTCACGTGCAGGCCGTAAATCTTTTTGTTACGCCTGACACGTGCTATTTTTTGTTAAGTGGGTGGCGGTGGGATGAGATTCGAACCCAGGACCTCCTCTTTTCCTGAGCTCTGATACCATATTGAATGTCGTTCTCACTAAAAGCTTAAGCTTATAGAGAGGATTGACATTTATATATTTATGTATATAATCTCCAACAGTACGCACACTAGCATGCCAGTGCGCAGTGCGCACACACTGACAACCCATCGCACGCGTCGTCATGCACATTGGCATGCCAACGCGCATGCACACTGATGTGCTTGCACGCGCGTATATTGCCAGCCCAGAGAGCATGCGCGCCAGCACGCCCACTGACACGAACACGAACATGAACAAAAGCAACCCAGCACACACCCGGGCACACCAATTAGGCAACCACAAAAACTTCTCTCTCATGCATTTCAATAACTTTTGCATCATTGTTTTAGTGTTATTTATTTGAGATGGGTAATGTTTTTATTAATATTTAGTTCCATAAGCAACAAAAAAAAGTGAAAATGTGAGAATATTGTAGAGAAAATTGGAAAATTGAAGTGAGAGTTGTTTATCGAATGAATATTGGATTCGGCAAAGATAGTGGAAGACATTATAAAATTCTCTCTCGTATAACTTTGCACATTCCTTCTTATATATATAACTTTTTCATGTTTGTCCTTTTTTCCTCATGAATATCATTATTCCGTCGAAAGATGTGAGAATATTGTATAAAAATATGTGGAAGCATTAGAATAAATTTTACATACTTTTTTAGTTTCATATAAATGATAAATGTAATGTATGTTTAAAAATATCAATATCACATTCCCTCTTATATAACTTCAGATATTCTCTCTTATATAACTTAATAACTTTTATTCCGCAAAAGTATTGAAACAAATGAGTGAATATGAGAAATTGTAGGAAATTTTTTGATGCATTAGAAAAGTACGAAAGTGGCTTATTTATTTAGTGGAGAAATTATTCTTATCAATGTTTAATTCCCAAAGTATAAGTGAAAACTGTGATGAAAAAATAATATTATAACATTATAGAAAACCAAGCAAACAAAATATATTGTATTACATTTAATTTTCCAAACTAGTGGAAAGTATGATAGCATTTTAGAAAAACAAGGAAATATTTTAACACTTGTATTTTTTATACTTATTCAACACAATACATTATTTTGTAAAAAATCATTATGGATCTAATAATAGCTTAACATGATGCACTTTTTGTAAGAGATTTAGATGATATAGTGTAAAATTCATTGAGCACATTCTGTTGTGACACGTAAACAACAACTTCTAAGTGCACGACTTCGTTGAGTTTTTAAATGGTTAGCTATAATTTCTATCTAACTAACCACAACATTTACTGCTTCACCTACCATTGAAAGTTTTGTTTAATTTGACATTGTGCTTTTTTAATAGAATACATGAAATTGCAATACTTCCAGTTTAAGCGTGTGACTTTTACAAATAGTTTCACAGATAATTAAGTGATATATGAAAACGACTCTTCTTTATGATTCCATTTTACTTCTATGTTTCCTATCTTTTTTTTTATATAATTTTTTTTTATCTTATTTTAGTCTTTAACCGTTGCTTCTTGGGATTGTATCTTTTGACATTGTTTTATGTTTCATCCACAATATTCTGCTAGAATTGAATGCACTAGTGGGTACATACATGAGCTTCAACAGGTTGGGTGGCCTGATATATAAGTTACTTTTAAAGTTCATTGGGGCATCACCAACTATTAAATGAGTTTCTAGCATTTTCTTGAAGCGTATGTGACTTGACACTTATTTACGCCTTGTTGAAAGACGTCGTTTTACTTGTAGGGTTGGGCATGCATTATTGGAATATTTATGACAAGGTTATAGTAACAAATCTTGTGAAAATTGTTCACTTAGAGCTTGAGATTTATCATAACGAGAATTAAGAGGTGAGTTTCCTAACATTGTTTGACCATATGGTTTTAACTTGTGCTACAAAAGTATACCAGAATTATGTTTTCATTTCAGAATTTAGAGGCAACTATTCGACGTATAAGCGATGTTTTTTTTTTTTTTTTAAGAGAATGATGGCCAAAGATGACCATTTTGAAAAAGCGGTCAATTTCTTTGCCACACATAGCCAAAAAAAGTCGCTAAGATTTTCTAAGGAAGTGATGCTCCTGGCTAAACTGATTGACATATTAGAAGGTATAGATTTATCCACCACACATGTGTCACGTACTAACTTTTTTCACCCAAAAGATAGCTCGTGCGGCCTTACCAGCACTACGTGTGCCTAGCAAGTCAGAATTCCAAACTTGAAAGTGTTGCTTGAAAGCTAAAGAAGACAATAGTGTGTGGACAAAGCTTATTCATATTGCTCAAAAAGTGTTTTTTGTTGTTTACAATGAAGTCACTACATCTATTCATAGTATGCCTCCTCCTCAGCAGAAGATGGCGATCGTTTTGATTAACAGTTGAAATTAAGCCTATACATGGTTTCACACTTTTCTAAATCACTTAAAAATATTAAGCTCTTCTAGGAGCCTCTCAAACTGACTTACATGTTGTAGAAACAATATTTATGAAGAAGTCCCTAAAAAAGTTGAAAATTGCAAAACTTTCCAAGTTGCCGCATGGGCAACCTAAGTGAACTCATGAAGCGCATAGAGTGTGCATGTTGGGATATCTATCTCGCCCAATGGCACACTCCTTGGTTCGCACTAGATCAGATTCCTTCGCACAACGCGTGTGCAACGTGTTGCCCTTGATCAGTCTACTGGTGGGATCCTATGCGGGATCGTGGGTGTGATCTCCGTGATCCAATGTGTGGCTCTATGTGGGATCTTCGGCGTGATATGAGTGGGAGGTCTCATTCTCTTCACCGAATTTGGTGACCTCTTCGACGTTGGAACTCCTCAAATTTTCCCCAAAATTGTCACAGTTGGTCTGCTGGCTCCCTAGTTGTCTTGGCTTTCGATAGTCCCACCCATTGCACTAAGTATTTGGTCCAAGGTTTAACGTCTCACCTTAAGACAACTCGATCAACAAAGAATGATATACGTCCTTGTTATATTGCGTGATTAAAACTGTTGGCGCCCTTCGTGATAACCCTCAACTTGGCTCATCGTTGTCCTCATGATATAGCTTTAGTTGGCTTACATGGAATGCCAGATAGATCTTCAAATTTGATGGTACAGTCAAGCGATACGCCATGATGCCTATGCGTTTGTCTATGTTATTGTAAATTTATGAGGATTGACATGTAGGGTGTGCAGAATGCTGATGATATGGACTCGATAACAACAAAAACAACCACCAAGCCTGATGAGATGGACAGACGACTTGTAAATCTATGTATGAACTTCATTTGTCAATTAGAGTTTCCCTCGAAAACTTATCAACAGTTAGCACCTATGACTCAAAAGCTCAGAAACAAAAATGATGAAGTCCGAGTACTATATAGTCTTGGGGAGTCATTGGTTTCCTAGGCTCATTTATATTCAATTCCATGTGCTGATTTCAAGTTGTCGTCTTTCTTATTCTCATTATGTACATGCATGTTCATTGGTGCTTATTAGTTTTTTTTTTTTGGTTTGAATAACGGTAGGCGTATACAGGTACGCCCATTAGGCAGTCGAGGGCGCATACGATCGAGCACGCCCATTAGTCTACCACAACATTTTATCTCTCCTGCAATTAAATAACTTTCGCATAATTTGTTTAGTGTAATTTATTTGTGTAAGGATAATTTGTTTATTAATATTTAGTTCCGTAAACCAAAAATAAAGTAAAAGTGCGAGAATGTTGTAGAAAAAGTTGGAAAATTGAAACGAGAGTTATTTATTTAATGAATATTAAATTCAGCAAAAATAGTGAAAGAAATTATAAAATTCGCAATATTCGGTAAATGAACGTCCTCTGACGCACCGCCCTTTGACCTGAAAATTTTGAAAAGAATAGCAAACCATTCAAAGCCGGGAAAAAGGTATAGAAGACGAGTGTAAAAATTTAATGCGAGGATGGGCATGTTTGATGGATCCTATGAAAATGCCAAAGAACTTTGGCCTTCAATCCGGCCAAGGGAAGAAATGAACTCACTGAGCATGAGGTGGACAATGGATTTAAGACTCGTTGTCTCTCAAGCCAATTTAACAATGCCTAACAGTTGAGAAATGTTCGAGCAATGAACAAACCATTTGGCTAACAGCTAAATAAATACACTAAGATCTCGGGATAGCCACTTATTACAAATATTACTTGTCATATTGATGACTTGTTATGCAGCTTGTTACCTGAGGCAATCCATAGCAGCTCACATGTTTTCCAGTATGTTTCAATATCTTTAGTAGTTGGGCAGTACCCTAAAGAATGCAGCTCTTGGGCCAACTTAGACTTGTTGAATATACACCAAATATCAGCACGAATACATCAGACCGACGAAGTTGTAGAAGAAACTTGGAGTCAAACTACATATTATGATAGGCGCATAACTAAAGAGAAATGAAGGCTAAGATGTCGACACTAGTTTGAGCGTTTATCACTGCAAACTATTCTTGCTTACCCAGTATGCCATCAGATTTACTTTATCTACTCCATCGTGAAAATGCTCTAGTTCTTGTACAAGATATCACTCATGTTTTCCAGAAACGTTTCAGTTTGACTTGTAAAAGACGACTCAAGAGCAACTCACTCATGTTCCAACACCTAATGATTTCATCCCCTAAGACCGAAAAATGTTGAATCGAATATGGGCGTTGATGACAACTTTCAAGAAGGGATTTGACCCTAAAGAGCATAAAAGAGAGGGATAGATAACATGAGTTGAGTTTTAACCGGGTCAGATTGATATTCACATACACACATGTCTAATTCGTGACCCTATTCTAGAAATGTCTGACATTGCATTTTGTAACTTTTAGAAGTGTTTTTATTAACTTTTAGAAGTGTATTTGTGCATCCTAGACGTGTGCATTGAGAAAAATGATAAAAGACAAAAACAACTTTTCTCATATTTAGAGTTTTAAATTATTGTTTTGGGTCAATGCAATCTATAAATACGTAGATTGCCAAAATGTTTCTCATTGTGAATCTGTGGATATTTATGAATTACTTTATGACAAATCAATTTAACTTGAGAAAAACATAAAACTTCTATTTGTGTAAATTTGCAAGAATTTTTAAAAAATATTATTCTATTCCAGAAAAGTAAAGGAACAATTGAAGTGTTTTCAAACATAATTTCTCCTGTCGTCTAGTTCATCTTTCCTAAAAAATAGACAACATGAAAATTAGAACTTGAAAATCACTTCTTAACTTTAAACAAAAAGCTCACTATTGCAACAGGCAAACGACTACGTGCCAAACTTTATTGCACTGCAATCATAAAAAGAATGCACTCAAAGATGTTGCAAGTTGCAACTGAAAGAATTTGCAAGAGTTGAAATCCATGTTACAAGTGGTAACTTCTACAACTAGTTTTATTTTTTCTTTTCCCTTTCTGGTGGTAAAACTTCTGCTACTACTGTTACAGCAAGTCAGATCTTCAGTAAACAATATGATAGAAGATCAGCCACAATACACATGAGCAACCATCTTCACCCCCAAAACAAAAGCGACCTAAAAAAATGAAAAAATGGACATCGTTCTTTAACCAAAATGTGACCTCAACAAAACTTCGATCCACTTTGCGCCCAAGGTAAAAACCTGAGGAGAGTCCAGTTGCCACTCAAACTGTACGCGTCGTGCGAGACATTACAGCTGGAATCGGGCATTTCCATTCTTGTGGTCGACTCACAATATCAATATCTACACCATCTTCGCATGGGAAACCTTATGCCCCTGAAACATATTCTTTCTCCAATACACTAAACATTACCATCAGCCGTTCCTGCAGATTTGATGTTATATTCTTCGTGATCCTTTTTTGGTTCCTTGTGCTTTTCAACCACGCCATTCCAATATATACTTGAACATTACAACCTACAGATCTTGAAGGCAGATCCTCAACTTGATATCGTAAGTGAAGCTGCAAATGGGGAGCCACAGATTAGGTAAAAAAGGCCAAAATGTTGTCAGCGAAAAAAAGGGGATGATAGCATCCAATCTCATGAGGTTCGCAAAAACTTCCCTACTGCATAATTAGAGAGACACACAAGAAAATTTATATACAAGTAGAGAGCGGGGGGGGGGGGGGGGGGGGGGGGGGGGCGCTTATCTCTAATGTTTTTAAACTTCAGGGGATGTAAGTGACTATTCAAACTTTAAGAGAACTTGTCTACAATAATGCTTTTTTAAGTCTTCAGGGATGCTTATGTTATTATTAAAACAATAGGGGAGAAATCTGTAATCAGATCAAACCTCTTCGGAGCATATGTAATTATCCCCAAAACCATAATATATTAAATACTTATGAAAGGATGTTAGGTAGCGTACTGTGAAATAGTCACCGAGTGGAACCCCATGAAGGGTCATGACCTCTTCTATGAGCCATCCGTTTTTACCAGGAAGGCGAGACTTTTGCTGAGTGCTAGTCACTTCTCCTCTATAACGCGATATATGTTTGTCAAATTTGTAATAAAGTTGCCTTTGATACACATCTGGAGTTTCAGACTCCCAAGGGCTGTGAGTGTAATTGAGGCATCCAACTCTTTCCATGACCCTTTGATCAATTTCACTCCCTCTGAACAACTCCATGAAGAAACTTGTCTGGAAGGGGCAAAAGAAAATCTCTGTCAGGCTCTTGCATGTTATTATCCACTATATGGAGTCTTAACTTAAGTGCTCCCACAAAATCACTTCATCCATACCATAGCCCACAGACAATTATGGAAAAAACAATGAAAAAAGAGGGAAATATCGTTAAGAGTGGTGTATCATTCTCCTACCAGTGGTATTGAAAAAAACATAAATAACAAATCCAGAGAAAGTATCATCTTGGGGAAGGAAATAATACTCACAGGAAGAGATAGCATAGAAGAATAAACCAAAGACATGTTAACATCTTCGACTCCCAAAAAGGATCCACTCTCCTCAGTGTGAAGGCTTTTGGTTTCAGATTCTTCATCTAATGCTGGAAGACCTTTAGCATCAAGGTCCTCTTCGGATGCTTGAAGGTTTTTGGCTATAGACTCCTCTTCAGAAGTTTGGACAACATTAGCTTCAGATTGTTCCTCTATTATTTGTACCTTCTGCTCAGGAGTTAATGCTCTTGCCCTCCAGAGTGCCATGATTGTTCTGTATGATACAAACAAGTTTATTTCCAGTAAATTCGACCATAAAAAATAAATAAAAAAGAAGAAGATAATAATACAGTTCTGCAGACAAAATACTGGGAGACTAGCACAATGAGTAGAGATAATCCAAGAATGTATATGGGAGGAGACTGATTTTGTGGCGTGATATATCTATTTTTTTATCAACTTTTGGAAGTTATTATACCCAATGTTGTTAAAGGCGTCGGGCGTAAGCAGGGCATTTTAGATATTGAGAGGCGAGGCGTAAGCCTCGTGAATGTTGGTATTTTTTTTAAAAAAATATAAATAATAGTGCAAATAAAAATAGAGCTAAAATAACCTTAAGAATGTGTAAGAAAAATATTTGAGCAACCAAGTTACTGGCATATTTGAGCTACCAAGAGAAATCTACAAGATTGATTATTAATATCTTCTAGAAGATTGCGAGGAAAAGGAAGATTCACTGACTTCGCAATGTGCAAAATATATTTTCACTTTAATGTAAAAAAGAAATCTTTTGCTGACTTTTCAACTTTAGAAATTACAAACCAAAAGCCCTTGATTTGTGTTCCTTTTGGACTTATTTTCTTATTTAAATTGATGTGGCCCACAACTTTTGTGTATTGGGGCGCAAGGCTGAAAATTGCATAGTTCTTAACCACACAAAAAAACGCACAGCTATTGTTCTGGGCGCAAAAACTATGGTTTTTGGGCCGTGGGCGTACGCTCCACTGTTTGGGGCGTACGCCTCGCACAGGTTGCGCCTCAAAGCAGCGCCCTAAGGCGTTTTGGGGCTTATTTCGCCTAGGACGCGCTGGGGGAGCGCTCCAAGGCGCGTTTTTAACAACACTGATTATACCTAACAAAATGAGTAACATAAAATCTCTCAATCAAATAGAGTGTAGTTTCAGTAAGTCCTAAGACGTCGAGTCAGATAGTTCAAAAAGATAACAGAAATGAGTTATTAATAGATTTGATGGGCTCTAACTATTCCAATCTAATCTTCAAACCAGTCAGCAATTTTAATTGACATTCCTATTATTCTCTTTATCAATTCAATTACGAAGTTCTCAACTGAAAATAGGCACATGAAATGACATTTTGAAAACCTAGGATCATAATAAAATATTCTCATTAATTAAAGAAGAAGATGATGATCAAATTTACAAAGCCAGCCAAAAGCTTCATAAGGTTAAGAAATGGTCAACATAAATAAAACCTTGTCACATAAGATGATAATACTATTGAATTTCATTGAGATGTTTCTTATGACTTGACCTGATGCTTGTTTGGCACTTCAACTAGCCTACCTGCCTTTCAGATGTAAATTTTGGATTTAAAAGGTTCTATATGATGGTGTAGGTGTGGGGACGTCCCAGGCAAAATATGTTATTATATCCTAAGACTCCATTCCTACCTAGGAACGATCAAAAGATAACTGAATCACGAAGTCAATAAAAGATAAAGGAAAACATAAGTTTATGATAGGAAAAGTAAATTATAAGCTTCAAATAAAGGATCAAAGTAATGTACAGGTCCGAAGCATCAGCAATGAGTACCAGACAGGAAAACCGAAAATTACCATTTCCAGAAGTCATTCACAAGTGAGTTAATTTGTTTCAAAATGACTAAGGTGGTGTTTGCAAACTCTTAAAAAAAGCAACAATCTGCTTTTAATCTCATTTAATCACTTATAGGGTGTTTGGTTGAGAAGCTCAAATCCTACAATCACTTTTTTTAAGCTGAAAATAGCCATAATCTAGAAGTTGCTATTTCTTAGGTTCCAGCTTGTGGTAGTTAATTTTAATTAATTACAATATAACTTTTTTGAACTTATAGATTTTTTTCCAAACACCCCCAACTTATGGTGAGCTTTTAGATTTTTTTAAAAACACCCCTCAACTTATGACTTATAAATAATTTACAACTTTTACTTAAATTATGAGCTTATACTTTTTAAGAAGAGTTTGCAAACACCACCTAAATTATAGAAGAAATTACCTGTGGGCCACATTGAAAGATACGAAAGAGTGAAAATGAAACTTCAGCCTGCCTTCTGCATCCTGAGTCCTTGCTCCATGCCGTGCATCAAATCCTCTCCCTGGCCTTAGAGTCATAATGATAACTGGACTCCCCATTGATGAGAGAGTAGGTTGTATGAGTTCAATGTCTTCAATATCTTCCCACAGAAAGAAAAATTTCGTTTTGTGACCAAATAGATCCGCATGGAACCCTATGATTCTAGCTGATAGAAAGAGACGGCCCTGCCACCAGAGAAATATGTTAGTCACTCCAAACAAGAATAAGGACATAAGTAAAAATCATAGCTCCCCCACCAATTTGAAGAGCACTTATCTAAAATTCTGTTATTCAGGAAAGCGAGAAGCCTTATAAATCCAACGAATAATAAAGTATCAACAGGATGTTGAGGAAATAAATAAGCCAAATATTTATGAGATCGGAAAACACTTGCAAGATAAAAAGAATAAAAATATTAAATGAACAGAAGTAAGTACCTGAAGCGGCATTCTCCTTTTCAAGTGACAAGAAAAGTCATTGATGAGAAATTCCTCAGGAGGGAGGCTGAAAAGCTTTTGAAATGCTGAATTAGTTTGAGGAGAACGGAGTCTTATCTGCAAGCGGTCCCATGCACCATGTTAAGCAGCACAAAATTTGGTAATTGGAAAAAAGAAAAGTGATCTAATAAGGCGTGAACCATCTTGCCAACTTACTTTCTTGCCAACCTCCTTCTCCATCTTCGTGAGATAGTCTGCTACAACATTTCCGCCCTTACTATTATTTAAGAAAATTCTTAAGTGCAACTTCGACTGGCATGCCTGAGCCAACTTGCCTTGTAGAGGAACCCATATATCAGACAAATCCGAAATATTAGATTTTAAGAAGTTAATTTCAGCACGCCCAAGAGACGTAGCTTCATCAAAAGGCCCATCAAAGTCAAAAACTTCAACATCCAGCACTGATGGAGCATCATCCATTGCATCGAATTCAAAGATTTCTGCAAAAAGAAAAACATAAAGCTCCCTAAAGAATTCCAACACACGTATGCACAAAGTTATCGCCGACTAACCAATTATCCACTGTTTTGGCAAGAAACAGAAAAGATATACCCCAAAAAAAAAAAAAAACATAAAATGGAAGTACCATTCCAGAGAGGGTTGGATTTCTGAAACTTGATCGAACTGGTTCTTGTTTTCCCATTGCAGGTGAACACCACGTAAGGATCGGAAAACCCACTTGAATCAACGGCTGCCAAGCTGCTTCCTTCAATTAAGGCAACCGTGAGCAACCAACCATCACCCTGTGCTTTAATTCCATGATCGCTGCCTGTAATCAAAATTACAGAGGTGTAAAACAATTAAGTTTGTTGGGACTAATATAACAATGTATAGACGAATATGCCACCTTTATTGAGCCTAGGCCCACGAGTCTAATGGAATAACATATTCTAATCACATTAGATTTGGATATAAGATTTACAAGATACCAGCAAGACATACATATGCACGCATGTAAATTTGTATATATGCATGCATGTCTGTCTGTGTACTTATGGGGTACCTGGGAGGTGGGTCAGTTAAAACATATATGAACTATGATTTTTGGCTAAACAATTTATATATTGTATAGATCTTTGGTGTTTGGCTTTTATCATTCAGACTATGATTCGACACAATGAACTTGGCAATTATATAACATTGGAATACCTTTTTGCACTCTGGCCTGCATAAAGCGAGACATCAACTCTAGCACCCTTTTCCCTTGCAGAACCAATACTCCAGCTACTATGAGTTCACCAATGGAATCTGGCAAGTCTAGACCAACAAACTCAAGACCCTGAATTGTGCTCGGCATAGCCAGCCATATATGTACGAGCAAATATAACCCCATTAAAGTAGTAGAAATTACTGTGAAATTAGCAAAGTACTGAACTGCCAACTTCCAGTCAGACTGCTTCTCCACCTGAAGAGATGACAAAATCTGATCTTTCTCAGAACCTATATCTTTAAGATCAAGTGGCTTTACAATCTCAGACAACAACTTCCCATATTGCTCAAAATTGTCCCTTATACCCTGTCTTGCTCCACCTTCAATCATACCTTTCATCATAGTGCTCTGTGAAAAGTTAACTTGCCAAGAAACTACCAGTCGAGAAGACTGTTCACCTGATGGCTGCTCAGGGCCAGGAGTAATGATGTAAAGCAGTTCTACCTTAAAAGTCTTTCCATATGGAGCATCTGGAGTGCTAGAGCTGGCGAAAATAGCAAAGGTCTTACCATCAGCTTTCAAATATGTATGCTCCTCTGTGGCTTTCAAAGCTTTAATGAGTTTACTAGCAGCTTTGGTATAAGAAACAACTCTTTTTAGACTCTCACCATTATTTTCAAACTTCCAGGGCCCTATTTGTAAATCAGTAGACCCTTGTACGTCGTTTAAAGACTTCAAAAAGTTTGAATCTGGTGAAAAGAGCATTGAGTTCAATTCTCGCGGGGCTATTGCGTACAATTGGTCTAAAACGACACCTCCAGATAAACTACTTGGAACTTCAACTTCTTGGTCTCTGGTTCCCACACTCTCTATTAATTTATCAAAATCAACTGACGAGGACTGTTCTTCAGGCTTATTCTCCAGAACCACTGAATTCATAGTTTTAGGCAACTCTAATGCATCACTACCTTCGACAGAGCTCATTGGCGTCGTATCCAGATTCTTGTTAAACATTTGTGCAATTCGACCAGCCAATTTCGGGCCAAGTTTTTCCTCCTTAGACGATGTAGCTTCGTCTAATCGCATAGGAGATGGTGACCTCATAGGAGAAAACCGAGGTGAGTCCATTGCTATATCAGCATACTTCCTCGGCAGTATTGCAGGATCAACAACAGGTGGCAGGTCCAACGATGTCTTACTTTGCAAGAAACAAATGGTGAGAAGAATTTCACCTACAACATTTGTCAATTTGGGATAAAAACAAATGTACCAAAAACTCCCTCAATCAAAGTAGTCACAATATCACGAAATATATCGTTTACTTGAAAAGAAGAAAATCCTCCCATTACTTCTTTTAGGAGAAACAACAGCCAACATCAATCTAAGAAATTAAAGAAGGCAAGGAAATAACAAGGCAGGAACCTAATTTCTATACTACTCCACTAAACGTATTATAGCTAAACATTCAATCTAGTTACTAATGTCCAACTAGCTAATTGAACTATATGCTTCCACTAAACAAACAATCAAATGGCAGCTCAGAGGTGCACTATTAAACATCAACTAAAGAACGACGAATGTTGCTAAAGCGTAAAAACAGAGATAAATCAGAAAGACACCATACCACATTCTTTATTCTTGGGCTTCTTATTCTTAGGCTGCAATGTGTACCAAGCAGTGCCAAGAGACTTGTCCTTAGCTTCAAAAACCTGAGAGATCGGCACTTTGATCTGCCCGACAAAGTCGTCGTTGAAGTACTTATCTTCATCTAAAACAGACAAAGCAAGCTCCTCTTTCAAGTCATCAACTTTAAAACTAAACTCTTCACACCATGATGGGTTCAAACACTTCTTTATAACTTTACTCCGAAACTTCTGCCTTCCTAGCTGTAATTTCACATATGGATCACTGAACCCATTCGGGTCCATAGCCGGTATGTTTCTAGCTTCAATCACACGGACTAAAAGCTTCATTTTTTTTTTTTATTAAAATGAATACAAGATCAAAGTGAAACAACAATGATCAAACTTAGCACAAAGTGAGTGGTCAATTAAGTCAATGCAATAATTGCACACCACAAAGAAAAAAGGGTAATTTTTTGAATTGTCAAGCAAACAAAGAAAGAGCATTAAATGATTGAAAAAAATTGATCTTCAGCTCTTAGAAGACTACATATTACATACAGTGTACATGACAAGTAGAAAAAGATCATCAAGTTCAAGTCTTTGAACGAACCCAACAACACTTTTGAGTTTTGGATCCTTACAAAACAATGAATAATGAATTTGAACTTGGCAAGTTGAAGAAAGAACAGTTAAAATTACAAAAAATGGAGATGCACACTAAGTGTTTGTAGTAATGACACAGAGAAAATCCAACTAAATTGACCCTTCCAAAAAAAACCCAGTACTTAGAATTTGGAATAGATTCTTCTATTTGCAGAGATGAGAAGTGTTTAATGGTGTAGAAGAAACGCCATTGGGACTTTTCTTTTTTCAATTGGAACTGCGCGTATGCCGTTGAGACTTATTGACTTTTTGCTCAACAAACAGAATTAAATTCCTCTTTACACTTATTAATTTTTGCTTTAACAAAATTCTGTTTTGAAAAAGTTAAAAAGAATTTTGCTTTAACAAATTGATGGACGCCAGTTATCTATCAGAGTATAATTTATTTTGCAACTGCTCAGGCTTTGACTTCTGAGGTTTTTGCAAAATTTTGAGATTTACTTTCATATTTTATGTTGAATTATATAGTAAATCTTAATTATGAAGTTTTTAAATTTGTTAAATTATGTGAGAAATTTTAAATGGAAAGTTTTTATAATTTTATTTATGCATTCATTCAGTTAAAGACTCAAGTAATTGTTATACAACGGCGGTCAACTAGTCCACAGTCTAAAAACAAGAAAGTTCTTAGCTAAACTAAACTATGTCAATGTTGATCTTATTGAGGCTGCTTTTTTTTCTTTTTTTTTTAATGGAGATTTAGTTTAATTTTTTTTAATTTAAATCTAAAAAATGCTTCGATTCAATAGAACGAAGCTAAAAGTTGAACAAACCATTTCAACAATATTTTTGGGCACATCTCGATTTTGAACAATTCCTAAAAAAAAAAATCATACTTTAGTGGTTGAAGTATACTTCGAAACAAAAAGTCCACTCCAATTTAATACCATAATCTTCACAAAAATGTAGACAAATAGGAACACAAAATAATTTAGATAAAAATAGGCCATAAGCAAATAAAATTCTTAGATATTTGTGTTGTGATGGAAACTTCTATGGTGCTTCGAGTCTCTTTGAACAGTAACAGATTAGGACCCGTTGTATATATTGTTTAATAACGTACATGTCAGCCTAATTATCTAATATGCCACAATCAAATCGCTAATATATATTTATCCATGACGTGGGATTTACGATTATGAAATTAATGTGATGCTGATGCATGTGCGTGCCTAATAAAGGGAAGACTTGACTCTATCCTAATGATGTTCTTTACAAAATTGTAAGGGAGGCTAGAACTTAGTCAATCTGGAAGTTTTTAATGGACAAGCATGAAGTCAGATAGGTAAAGACATATACATTAGTTTAGGGTCAAAAAATATTTTCTTTCAGTTTCAAAGAACATTAGTATGCATTATGCTTTGAGCTTTTAGATATTAATTTTTTCTACATACTGGAGTTTTTAAATAAGATGACAACATAATATGATATAGATCTAAACCAAGATGAAATATGGTGTTCGAATTTACATTTTTGATATTCTAACTTGGCACAAGTTCTTTTCTGGTACCCTAACTTGGCAGATCACGTTTTTGGTACTCTAATTTGGCTCTTTTTTTTTCGATTTTGATACTCCGGTGGCGGCAATTTCAAAATCTCGCCAAATTTTGCCACGGTGGACGAAATTTGAAGATTTTGACCCAGTCAAAAATCCACCTCACCCGAGTTGGACGCCACATGGATTAAAAAAAATGTTAAATTACAAAAAAACACATTACAAAATTAACAAAAAAAGAATATTATAATTTCAAATTGATGTAAACTAAATAAAAATTAAAATGTAATTATAAAAGGTTTTTCTAATTCCATAAATTTAATATTAATTAAAAAACAAAAAAAAGTTTAAAAAAAAAAAAAAGAAAGTCGGGGAAGATCGTCTTCCCCGATTCACTAGCCCCCGGCGCCACCCATTACGCCCTCCTCCGCTGGCGCCGAAAGCCGACCGCTCCTTCGTTCGCTGAGCCAAATACGATTGGGCTTCCGTCTAAAGACATCAATTTTTGCAGTTTTTGGATTTGGGGTTGGTATTCTGATCTCCCAGAAACTAAGTTAAAGAAGAAGAAGACGCCGACGGCGGCCGGCGGAGAAGGTGCACACGTGTGGGGAGGACGAGGTGGCGCCGCCCGCCGTTGAAAGACGATTTTTCCCGTTATTTTCTTTTCCTTTTTTTAATTCTTTTTTGTTTTTAATGAATATTAACTTTACGAAATTAGAAAAACCTTTTAAAATTATTTAGACATTTTTAATTATTTTACATTAAGTTGAAATTAGAATTCATTTTTAGTTTTTTTTTTGGTAATTTTGAAATACTTTTTTGTAAATATATATATTTTTTAAAGTCTACGTGTCGTCCAACTCAGCAATTGGGTGAGGTGGATGTTTGACTGGGTCAAAATCTCCAAATTTCGTCCACCGTGGTAAAATCCGGCGAGATTTTGAAATTGCCACCACCGGACTACTAAAATCGGAAAAAAAAAAAAAGCCAAATTAGAGTACCAAAAACGTGATATGCCAAGTTAGGGTACCAAAAAAGAACTTGTGCCGATTTAGGGTAAAAAAATGTGATTTTCTCGCATAAATTAACAACTACGTATTCTTAATATATATATATATATATATATATATATGTGTGTGTGTGTGTGTGTGTGTGTGTGTGTGATTATAATAATATATTGACATGGCTTTAATTACCATGACCCACCATCTACTCCAAATACTTTTTTGCAGTGTTTTCAGAACCGGACCGGACACAGAACCGGTGACCTTACTGGTTACAGGTTCGATCGGTTAAACCGGTTCAGTCACTGGTCGAACCGGTTACATGTATTTCTAATAAATTTAAACAAAATCATTTTTGACAAATATATATCCCACAATGATCTCAAAGTATTAAATCACATACATTAAATAATATATATCTAAATTCATAGCAGTAAATGATCACATCAAATATTGAACTAAATTATTTTACTAATTAAATATCTTTTCTAACACACAAATACAAATTTTGTATATAAAATTGTCCAATAAAAAAAGAACAACATTAAGTAGCAATAAGCGTCACTATACTAGCTTGTGTCATTTTCGTTTAAATTTTTTATGTTTTCTCTTAATTACACCATTCAAGGCACCTACTCTGCTTAATTAAAATTTGTCTTGATTCTTTACCTATTTCCAAGGGTTGTTTAATGTAATTTGAATTTTTTCCTATTTTCAAGGTCCATTACACGGTCAATTCACTTATCAGTTATCCCCCTTTTTTCTCTTCATTTATTATTCCATCATTTATTTCTCTACACCAGACTTGTCTTTCTTATTTCTTTTTTACTTCTTTTTATTTTTTAATTTTTCTTCTGTTTATTCTCTAAATCATCTTCCAATATCCAACACCCCAGACCTCTCATTCGTATGGCTTGTTGCTTCTTTTTATTATTTTCTAAGTTTTCTTTTTTTTACATCCTTTGAAGATTCTATATCATCTCTCAATTCTCCCACTTTTCACATATCTCTACACCAAAGTTGATCAGCAGGCCAGCTTTACTTGATAACAAATCTCCTCCCTTTCCTAGCAAAACTCAAGTGACAAAACAGGGAAAAAAAAAAAAAGACCAAAGAGCTGAGCGGTTCGTAAGCCGGGCCGGTTGACCGGTTCGCCCCGGTTCAACCACTTTTTTTAGCGGTTTCGACCGCTCCATGCAAAAACGGTTTTATGCCATCATCCGGACCGGACGCGTTGCCGGTCAGCGGTTTAACCGGGTCGACCGGCCGGTCCGGTCCGGTTTTAAAAACTGTGCTTTTTTGGCTATTGCCAACAACCAAATAAGATATCATTTGTTTAAAGCACCGGAATAGTTATTAATTAAAGTTGAACTGTGCAAAATAATCTGGAAATGTGGGTAGTGCACGTAATGTTGATTGTTGACCACCAACTATCCACGCCTTAATTAAATTGATTCTAACCATAGCTTTACTAATCATCATAACAATAAATCTGATTATATACTTTTATCCAGTTCTTTTTAATTTTTTCCCACGACAGTACTGTTGTGGTACGCGTCTAAATTAAAAGTCTTCGAAACCAACAATGTTAGTCGCTGAATGCAGTGTAAATGATGGTCTATTTTTGTCGAGTATTAAGCACATCAGTAGGTGCACGTATGAACTAAATGAAACCAAACATAATTGTTGTCATAATTTATTAGCCATAAATTAAAGTTTCGTATTTGATTGCGCATGAAACACAAGGAAATTTATTATTCATGCCCTCTTACTAGGTGTTCAATCACTTACTCTTGAGGGTTAACACATTCAAGTAACTAGAAAGCAGAAGTCTACAGACCCCTTAGGACCTATGATGCATAGACCCGGATATAGGATTATAGACACGAAAAGATACGAACACGACGGCATTGATTGTCATAAACTATAGATGCAAACACCATAATATTATACAGATCAGAATTATTAGGGTGAGAGAGAATGCAAACACCATAATATATTACCTAACTTGATACTAATTATTTTTGAAAAAAAAAAAAAAAGAACTCCAAAAATTTTCCGTTGGGTTATAATTCGTTGACTGTTCAAAAAAAAAAAAATAATTCGTTGACTATTAGAGGCCCCCATGACTCGCGCAACGCCCTTGATTAAAAAACAGAATTTGAAATGATTTATTAGACCAGATTAACATTAAGGCACAATTCTAATGAGTAATTTAGCACTTTCAAAACGTTGCCTGAGAGGATATATCAGCTTAGCATTTCCATTCAATGAAAACAACAACATTTTAACTTATCAAACGTTCATGAAGAAAGTGTTACATTCCAAAAGAATGAACAACCCATAAACTTGCACAACAAAGTTATTAGAAACAATAGAATATTACAAATAGAACACGAAGAAGCCTACTTTTCCTCCCTAGTACAACACGATTTCATCAGAATAATAAGTGAGATTACTTCTGCCTCTTGTATATCTTGCCCAAGAACAACTTGAGCACCGCCTGCACTGCTTTGCTGGGATGAGCTTCGATAGAGCTCGTTAGTCTCTCGTAGCTCTTGTTTTCGAACTCTTCAAACACGCCTTGGAGATTAATTTCGTTATAGAGGGCTTTGATTTTCGCAACATCAGCCGGATCTGCCTTTCCGTAGTGATCCTGGTAATAAAAACCGGACATTAGTACGTGTGTCTCGTCAGACGAACCATGATCGGAAAAGAAACAAGAAAGTTTTTTGCGTTCTTAGTACTTACAGATAGAATTTTCTTTTGTTCTTCGTTGCAGTGCTCCAAGGCTTTTACAACCAGCCATGAACACTTGTAATCTTCGATATCTGTTCCAATCTGATTATTCATATATAAGAATTAATCATTAGAAACAGCCATTGACAAATCTGGAAAAAACTTCATGAACAACTAACGAATTTTTAGAACCTCACCTTTCCAATTTTTTCAGGTTCGCCATAACAATCTAAGTAGTCGTCCTGAACAAATACGAAATGTATTAGAAAGTCAATGATATAGTTCATCACACTCAACTCCGGTCCAAATACAAATAAGAACTATCGATGCACACTTGTGTCAGATCAGATGTTACCTTTACATGTAACAGAAAATCTCACCTGAACTTGAAAGTAGATTCCCATATCAATGAGCACGTCTTTTACATGTACATGGTTGTCAAGATTTTCTCCGGCCATGACCAATGCGCATGCGACCTGAACAAGTTTCAGGATGTTATGCGAGAAATGCATTTTGTCGGCATAGTAGCATTAAACAGATGTAAAAACGATCCACTCACTGGAAGGTAAAATGAGTAGTAGGCAGTCTTATACTGAACGATACGTCGGTGACTGCAAAATAGAAATTGAACCATGAGCTTAAACCACACAGTGGAAAGTAAAACTTCTCGAATGCTTCTTTCTTGTTCTTGAATCTGATAACTAAGAAACTAATATGACGTTCATCTATCTAAGAATAAGCTTTTGAGGCATCATATGCAAACAAATTCTAATTCACAACTGGAGTCGTTTTTCTTTCTCATTTCATCTTAAGAATTCAAAAACTTGCTACTCACAGTGGCAAGGAGTATTTCGATAAATCCTTTTCTCCTTCAATAGTCGTAATTAAATCTATCATCTGTCCTGAAGCAGTTTGAAACTCCACCTAAAACATGATAAATATGAAGTCAGTCTATCTACGCCTTAAAAAGTTTTGCAGGGCATCATAACTAATAAGTTGTGTTACCTCGTTGAACAAATCCAGCAGATCCACATAGTAAGGTTTTTCTCTGAAGTGATTCTTCAGAATTCTAGGGATGTGGTTCCGAAGTATTATTCCGTCATTTATAGCAATCATACCGACCTAGCATATAAGGTTTATTCAAGGTGAATGGCTGTACGTTCACAATTTATAGAAAGCAGTGACGAGAACACAACTTCTAACGTTTAGCACATACCTCGGGGACTCTAAAATAACAAGGTTGACCACGACGAGTGTGAGAGCCATCCATAATATCATCAAGGACTAGAAAATATGCCTGAAGCTGCAATGTTGAACAACATAAAATGTACGGTAAATTTCACATTTACAAAACAGTTTGAGCTACTTAGGACAAGAAGTAAAGTATCAGTCCTACCCATTCGATACACCAGCCAAGAGCGCTAGCTAGAAACACTTCATCTTCTGTCAACTCTTTTCCTTCTTTTAGTAACTTGTAGCTGTCAATAACGGACAGGCCTCGATTTAACTTTCCTGCAAGGCACAACTGATACTTTAGCACAAAAAATGGTTCTTGGTTATAATAGTATGCTATGCTTTTATCTATTACGCAGAGCAGAACGCTATGTTTCAGAAAATTCTTTCGGAAAACGAAGTAAGTTGTTTATATCTCACCTCCAGGTACATTGTAGTCCAGCATCTGTCACGGATGAACAGAAAATCCATGTCAAGAACAAGAAACCAGCAGCACAATCAAAGAAAATGCAAATTTAGTGCACACTTCATTGTCAATTTGATGTAAAAGTTCATGATATAATTAAGTAATAAATAGTAAAAACAACCTAAGTTTCACATCTCTAAATCCAACTATATATCTTGGTAAAAATAAATAACAGTGAAAATCTGATACCAAATAATAAAGCAGGGGGAATATCTCGAGTTAAACCTATTAAAGGAAAGAAGTCGAATTTATAATTAATTTATTTTTATCGAGTCTTTGTGTACAAAAACTAACAGTCAAGTAAAACATGAAGTCATGTCCAAACAGTATCATCATAGTTTTATTTGTCTAAGCACAATCACTAAAAATTCCACAACGAGTTTTAGGGACATGCACAATTCTTGAACTAACAGTCAAAGTCAATCCCATGCATTAAGTATCAAATTTTTTGGTCTAAGCACACTCACTAAAAATTCCACAATGACTTTTAGGAACATGCATGATTCTTGAACGTGACTTTGTGATTTTGAATAGAAGTCTGAATTAAGAGGTAGAAGTCTGAATTAAGAGGGTGTTTGCAGGACCTTATAAAAAACGTTTGTTAACTACTTAAAGTCATTTAAAGTGACTTTCAGAAGTATTTAATTTAAAAAAGCAATTTAAGCATTAACTAGGTAGGTTGCAATAACTAATGAGAAGTGAATTTTCTTTTTTATAATTTCTTTAAAATATCATATTTTTAAAAGCAGTTTGAGAAACAACCTAGACCCTGCTTTTACACCTTTTTTTCTTTTTCTGTTTTTTTTTTAGGACAAACAAGAGCAAACATTGGCATTGCAAACACTAAAAAAATGTTTATGTAGATTCATAGGTCAATAAGCTGTCTTAATAAGAACGTGCAAATAGCACTTAAATTGAGAACAACCAAGCATGGCACATAAATCCGTATACGGCTCCCAGATGATGGTTCTGATATGAGGCAAAGAATGATAATATTATGTCTGAGAAATGAAGATTTTGACACTAAGATACGAAAAAGATAATAGTTAACTATGATTTAGTCATGTCCGCATAAATCTGATACGACACGTTGAAACTGCCAACTTGGGCCAAACAATCTGAACAAGACCATGATTGATAAAAACTTATTCATATAATTTTCAGTGGACTAAATGAAAACACCTTACTCGTTCAAATGAATGGAAAAAAGAAAATTAGTGTTATTAACTTGATTTTTATTTGGTCTACATAACCTACCTGGATTAATTGGGATTAAAATTTGGCTGCTGTTGAAATCAAAAGAATAAGCAAATTGGATGACATCATTAATATTCACACCATCCAAAGATAATTATGCTCTAACTTTCAAAAAATCACTTAATGCATCCGCTATATGGCTGGTGGCGTGGTGTAATCCACAGCCATGATGAATCTCATCCCATCCGTCGGTCCGTAAATTTACACTAGTAACCGAACTGGATGCACCACGTCACCGTGCTACTGATGCACAAAATAATTCCCTCCTCATTCCCCATCACAAACAATTAATGGTTTCAATTCTATTCTCAGAAAGGTAAACAATCCACTTTCACAGATTAACATTCCACATAAAACGGATGGTGAAAACAACTATAGCAAATTGCACAAAAAGATCAATATCCATCGACATACATTCATTGCAATATTAACATCTCATAATATAAAATCAAATAAAAAAATCTAACCCGTTCGACCCATTGGCGAGAACCATCCGTCCATTCAAAAGCAGGGTCATTCAACAGCTCTGATTTGAGCACCGAATACACCCTCAGAAACTCCGCCCTCAGATCCAACGTTGTTCCATTTGCTTTTGCCATCTTTGTCTTTTTTTTCTCTTTTTCAAACTGTACTTCTTTGTTTCTTTTTGTAGTATATATATATATGTCCGTAGATCACAAAGTGGAAACTCACATGCACAATAGTAGTAGTATAGATAGCATTGCACTAATTATTACAGTACTAAAAGTGGACGGCTTATAAAAGAATTAGATTTGGTCCAATTTGTAGTGCTTTGCCAAATATGGGTCCTAACATATAACTAAATTATCTTTGTGTAATGGAGAATTTTTGGACTTTATAGGGTTAATATGGGGAACTAATAAAATAGAGGTGATCCTGAATTTTAACGTTAGCCAATAATGGTTGGCCACATGTGATAGGGATGTGGGTTGGTGGGATTTCCACTGCAAAGATTCGCAGTTTTATTTGATTCTCGTTTTATATTTTATTTGTTTTAATTTTGTTATTTATCTACTTTTTGAGTTTGTCTACTTGCGTTTGTGGCCTTTTGGCCAAACACATTCGGTTGTTTGTTCTTATTTATGGGGGAATTACAACAAACAAGTGAATTTCACATTTTTTATGATTAGGAAATTATACAAATTTTATAATTTTGGCTAATAAATATTCAGATTTATAAAAATTATATGTTTTTCTTTGTTGTGGAAAAATTAAAAATAAACGTATCTAAGAATTAAATCGAAAAAATCAAATAATTAAAATACGTAAAACCACCCAGCACTCTCAACCAGAATTGAGACGCGCTCCCTTCCGCCTATGCTCAAAGAAATGGAGTTTAGCATTGGTGTTGCCATAATTTGGGATCACGTACGTACCATATAAGAACACCAAGCTGCAAGGGCAAAAAACAAAGTATTAGAGGGTTTTATGCATGATCAGTCATGATTCAACTCATATGTGGTGTATTAGTGCATGCTTTTCGAACTAGTTCAGATTCTATTTAAGACCAATTAGAACTAGATCACTCTGATATATATGGAATATGTAGTTATCTAACCAAGCTGCCAATGAAGATCCCCGGCTTAAATGGTGTCGTCTGGAGAGCCATGTGCCAAGACCATCAACCCATGTTAATTAGGCTCGCGCCTAGCCTAATTCAAAACTGGATCAACCTTTTTGTTTCTTTTTTAATTGAGCCTAGCTTGTTACGTACCGGACCAAATTTATTTGGGCATCCCATTTACACAGCATCCTTGGTACATTTCAACGGTCAAATGCGGCAGAAGGGTACGTTTTTAACAATCTTAATTTAAGAATCACTTCTAGTATGATTTTATGGATTTGTGTTCTTAAAAGTACTTTTTATTTGAAGAGTGGGCTAATTACATACAAGTTTATAACTTGTTCAGGGCTAAAAGTTTAAAGAAGCATGTAAAAACTATAAAAGTCCAAATATTAGCCCATAACTATTCTAAACTATTACTTGATTTTAAACCACTATGTTAGTTAAGGATGGGGAGTTCTTTCCATTATAAGAAACCTCGTTTTTTCTATACTACGCTTTATATCTTTTTCCTCAGTAAAACTTTTCCCTTCTTTGTCGTTGTTTTGTAACTTTTGTTGCTTTTGCCCAAGGCTAGAATGTTATAAAAGCACGTCTTGTTCTACTTTTTTATTACTGAGAGTCTGAGAAGGGTCACGGTTCACTGTCATAAGAAAGAAAAAGGCACTTTCATTCTTTTATTGAAAGTTTACTATTACATGTACATGTAACGATTCCTCAATAAAGCAAATGTGTAATATAATATCATATATTTGGAAAGTCATATGCATGCGGTGACCATTAAAGTGATAATAGATGAGGAAACCCGTAAGTTGTTTGATTCAGTATTTCCAAAATCGGATCGGACATAGAATCGACCACTTTATTAGTTAAAGGTTCGATCGACTTAACCAGTTTGATCACTGGTCAAACCGAGGTAAATAATATATTATTAAAATACATTATACATATCTTTGCATATAAATTTATGCTTTCCTCACTCTATCCAACTTTTATATAGTGTTCAATATTTAAATAAAAGATATAAAACTTAAACCACACATTTAGCCTTTTCTGATATAAAAAATTGCAGATTAAACTTTGAGTACAATTTATTTTCATTTAATTGGGCCTAACTCAATTATTTCCATTAATTGGGCCTAACCTTTAAAGTTAAGCCTAGTACATTAGTTATTTCAATTTCTCCGCCCGCCACGACGCCACTTCATCTCCTCTTTGGCACTTTCTTTTCTTTTATCTTTTGATGAATTTTTGGCACTTTCGTTTCATTATACTCATCGCAAAAAACACTTGCAATTCCTTCTAGTTTGACTAACGATGGAAGCTTTCATAAGAAGGAGGAATATTGAATTTTTTTTACCAAAACAGTAAAATTGATCAATCAAATCTTCTCCTATTTTATAGATTTTTATTGGGAGTTTTTCTACATATATTTTGCTTATTTTCCTAGCCTTAGCTCCGTTGATTAGGATATAGGGGCTAGAGGCCTAGGGACGTTGAAAGTATACAAAAATGTGGAGGCAATCTCAGTCCAGGAGAAGAAAAAATAGAGAAGAAATAGGTGGGGCAGGCCGGTTGAGCAGTCAAGTCCAGTTCAACCGGATTCTAGAGCGGTTCCGCTCGTTTTTGCAATGCCCGGTTAGTAGTTTAGCCGGGCAGACAGGTCGGTCCGGTCCGATTTTAAAAGCAGTGGTTTGATTAATTGTATGTATATATGTATATTAAATTGATTATATTTTTATTAGTTTGTGCCTAAGTCGAGTTCGCATGCGGATCCAAGTGCTGCTGCGTGTGCGAGTGCTGGTACGTGAGTACACCAAATTTTAAGATATTGAACTTTAAAGCATCTTAAAGCGTGTATTTATAATAAATTAAAAATTATATATATACATGTGCAAATATCATATATGCCACAAATCTTAACACATAATTTTTTTATATTTACCATGAAAATGAATATATTTGGTTTTTTACAATTATAAATCGAAAATTGTGTTCATTTAGTAAGAACTAAGAATTGGCATCACATTAATTTAAAAGTGTTTCAAGGAACTTTACCCAACATACAAAATATAATTAAAAGAATAATTAAAGCCTAGATTTCCTTTTTTTTTTTTTCAAACAATAGTTTGAAAAGACAATCTTATGTTACATTTCCAACCCCATATTTGGGCTATATTGAAAACTCATGGAGCCCTATTTCATGCGCACAACAACCTCTCCTTCCTCACCTCTAAACAAGTTGCCCTTCTGTCCTCCATAACACGTAAATTAGAGAATTTTGCAAAACTAGTCCCATAAAGTGAAGCCATTTCAAAATTTGTCCCACAAAGTTGCAGGTTCCCTCTAATGCCCCGCAATGTGGCATAGTTAACAAAATGAGTCCTTTCTCGGCGAAATAAAAATATCCCAGCCCTCAACTTCTCCACATCCACCGGCTGCGACAACAGTAGCTCAGCCCTTTTTTCACGTTCGCCCCGGGAACGACCCTTCTTTCAAGTCGGTCTCCTCCAAACACACTCCAATACGCGCAGCATATCGCCACCCTCTCCACACACTCCTTAAACTGCGCCTCCATACTATACGAATCCATCGTAGCTCAAACCCACTACCACTGGCATCCTATCCACACTACTCACCTGCGTGTTTTACCAAAAACCCTTTGTGCAAAAGAAAAATCTCTCTTACAGTAGATTCTCGGGTACTTGTGCGAAAAGAAAATGTTCAATTTATGGTATGCAAATTGATGAGTCTTTTAAAGAATCCTTGCTTATTAAATTGCAAGATTGCGTTTATGTATGAGCTGTTACACTGAAAACGTAAACGTTGAAGTTCATTGAACTTAATCTGTTATGATGGTTCAATCTGGTATGTTATTTATTAGTTAGATCCAATAGGTTTGGTTAGTCACGGGGTACCACTAGGCAACATACTGCTCATCAGTTGGGTTTTGTGTCCCCTGAACCCTACCCTTTAGACACAATAGAATCGTGTCTTTGTGGAATCATTTGTAGCATGTACCATGATAGGGAAAAAATCTTTGTTGTACCGTAATTTGAGATCCCATCAATTTTATACCTTAACTTGGGAATCTTCCTCACATTGAGTACTCTGGCGTCGAAAATCAGTTTTAGTATAATATTCTTGTTATTAATATTATTCATTTTTTATTTTTGTAATTTAACACCAAAAAAGGAAAAAAAAAATCTCATTTTTCTTAAGTTAACAATCTTGTAATTAATGTTACTCTGTTTTTTGTTTTTGTAATTTAACAACAAAGAATAAAAAAATAGTAATATAAAATTATTAATATTATTCAGTTTACCATTTTTGTAATTAAAACAAAAAAAGGAAAAACTAAATTGGGTAAGTCGTCTTCCTCGATACATCCTCCATACGCCCGCCACCGATCGCATCACTGACGTCCTTCTCCACCGTCATTTTCACCACCTCTCATTCTTCCTACCACCATCACCTATATTCTCTTAGTCGCATCTCAATCGACGCCGCTCAACCGAATAAGCTCAAAAGCTTTGTCAAACAAGGACACATCGTCATGCGACCTGATCATGGGGTAGTGAAATCGAAATCTAAAGGAGATTTTATATATGTTTTCGAACGCATAAAAAAATTTTAGATTGTTATTCCCTATATACTTTTTATCATTCATCTGGTTCATCAAAAATAAAATAAAAAAGAAAAAAAAAAAACATCTTGTTGAATGGCTCAACATAATGCTGAAATCTGAAGAACATAACTGTTTCACACACTGATTTTAATCATATCAATTTTTCCAAGAAAAATCGATATAAACTTTGTGTATTATAGGTTAAAACTTACCAGTACGGCAACAGGTGAAACAAATTAAAGCATGAATATTCTATATCAATGGATTAAATGAAAATCTTTTTCCTTGCATATTTTTACTTGGTGGAGAAAGCTCCAGATTTGATGAATACATGCATGCATTTGTTTTCTGCTTTTTCTATCGCTCTTTAAGTTTGCCTTCTTTTCCAAGTGTGGCTTACTTGTACTAGTGTTTTTTGGAAAGTAAGAATAAATAGGTATATCCAAATATGTAATATGTAAAATAGTAGTATCTCAACTTTTTTTTATATCATATAATATAATATAATAGGTCACTGGAGGAATAATACCAAATATAGAGCCGGCTCGAGAATCGTTTCAATTGCTAGTTCTAGAACTAGGATCTTTTGCCCTGTAACTGAATCATTTCCTTATATATGGGAATAACTTTCAGATAAATTAAAAGGAAGCTTAACCATAATGAATCAGAACATTTATTCTTTGACCGATCGGCATAAACATCAATAGTCACAAATTGGATTAGTTTCTCCTCAACAAATAAGAGCTTGGGACATAAATTCCTACCTAATAGAGAGATAGTTGGAGAGGTGAGAAAATCCTTTATTTTTCATTACAAAACCAAAAGAAAAAAAAGCGATTACTTTGCGAAAGAATTTTTGGGCATATCAAACATTTGTGCTTGTGGAAATTATCGAATAATAGGAGATGAAAGTATATATATATATATATATATATATACATAGTAGATTTCCTAATGGAACATAATAGAATAAATCGATGATACAACATACAATTAACATGGGAATGAGGAATTATCAAAATAGTAGAAAATTTATGAATGCGACAGTGTAGAAGAATGTATCTTCATTAAATACGTGCGCAATTATTCGAATGATATACACTCATTCATTTAGTTGGTTGTTTTTATATGTTGTGAGACATTCCAATATTGCCGTCATATATTAGATGAATTTATATTTTACGAATAAAATTTTTTAGTTGTTGATCACATGTTTATGCCACTAGTTCTTTTTATTCTCATTTGTTTTTTCAGTGTCGGAAAATGATTAGATTTGTCACTATTTATTGAATGACCGATGTATGTATAAATTCCCGTTACTATATGTGTATGCATGGCACACCCTGTTTATATTGTTTAGTTAGAGTAAGAAATCATTCAAAAGGTTTTTTATTTTCTTATGATGTTATTTATCATAGTGAAACTTATCAATATCTAAATTAATATTTTCCATTATTTCAGAACTTTTTAGCTTTCAGTACGTTTAACCAAAGACTAACTCACAAGCCTAGCTACGACACAAATTGCTAATTATCAGTTGCCACTGGTGTACCAAGCATGATGTGTTTAGGGCAGCAGCGTATAGATGTTTGGGCTTGAGGAAGTCTATACCTCCCCCCCCCCCCCCCCCCCCTTTTTTCGCGCGATCTTTATGTTATTTAGTCTTAATTTACAGATAAAAGAATTTATTTATTAATATCTCAATAGTTTATGTAAAAAACAATTAATTTTTTTAAAGACCGCTTTATAAACTTAATATGTTCAGCCAACGTAACTTCTAATTTTACGAATTATTTATTAATTAACCAAACCCACGCTTTCAACAACAAAATCCTCTTCTTGAATGGAGCGTTTTGTGTCAACCAAAATTTTCTATTGTTTTGTTGCGTTGGTGCGTGCATGGTTATTGAAAATATTAGCATCTGGTTATTAACTTTGTGACATTTTTTTTTGTCATTTATGGTGACTTTTACATCAAATATTATGTATCACTTGTATTATAAAATATAAATTATGTTCTTCAGATTTTGGCATTATGTTGAGCCTTTCAAAAAGATGATTTTTTTTATTTTTTTGTTATTTTATATATATGTTTTTGATGAAACAAATGAATGATACACATTAGGGGATAGCGACCTAAAATTTCTTTGTGGTTTCGAGAATGTATACGAAATCTCCCTCTTTTTTTTATTAAATGTCTAAAATGTCCTTGTGGTTTCATGTACTCTGAATAAAATATATTTCTTTAAAGATATTGCAAGGGAGTTTTGTTTAAAGTTTATGAAAAAAGGGTGTTCTACATAGTTTTGGAACCATGGAAGACTTTTATGCATTTTTCTGCACGAATGAGGCAGATTTTGTTTCCATGTTTTCATGAATAAAAACAAACTACTTCCGATGACTGATAAGTAATAACTTAAGAACTTGGAAGTTGAAACTAAGAACTTTGACATCTATTATTATTTTTTATGAGTTTTAATAGTTTTAAGAGAACAAATCAAATTATTGGATAGTTTCTTCATACGACGAAAAAAGCAAATAGCACATTTAGACAATTAAAGTAGAATATAGTTCCATCGCACGAATTGCTTTATTAGTGATGTCATTCTGCCTACAGACATACACTCCTTCAACTATATGGATGTTAGGGTAAGAATGAGAAATTTATTTTTTAAGAAAAGGGCGAGTACGAGATCTTTTGAAAATAAAAGGTAAGTATGACATCGCTGATAAATTTGAATCAGGTAACATTTAGATGCCAGTGACAAGTATATTCTCTCTGATAAATGAGTTAATGTTTTAAATAAATGTAGGAAAAATGACTAAATAGTATATCAATGACAAAGCGTTTCATCTTTACAGTAAAGCGGCCTGAAATTAAGCTATAATTAAGATGTCCTAAAATTTCTATTTCAAACAAATTAACAACTCACGCTTCCTGATAAAAAGTTGCTAACATCTTTAGAGAGCTTTTTCAATATCTTACCACTCTTTTTGGTTTTATTTGGTTAATTTTCAGCACAACGCTTTAGCTAAAAAACATACAACAATTATAAGTTTATATGTCCCCTTCTCTATTCACGGATTCAAAAAAAGAAGTAATTACTGAACAACTGAGTAGCATGAAAATTAATATATAAGGGTACCCATTCATTTATCATGCACGCTCGTAAACTTTCTACATGTAGCAACAAACAATACCGACATGGTTCACATACTTTTCACTAGATTTTTCGCAAAATCGCTAGCCCAGATTTTTCTTTTTCGTTATTGATAAAACTTCAGGAACTGAAAAATGGAAGCGCTTATGTTGCTTCTCATGTTCCTTTACTATTGTATTCTATAGCGTTTTATGCATAACCTAGACTTGGTTTAGATAACAAATTGAATAATGTTTCTTTGTATATCACCGGTTTTCGGCAACTCTAACATTTCCTAGCTAGAAGCGTAATTAACAAAGGCAGGTAATGCAGGCTCTTTCGTTGTGACACAATCAAGCAAAATGGATTTCATATACACCATTTTTAATAGGGATTTTTTATATTCTTCATGTAAAGTCAATATAACCATGGAAAATAAACAGACTCTTTACTGAATTACGTACTCTGGATAAATTGGTTCAGATATTGTTAAACAACAAATTGTAACCATTATATTAAAACCAGTGTGTGTAGGTTGGTAACTAACATTTTTACATATGCTGGTCTTCTCCACATGTAACAAAACAAAAATATTGTTCAACGGGGTGATAGAAAAACTACTCCTGTGTTATTCCTAATTGAATAACCCCCAGTGTTATTTTTATTAGCAAAAATACCCTTTTAAATTTTAGAATTAGGCAAAACTCCCTGCCGATATAAATTTACTTAACTGTACCATTAACTAAGAACCTTTCTGGATTCATATCAAACGTATCTTTAGTCAAATAATTACTATAAGTTTCTTACAATTCCTCGAAGATCTTTTGGAATAATTTAAAAACATAACAAAAAAAATTAATTCTATATTTTTGTTTCGACAGGTCTAGAAAGTAATATTCTTTTCCACAAAGTTTATAAAAGATATATGTAAAATTCAAATTGAACAACAATAATTCTATGCACATCAAGTAAATACAACTAAATTTTGTTATCAGTTTCAGTACACGCGGATTAAATAACTGTATCAGATTTTTTTGCTATTTTTTGAATTTCAAGGGGGCTTCTTGTTGATAAAAATAACACATATTGTTATTTGCCAATTAGGAATAGTACATGGGTACCTTTAGTTATTACCTAATTGTTCAAAATTAATGTATACAATCATTTAAAGATTTCAGTAGAGTTGCATTTGACTTTTGTCGAAGTAAATGCACCTAATTAAAATGAACATGTTGGTCTACCAACTTCAAAAATTGTCTTCCTTCACCGGTATGGTGTGTTTTTCTTCATATGACAACAATGGAGTTTTAAAATTGGCATGAACAATCTTTAGAAATAAGCGACTTAGTGGTAACGAAGAAGAATATCCAAACAAATTACATGAAGGAAGATGAAAATAATTTAATTACTCTTCTAACAAGCTAGAGTAGATCTTGAAGTTTATTCTTCTGAGATTTCCATCCGCAAAATTGAAAGTTAATTCGGAATTCAAATAAAAGCAAATAAAAATAATTAACAATTAGTTGGAGTTTTAAATACAAGGTAAAGGTAGCCATAAATAGTGAATATGTTTCTGATCAGTACCCAAACTAATCTTTGATAACTTTCTGCATTACATTTTTCAGCCATATCTATAAAATTAGATTCCAAGGGTACACATTTTTTTTACAGATTCTCTCATGAAGTCTCAACAAAGTTCAGTTAGAAGTTAAGCAATAAACCATAAAAATAAATTGCTAAATATATTAGGATCTAAGTAGGATTTCGCAAGCTGCATAACTCTACTAGGTTTTTTTAAAACATCTCTCTCTCTCTCTCTCTCTCTCTCTCTCTCTCTCTCTCTCTCTCTCTCTCTCTCTCTCTCTCTCTCTCTCTCTCTCTCTCTCAAACATTTATTTGAACACAAAAGCTATACCAAATTTTACACCTAACCAGTGCATGGTAGAAATGTGGCATATGAGGCACCTGTAAATCCCCAATATAAATATCGTCCACCCTCCGAAGAACCTGTCCATCTTCTCAGTGAAAATAACTAGGTACTTGATTCATCCATTCCAAAGATTTATACAATTTTCAAGTACTCTCTTGGGTTTGCATGTGTTATTTTTCGTTTCATTCTCATTTTGTTTATTTCTTTTCTATGATTTGCAGATAGAGTAGTTTGATCTTAATCCCATTGTTGTCATTTGCTATTGCAGATAGATAACAAATGAATACTCATACTTGCTGCAGTAAACAAGAAGTAAAGAGGGGCCCTTGGGCACCAGATGAAGATGAAAAACTTATAAATTGTATTTCCGTCCATGGTCCTGGAAAATGGGCTGCAGTTCCAACACTTGCTGGTATAACTTATATGTATATATATATATATATTTTTTTTTTGTTTCTTAGTTTTTAACATTAATGAAAAAAGTAAACATAAATTGGTCTTAATCTTTTGATTCAGGGTTGCAAAGGTGTGGTACCAGTTGTAGATTTAGGTGGATAAATTACCTTAACTCTGGTCTAAAGAGAGAAGGTTTCACTTCTCATGAAATCCATTATATTATTGAGCTCCAAACAAGGATTGGAAATAGGTAATTAGTATTATTAAAGCATCCCTTGTTTTAACATCAAATTTATTAAAGGTAACTATAATTTTCTTATAACAAATTAACTTATATCCAAAAGAAAAAGTGACATTTTTTTCTTGTGCAGGTGGGCACAAATAGCCAAGTACTTCCCTGGAAGGACTGCCAATGACATCAAGAATTTTTGGAACAGCCACATTAAGAACAAGCTTCAGGTTCAAAATAGACTTCCTAGAGAAGCAGAGTCAATCTCTCCGAGTTCTGGTGAAAGTGTCACAAGCATAGAAACTAGCCAAAACTGGACCTCAAACCTACCTACGAGTTTTGAAGTGTTGACTCCTATTGTTGAGCCTCATATGACAGCTGATGTAGCAAATTTAGCGACATCTTCTTTTGAAGTACCGACGAGTTCGTGTGCATCTAATGAACTCTCATGGCCTAGTTTCTCGTGCGGTCCTCAAGCCAGTTTTCATTTTGAGCCAGATACCATTGTAGCTCCTATTGTTGAGCAACATATGGCAACTGATGTAGCAACTTTAGCGACCACTTCTTTTGAAGTACCAGCTGGTTCATGTGCATCTGATCAACTGTCATGGCCTAGTTTGTCGTGCGGTCCTCAAACTTGTGTTCAGATTGAGCCAGATACCATTGGAGAAAATGATAGCTTCATGTTCCCCTTTGATCATAACCCCAATGAACTACTTGATGACATCCTTTTGCAGTCAGATGCTGAAATCGAAGCGTACTGGGCAGAAGCTTCAATGCTTTTGGATGATTTTGAGCACGGTCCATGTGCTATAAATGAAAAGGCCAATGAGAGTGCATTTGGAGTGTCTCCATCAATTACTAATCAGGCACAGGTTATGAACCTAAACAATGGACTTTTTGACTTCTCTCCTGAAATAAATGCATGCAACAACCATTTTGGTTTTTTTGACCAGAATAGACCTTTGCATCCTGATTACATGATGAGTAATATTGAACCCATCATGGTACCATTTGATTGGTCGGAAACTTCTTCTGCCATCTCTCCATCCTTAAACGCTAACCCAGTCTCAACTTCGGCGCCACCAACTGTTTTTGAAGAACCTATTTTTGAATCCCTCCAAACTATGTTTGGTCAGCCATAACATAAGAATTATCTTGTGTTTTATGACCTTTGTGGTTTTTTGTGTTTATTATTTTCAAGGACATGATGTAATGTAATTTCAGGTTTTGGGGTTTTCATGGTACTAAACTTGGTCAAATAGACCTCATTTCTCTCTTGTTTAATTTGAACTCTCAAAAGATATTCTGCAAAAATAATTTTTACCAATTTCATCAAACAATAGCTAGCTAGGGTTTCTAAACCAATGATGTATCCCGGAATTAAATCTTTACTGGCTATATTATTGTTATAAAAAATTATATGCTATAATCTTAAAGTAGACATAAATGTATAATTACTAAATACAAAGTTATTTAACATATAAACATATATTTGGAATCAAGGAATCTATAAAGTACACTCATGATTAAATAAAGTAGTATAAACTGTTCAGTAAAAGTTTTATGGCCATGGTAACTAATTCACACATTGATTTTAGTCTTAATAATTTTAGAAGAAAGGTATTTTATTCAGACTATATAAAACCACGGGGAGATTTAGACATTCAATAAATCAGAGGGAGATTTTATATATGTTTTCGAACTCATAGAGGAATTTTAGATTGTTATTCTCATTTTTATCATTCATTTGGTTCAGAAAAAATACATATATAGGAAAAAGAAAGAAAAAAAAAACCATCTTGTTTAAATGGTCAACATAATGCCGATATCTGAAGAACATAATTATTCACACACTGATTTTAATCATATTAATTTTTCCAAGAGATAAAGATAATAGAATAAATTGATGATACAACGTACAATTAACATGGGAATGAGACTATCAAAATAATAGAAAATTTATGAAATCTGACTGTGTGGAGAATGTATCTGCATTAAATACGTACACTATTACACTTATTCATTTAGTTGGTTGTTTTTATATGTCGTGCGACATTCCAATATTGTCGTCATATATTTGATGAATTTATATTTTACAAATAAAGCCTTTTAGTTGTTGATCACATGTTTACGCCACTAGTTCTTTTTATTCTCATTTGTTTCCTCAGTGTCGGATAATGATTAGATTTGTCACTATTTATTGAATGACCGATGTACATATAAATTTCCGCTACTATATGTGTATGCATGGCACACCCTGATTATATTGTTTAACTAGAGTAAGAAGTTATTTAAAAGGTTTTTTATTTTCTTATGATGTTATTTATCATAGTGAAACTTATCAATAGCTAAATTAATATTTTCCACTAACTCGGAACTATTTAGCTTTCAGTACGTTTAACCAAAGACTAACGCACAAGCCTAACTACAACACAAATTGCTAAATATCAGTTGCCACCAGTCAACCAATCATGAATTTTTTTTTTTATATTCTAATTTTGATGAAACAATTGAATGATATACATTAGGAGATGGCGACCTAAAATTTCTTTGTGGTTTCGAGAACGTATACGAATCTCTCCCTCTTTTTTTAATTTAAATGTCTAAAATGTCCTTGTGGTTTTATGTACTTTGAATAAAATATATTTCAATTGAAAGATATTGCAAGGGAGTTTTGTACAAACTTCATGAAAAGGGGGTGTTCTACATAGTTTTGAAACAACGGAAGAAATTTATGCATTTTTCTGCGCGAATGACGCAGATGTTGTTTCCATGTTTTCATGAATAAAACAAAATACTTCCGATGACTGATAAGTAATTATTTAAGAACTTGGAAGTCGAAACTAAGAACTTTTACATCTGTTATTATTTTTTATAGTAGTTTTACTAGATTTAAGAGAATAAATCAAATTATTGGATAATTTCTTCATTTGACGAAAAAAGCAAATAGCACATTACAATCAATGTAGAGTATAGTTCAGTCGCAGGAACTGCTTTATTAGTGATGTCATTCTGCTTACAGGCATGCACTCCTTTAACTAAGGATGTTAGGGTAAGAATGAGTAATCTATTTTTTTTGTGAAAAGGGTAAGAACAAGATTTTTTCACTATGACAAATTGTTTCATTTTTTACAATAAAGCGGTTGTAGCTGAAATTAAGCTATAATTAAGATGTCCCTAAAATCTCTATTTCCAACAAATTAACAACTAACGCTTCCCGATAAATAGTTGCTAACATCTTTAGAGAGCTTTTTCAATATCTTACCACTCTTTTTGGTTTTATTAGGTTCAATTTTCAGCACAACGCTTTAGCTAAAAAACTTGAGTTTCATAGAGTAATTTTGGTTTCTGGGATACTCGAATTTTTTTTGTAGAGTATGTACTTGGGGTACAACGTACATACAACTATTATAAGTTATATGTCCCCTTCTCTATTTCCACATTCAAAAAAGAAGTAATTACTGAACAACTAAGTAGCATGAAAATTAATATATAAGGGTACCCATTCATTTATCACGCTCGTAAACTTTCTACATGTAGCAACAAACAATACCAACATGGTTCATATACTTTTCACTAGATTTTTCGCAGAATCGCTAGCCCAGATTTTTCTTTTTTGATATTGATAAAACTTCAGGAACTGAAAAAAGAAGCTTTTATGTTGCTTCTCATGTTCCTTTACTATTGTATTCTCTAGCGTTTTATGCATAACCTAGTACTTGTTTTAGATAACAAATCGAATAATGTTTCTTTGTATATCACCGGTTTTTGGCAACTGTAACATTTCCTAGCTAGAAGCGTAATTAACAAAGGCAGGTAATGCAGGCTCTTTTGTTGTGATACCATCAAGCAAAATGGATTTCATATACACCATTTTTGAATAGGGATTTTTGTATTCTTCATGTAAAGTCAATATAACCATGGAAAATAAACAGACTCTTTATTGAATTACGTACTCTAGATAAATTGCTTCAGATATTGATAAACAAAAAATCGTAACAATTATATTAAAACCAGTGTGTGTAGGTTGGTTACTAACATTTTTACATATGCTGGTCTACTCCACATGTAACAAAACAAAAATATTGTTCAACGGGGTGATAGCAAAAATTACTCCTGTGTTATTCCTAATTGGCAAATAACAACCTGTGTTATTTTTATTAGCAAAAATACCCTTTTAAATTTTAGAATTAGGCGAAACTCCCTGCCGGTATAAATTTTCCTAACTGTACCGTTAACTAAGAACCTCTGTGGATTAAAATTCATATAAAACGTATGTTTAGTCAAATAATTACTCTAAGTTTCTTACAATTCCTTGAAATTCTTTTGGAATAATTTAAAAACATAACAAAAATATTTAATTATATATTTTTGTCTCGACAGGTCTAGAAAGTAATATTCTTTTCTACAAAGTTTATAAAAGATATATGTAAAATTCAAATTGAACAACAATAATTCTATGCACATCAAGTAAATTCAACTAAATTTTGTTATCAGTATCAGTACACGCGGATTAAATAACTGTATAGGATTTTTTTGCTATTTTTTGAATTTCACGGGGGGCTTCTTGTTGATAAAAATAACACATATTGTTATTTGCCAATTAGGAAAAATACATGGGTACCTTTAGTTATTACCTAATTGTTCAAAATTAATGTATACAATCATTTAAAGATTTTACTAGAGTTGCATTTGACTTTTGTCGAAGTAAATGCGCATAATTAATATGAACATGTTGGTCTACCAACTTCAAAAATTGTCTTCCTTCACCGGTATGGTGTGTTTTTCTTCATATGACACCAATGGAGTTTTAAAATTGGCATGAACAATCTTTAGAAATAGGCGACTTAGTGGTAACGAAGAAGAATTATCCAAACCAATTAGATAAAGGAAGATGAAAATAATTAATTACTCTTCGAACAAGCTAGAGTAGATCTTGAAGTTTATTCTTCTAAGATCCGCAAAATTGAAAAATTAATTCGGAATTCAAATAAAAGCAAATAAAAATAATTAACAATTAGTTGGAGTTTTAAATACAAGGTAAAGGTAGCCATAAATAGTGAATATGTTTCTGATCAGTACCCAAACTAATCTTTGATAACTTTCTGCATTACATTTTTCAGCCATATCTATAAAATTAGATTCCAAGGGTACACATTTTTTTTACAGATTCTCTCATGAAGTCTCAACAAAGTTCAGTTAGAAGTTAAGCAATAAACCATAAAAATAAATTGCTACATATATTTGGATCTAAGTAGGATTTTGCAAGCTGTATAACTCTACTAGGTTTTTTTAAAATCTCATTCTCTCTCTCTCTCTCTCTCTCTCTCTCTCTCAAACATTTATTTGAACACAAAAGCTATACCAAATTTTACACCTAACCAGTGCATGGTAGAAATGTGGCATATGAGGCACCTGTAAATCCCCAATATAAATATCGTCCACCCTCCGAAGAACCTGTCCATCTTCTCAGTGAAAATAACTAGGTACTTGATTCATCCATTCCAAAGATTTATACAATTTTCAAGTACTCTCTTGGGTTTGCATGTGTTATTTTTCGTTTCATTCTCATTTTGTTTATTTCTTTTCTATGATTTGCAGATAGAGTAGTTTGATCTTAATCCCATTGTTGTCATTTGCTATTGCAGATAGATAACAAATGAATACTCATACTTGCTGCAGTAAACAAGAAGTAAAGAGGGGCCCTTGGGCACCAGATGAAGATGAAAAACTTATAAATTGTATTTCCGTCCATGGTCCTGGAAAATGGGCTGCAGTTCCAACACATGCTGGTATAACTTATATGTATATATATATATATATTTTTTGTTTCTTAGTTTTTAACATTAATGAAAAAAGTAAACATAAATTGGTCTTAATCTTTTGATTCAGGGTTGCAAAGGTGTGGTACCAGTTGTAGATTTAGGTGGATAAATTACCTTAACTCTGGTCTAAAGAGAGAAGGTTTCACTTCTCATGAAATCCATTATATTATTGAGCTCCAAACAAGGATTGGAAATAGGTAATTAGTATTATTAAAGCATCCCTTGTTTTAACATCAAATTTATTAAAGGTAACTATAATTTTCTTATAACAAATTAACTTATATCCAAAAGAAAAAGTGACATTTTTTTCTTGTGCAGGTGGGCACAAATAGCCAAGTACTTCCCTGGAAGGACTGCCAATGACATCAAGAATTTTTGGAACAGCCACATTAAGAACAAGCTTCAGGTTCAAAATAGACTTCCTAGAGAAGCAGAGTCAATCTCTCCGAGTTCTGGTGAAAGTGTCACAAGCATAGAAACTAGCCAAAACTGGACCTCGAACCTACCTACGAGTTTTGAAGTGTTGACTCCTATTGTTGAGCCTCATATGACAGCTGATGTAGCAAATTTAGCGACATCTTCTTTTGAAGTACCGACGAGTTCGTGTGCATCTAATGAACTCTCATGGCCTAGTTTCTCGTGCGGTCCTCAAGCCAGTTTTCATTTTGAGCCAGATACCATTGTAGCTCCTATTGTTGAGCAACATATGGTGACTGATGTAGCAACTTTAGCGACCACTTCTTTTGAAGTACCAGCTGGTTCATGTGCATCTGATCAACTGTCATGGTCTACTTTGTCGTGCGGTCCTCAAACTTGTGTTCAGATTGAGCCAGATACCATTGGAGAAAATGATAACTTCATGTTCCCCTTTGATCATAACCCCAATGAACTACTTGATGACATCCTTTTGCAGTCAGATGCTGAAATCGAAGCGTACTGGGCAGAAGCTTCAATGCTTTTGGATGATTTTGAGCACGATCCATGTGCTATAAATGAAAAGGCCAATGAGAGTGCATTTGGAGTGTCTCCATCATCTACTAATCAGGCACAGGTTATGAACCTAAACAATGGACTTTTTGACTTCGCTCCTGAAATAAATGCATGCAACAACCATTTTGGTTTTTTTTACCAGAATAGACCTTTGCATCCTGATTACATGATGAGTAAGATTGAACCCATCATGGTACCATTTGATTGGTCGGAAACTTCTTCTGCCATCTCTCCATCCTTAAACGCTAACCCATTCTCAACTTCGGCGCCACCAAATGCTCTTGAAGAACCTCTTTTTGAATCCCTCCAAACTATGTTTGGTCAGCCATAACATAAGAATTATCGTGTGTCTTATGATCTGTGTGGGATTTTGTGTTTATTATTTTCAAGGACATGATGTAATATAATTTCAGGTTTTGGGGTTTTCATGGTACTGAACTTGGTCAAATAGACCTCATTTCTCTCTTGTTTAATTTGAACTCTCAAAAGATGTTCTGCACAAATAATTTTTACCAATTTCATCAAACAATAGCTAGGGTCTCTAAACCAATGATGTATCCCGGAATTAAATCTTTACTGGGCTAAATTATTGTTATAAAAAAATATATGCTATAATCTTAAAGTAGACATAAATGTTTAATTACTAAATACAAAGTTATTTAACATATAAACATATATTTGGAATCAAGGAATCTATAAAGTACACTCATGGTTAAATAAAGTAGTATAAACTGTTCATTAAAAGTTTTATGGCCATGGTAACTAATTCACACATTGATTTTAGTCTTAATAATTTTAGAAGAAAGGTATTTTATTCAGACTCTATAAAACCACGGGGAGATTTAGACATTCAATAAATCGGAGGGAGATTTTATATATGTTTTCGAACTCATAAAGGAATTTTAGATTGTTATTCTCATTTTTATCATTCATTTGGTTCATGAAAAATACATATATAGGAAAAAGAAAGAAAAAAAAAACCATCTTGTTTAAATGGTCAACATAATGCCGATATCTGAAGAACATAATTATTCACACACTGATTTTAATCATATTATTTTTTCCAAGAGATACCGAAATAAACTTTGTTTTATAGGCTAAAACTTACCAAAATAATTTTAATCATATTCTATATCAATGGACTAAATGATAATCTTTTTCTATCATATATATTTTTCCTTGGTGGAGAAATAGAAAGCTCCAGAGTTGATGAATACATGACATCATTGTTTTCTGATATTTTTGTTGCTCTTTAAGTTTGCCTTGTTTTCCACGTGTGGCTTACTAGTACTACTTTAGTGTTTTTTGAAAGTGAGAATAAATAGGTATATTCAAATATGTAATATGTAAAATAGTAGTATCTCAAGTTTTTTCTTTTATTTTTTTTTAAATCATATAATATAATATAATAGGTCACTGAAAGAACAATACCTAAGCTGGAGTAGGCTCGAGAATCGTTTCAATTGCTCATTCTAGAACTATGATCTTTTGCCCTATAACTGAATCATTTCTCTGTATATGGGAAAGACTTTCAAATAAAATAAAAGAAAGCTTAACCATAATGAATCAGAATATTTATTCTTTGACCGATCGGTATAAACATAAATAGTTACGCAGTGGATTAGTTTCTCCTCAGCAAAAAAGACTTGGGATATAAAATTATACCTAATGGAGAGATAGTTGGAGAGGTGAAAAAATCCAATATTTTTTCATTACAAAACCAATAGGAAAAAAACCGATTCCTTTGTGAAAGAACTTTTGGGCATATCAAACATTTGTGCTCGTGGAAATTATTGAATGATAGGAGATGAAAGTATATCTACAGATGTTTATACATAGTAGATTTCCTAATGGAAGATAATAGAATAAATCGATGATACAACGTACAATTAACATGGGAATGAAGAATATCAAAATAATAGAAAATTTATGAATTTATATTTCTTTTATTTTTCCTGCTCAGTCCTGACCAAAAAAGAAAATAGAAAATTTATGAAATCTGACTGTGTGGAGAATGTATCTGCATTAAATACGTACACAATTATTCGAATGTTATACACTTATTCATTTAGTTGGTTGTTTTTATATGTCGTATGACATTCCAATATTGTCGTCATATATTTGATAAATTTATATTTTACAAATAAAAACTTTTAGTTGTTGATCACATGTTTACGCCACTAGTTCTTTTTATTCTCATTTGTTTCCTCAGTGTCGGATAATGATTAGATTTTTCACTATTTATTGAATGACCGATGTACATATAAATTTCCGCTACTATATGTGTATGCGTGGCACACCCTGATTATATTGTTTAACTAGAGTAAGAAATCATTTAAAAGGTTTTTTTTTTCCTTATAATGTTATTTATCATAGTGAAACTTATCAATAGCTAAATTAATATTTTCCACTGACTCGGAACTATTTAGCTTTCAGTACGTTTAACCAAAGACTAACGCACAAGCCTAGCTACAACACAAATTGCTAAATTTCAGTTGCCACCAGTCAACCAATCATGATTATTTTTTATATTCTAATTTTGATGAAACAAATGAATGATACACATTAGGAGATAGCGACCTAAAATTTCTTTGTGGTTTCGAGAACGTATACGAATCTCTCCCTCTTTTTTTAATTTAAATGTCTAAAATGTCCTTGTGGTTTTATGTACTTTGAATAAAATATATTTCAATTGAAAGATAGTGCAAGGGAGTTTTGTACAAACTTCATGAAAAGGGGGTGTTCTACATAGTTTTGAAACCACGGAAGAAATTTATGCATTTTTCTGCGCGAATGACGCAGATGTTGTTTCCATGTTTTCATGAATAAAACAAAATACTTCCGATGACTGATAAGTAATTATTTAAGAACTTGGAAGTCGAAACTAAGAACTTTTACATCTGTTATTATTTTTTATATTAGTTTTACTAGATTTAAGAGAATAAATCAAATTATTGGATAATTTCTTCATTTGACGAAAAAAGCAAATAGCACATTACAATCAATGTAGAGTATAGTTCAGTCGCAGGAACTGCTTTATTAGTGATGTCATTCTGCTTACAGGCATGCACTCCTTTAACTAAGGATGTTAGGGTAAGAATGAGTAATCTATTTTTTGTGAAAAGGGTAAGAACAAGATCTTTTCACTATGACAAATTGTTTCATTTTTTACAATAAAGCGGTTGTAGCTGAAATTAAGCTATTTCTAACAAATTAACAACTAACGCTTCCTGATAAATAGTTGCTAACATCTTTAGAGAGCTTTTTCAATATCTTACCACTCTTTTTGGTTTTATTAGGCTCAATTTTCAGCACAACGCTTTAGCTAAAAAACTTGAGTTTCATAGAGTAATTTTGGTTTCTTGGATACTCGAAATTTTTTTGTACCGTAAGTACTTGGGGTACACCGTACATACAACTATTATAAGTTATATGTCCCCTTCTCTATTTTCATATTCAAAAAAGAAGTAATTACTGAACAACTAAGTAGCATGAAAATTAATATATAAGGGCACCCATTCATTTATCGCTCGTAAACTTTCTACATGTAGCAACAAACAATACCAACATGGTTCAAATACTTTTCACTAGATTTTTCGCAGGATCGCTAGCCTAGATTTTTCTTTTTTGTTATTGATAAAACTTCAGGAACTTATATAGAAGCGCTTATGTTGCTTCTTATGTTCCTTTACTATTGTATTGTCTAGCGTTTTATGCATAACCTAGACTTGCTTTAGATATCAAATCGAATATATAATGTTTCTTTGTCTATCAACGGTTTTTGGCAACTCTAACATTTCCTAGCTAGAAGCGTAATTAACAAAGGCAGGTAATGCAGGCTCTTTTGTTGTGACACCATCAAGAAAAATGAATTTCATATACACCATTTTTGAATAGGCCTAGGGATTTTTTATTTTCTTCATGAAAAGTCAATACAACCATGGAAAATAAACAGACTCTTTACTGAATTACGTACTCTGGATAAATTCGTTCAGATATTTTTAAACAACAAATTGTAACAATTATATAAAAATTAGTGTGTGTGGTTGGTAACTAACATTTTTACATATGCTGGTGTTCTCCACATTTAACCAAACAAAAACATGCTGGTCTTCTCCACATGTAACAAAACAAAAATATTGTTCAAAGGGGTGATAGCAAAAACTACTCCTGTGTTATTCCTAATTGGCAAACAACCCTCTGTGTTATTTTTATTAGCAAAAATACCCTTTTATTTTTTAGAATTAGCAAAAACTCCCTGTCGATATATATTTACCTAACTGTAGCGTTAACTAAGAACCTTTGTGGATTAAAATTCATATCAAATGTATATTTAGTCAAATAATTATTATAAGTTTTCTTACAATTCCTTGAAATTCTTTTGGAATTACTTCAAAACATAACAAAAATAATTAATACTATATTTTGTTTCGACAGGTCTATAAAGTAATATTCTTTTCCACAAAGTTTATAAAAAAATATATGTAAAATTCAAATTGAACAACAATAATTCTATGCACATCAAGTAAATACAACTAAATTTCGTTATCAGTTTCAGTACACGCGGATTAAATAACCGTATAGGATGTTTTTGCTATTCTTTGAATTTCACTAAATACAACTAAACTTTGTTATCAATTTCAGTACACATGGATTAAATAACTGTGCAGAATGTTTTTGCTATTTTTTGAATTTCATAGGGGGGCTTCTTGTTGATAAAAATAACACACATTGTTATTTGCCAATTAGGAATAATACATGGGTAACTTTAGTTATTACCTCATTGCTCAAAATTATTGTATACAATCATTTAAAGATTTCACTAGAATTGCATTTGACTTTTGTCGAAGTAAATGCACCTAATTAAATGAACAGGTTGGTCTACCAACTTCAAAAATTGTCTTCCTTCACCGGTATGGTGTGTTTTTCTTCATATGACAACAATGGAGTTTAAAAGTTGGCATGAACAATCTTTAGAAATAGGCGACTTAGTGGTAACGAAGAAGAAGTATCCAAACAAATTAGATGAAGGAAGATGAAAATAATTTAACTACTCTTTGAGCAAGCTAGAGTAGATCTTGAAGTTTATTCTGAGATATCCATCCGCAAAATTGCAAATTAACTCGGAATTCAAATAAAAGCAAATAAAAATAACTAATAGTTAGTTGGAGTTTTAAATACATGGTAAAGGTAGCCATAAATAGTGAATATGTTTCTGATTAGTACCCAAACTAATCTTTGATAAGTTTTTGCATTACATTTTTCAGCCATATCTAAAAAAATAGATTCTAAGGGTACACATTTTTTTTTTTACGTATCCTCTCATGAAGTCAACAAAGTTCAGTAAGCAGTTAAGCAATAAATCCATAAAAATAAATTGCTAAATATATTAGGATCTAAGTAGGATTTCGCAAGCTGCATAACTCTACTAGGTGTTTAGAGATCTCTCTCTCTCTCTCTCTCTCTCTCTCTCTCTCAAATATTTATTTGAACATAAAAGCTATACCAAACTTTTACACCTAACCAGTGCACGGTAGAAATGTGGCATATGGGGCACCTGTAAATCCCCAATATAAATATCGTCCGCCCTCCAAAGAACCTGCCCTCCAATATTTTCTTATATTAAAATATTTAATATTTATTTGAAGACAATATAAAATTATTTTAAAGCGTACAAGACTGTTATAAATATTATAGTGAACAAATATAACAAAAAGTTTGTAATGAGCATATATTTATTTCAATTTTTCTGACATATTTTTTGTATATGCTTATGTAGTACTATTTTACAAATCTTAGCTGAAAATCTGTCACTTTAGAGTTTTTTTTAATAATTTATTTATATTAATATGTTTCTTATAGTACTAGTACTAATTTTATGATGATTTATTATTTTTGAAATAAATTTTTAACAAAGATATTCGTACTTATAATTCCTAGCTCCGCCCCTGGCCGAGTACTTCCCTGAAAGGACTCTCATGATATCAAGAGATTTCGGAACACCCACATTAGGAACAAGCCTCTGGTTCAAAATAGACTTGCTAGAAAGGCAGATTCAATCTCTCCAATTTGAGTAAATTACCAAACTAACACTATTAGAGAAAATAATTGCCTAACTAAAATTCTTGAAAAAGTAATTCCCAAAATAACACTTTGAACAATAAATTCTCCATTTTAACCTTTCTATTTGTTGAAATAAATGTCAACATAACACCAATAAAGTTATACTATTATATATCAATAAAATCAGAAATATTAGGAAGTTTAAAAGCTGAGTACTTATTTGATGCAATCTCACATTAATTATTTATTACTTTAGTTTAAAAAGAACTTTAGGTTTAATAATACCATTGGAGAAGATGATAACTTCATGTTCACCTTTGATCATAACCCACTCAACTACTAGATGATATCCATTTGCACTCAGATGCTGAAATCGAAGCATACTGGAAAGAAGCTTCATTGCTATTGGATTATTTTGAGCTCAATCCGTGCTATAAATGAAAAGGCAAAAAGAGTGCATTTGGTGTGCCTCCATCATCTACAAATCAGGCACAAGTTCTAAACCTAAATAATGGACTTTTTGACCTCTCATAAAATAAATGCACGCAACAACAGTTTTGGTTTTATTAACTAGAGCAGACCTTTGCATCCCGATTACATGAGTAATATTAAACCCATCATTGTACGATTTGCATTTTCAGAAACTTCTTCTGCCATCACTCCGTCCTCAAACGCTAACCCAATCTCAACTTTGGCACCACCAACTGCTCTTGACGAACATTTTTTTTGGATCCGTCGAGACTATGTTTGGTCAGCCATAACATAGGTATTATCTCGTGTCTTATGATCTTTGTGGGGTTTGCGTTTATAACTTTCACGGACATGATTTAATGTATTTTCAGATTTAGGGTTTTCATGGTATTAAACTTGGTCAAATATATCATTTCGCTTTTGTTTAAATTTGATATCTCGAAAGATTATGGGTAAAACTATTTTCTATCGATTTGGCCAAATAGTATAGCGTCCCTAAACCAGTAACATATCTAGAAATTGAATCTGCACTGAACCAGACTATATTGTCATAATAAAATACATGTTATAGTTTTAAAGTAGACATAAATGTTTAATTTCTAAACAGAAAATTTCTAACATATAAACATGTACTTGGAGTCAAAGAATCTAAAAACTACTCGAGGCCATATTAACAGCGGGTGCATCTATAATGGTTTTCACCTACTAATTTTAAATAAATTAATGTAGTTAGTTGGAATTCGACTTTGATACACCAGACATGAATTTATATTACAATTAGTTAGAAAATGAATTTTGTGCAGATAATATCATTTCATTTCACATATTTAGTGGAATTAATCTTTATTTTGAAAGTGCATTTCATATATTACAAATTAATTTAATTGATGATACTCTTGATAACAATCTATTTTTCTATGGTTATGATGAATACCAAAACTACGAACTTGACTGAAAATGATGCAGGATGCAAAATCATATCCTTGGAAACCATTTTCTTTGTTTTTTATTTTTGGATTTCAAAAACCTCTTTCTTGTGTTCTTAATTGATTTTTTTGTTATTAAGAAATACATTTATTAAAATGTAGAAAACATCTTTAGATGTTGCAAATTGTCAAAATAATCTTGTCCAATTTAAAAAAAACAAACATACTCATCAACACACGTACAAACACAAAAAAGAGTGCAAAGTTTCTATTTGTGTAATCTAAAGGTGCAAAGTGCCAAAATGATACAGTATAAACGTGGAGGGCGCCCTTAACTCTTGATACAATTCTCCCACAGTTTATGTATCTAATGCAAAGTACTAACTATGATCTATGTATAATAACCTTACAAGAGATAAAATCATTTTTCATACCATACTATACTAACACACAAAAGGTTGCAAAGCTTCAAATATAAAAAGAAAAAAAAAAAATTCTAATTCAAAGTGTCTATTTGTGTAATCTAAAGGTACAAACGGCCAAAATCACACAGTATAAGGGTGGAATGTCATTTAGGTCCGATAAGATCCTCCCACATTTTGTGTATGTAATGTAAAGTAGTAACCATGATTTATGTATAATAACATCCTATATAACTTACCACATTATTCCTTGCACCATGAACCTTCGCCCTTAGGTTAGATGATATTCTTCATATAATTACCATGAGCATCTATTGTGCTAAAAGATTTCTATCGCTATTTGTGTGTCATTGTCTATCACAATATTATGTTATAGACATGTCTTTTGAAAAGGGACTATACCATGCATACAATTAATGAGATGATCAATATTGTGCATGATAAATCATTGAAAATATAACATCTGAACCCTAGCTATATAAGCAAGGTTAACACGTGGCATATGGGCACTTGTAAACCCCTATAATAAAATATTGCCCGCCCTCAAAAGAACCGACGCATATTTTTAATCAAAATCACTAGACTGCACATGATTCATCCATTTCAGAGATTTCTAAAATTTTCAAGTACTCTATTGGGTTTGCATGTGATAGTTTTCATTTCATTCTCATTTTGTTTATTTATTTTTCTAGGATTTGCATGTAAAGTAGGTTGGTCTTAATCCCATTGCTATCATCTACTGTTGAAGACAGATAACAAATGAAAACTCATACTTGCTGCAATAAACATGAAGTTAAGAAGGGCCCATGCAGGGGTGGAGCCAGGAATATGGTTTTGTGGGGAGAAATTTCTGAGAATTTTTTGGTAAATATTAATATTTTTTTGTGAATTGTTTTAATTTATTTCAATATAATTAATTATCTTAAGAACATAAGTATCTAAAGAGTTAGACATTTAGTATGTAAAAGTTATAGAAGTTACTCTAAGTAAAGTAACACGGTTATAGCTAAAATTTGCAAAAGTATTAAATAAAACTACATAAATATGCAAAAAAATAATGTCATAACTACACCTTTTACATTCCTAGGAGTTTTCTATTATTTATGTTTACTTAGACACATATATTGTGTTGTATGGATTAAGAAATATTAGATAATAATTAAATTAAATTAAATATCACGGTCATGAGTAGTTTGTTTCTTAATGTGAATTATTCATGCAGTATTTAAAGAAACTTCTTCAGTTTTGTCCATAAATTGTCTACACAAATTGCTTAGTAAAAAAATACTTTTTCGTTCTAAAAATATCAATGAAAAAGTTAAATTATCTAAAACTAAATATGCACTCAAATGTTATATTAGATACCCATTATTATTTTATTTACAACATGAAAAAAGTAAGAAAAATCATACATGAGTTTTGGTAAGTAATATACCAAGTTACCCTTAAATTATTATAAAATTAAGGAATCGAATAAGTGAATAATGGGACTTAAAGTTGGGTGTAGAATTGAATAAGACTTTCAAAATATTTTTGGAATCATATTTAACTATACATACTTTGATATAAAATGATATATATATATATATATATATATATATATATATATATATATATATATATATATATATATAGCTAGTACAGTATCATATGTAATGATATAATATATAAGTATAATATATAGCTATATAACAAGGGGTGGGGCTGGAGCTGGTGGGGGCGGGGGCGGGGCCCAACATTTGGTCCCCTTGGCTCCGTCCCTGGGCCCTTGGACACCAGAAAAAAGATGAAAAACTTATAAATTGCATTTCCATCCATGGTCATGGCAAACAGGCTTCGCTTCCGACACTTGCTGGTACAATTTTTATATATTTTTCACTTTCTTAACTTCTAATAAGAAAATATTAAAAATAAGTTCATCTTAATATTTTGATTCAGGGTTGCAAAGGTGTGGTACGAGTTGTAGATTTTGGTGGATAAATTACCCCAAATCTAGTCTAAGGAGAAAGGGTCCACTCCTCATGAAATTGCTTATATCATTGAGCTCAAAGGAAGGATAGGAAATAGGTAATTAGTAATTAAACCATCCCTTGTTTTGTCTTAAAGTTATAATGGTAATTGCCATTTGCTTGTAATAATTAACTTATATCCAAAAACATATATTACATTTTGTTCTTGTGCAGGTGGGCACAAATAGCCAAGTACTTCCATTAAAGAACTGTGAATGATATCAAGAATTTTTGGAACACACACTAAGAACAAGCCACGGGTTCAAAATAGACTTCCCAAAAAAGCATATTCAATCTCTCCACATTCTGGTGAAAGTGTCACAAGGATTGCAACTAACCAAATCTGCACCTCAAACCTGCCTAGGAATCTTGAAGGTTTGGTTCCTATTATTGAGCCTCATATGAAAATTGATGTAGCAAATTTAGCAACAACATCTTTTGAAGTACCAACGGTTTCATGTGCATCTGATCAACCCTCATGGCCCAGTTTCTCGTGCGGTCCTCAAACCAGTTTTCATATTGAGCCAGATACCATTGGAGAAGATGGTAATTTTATGTTCACCTTTTGCACTTTGATGCTGAAATCGAAGCATACTGAAAAGAAGCTTCAATGATTTTGCGTGATTTTGAACTCAATCCATGTGCTATAAATGAAAAGGCCAAAGAGAGTGCATTTGGTGTGCCTCCATCATCTACTAGTCAGGCACAAGTTACGAGCTAATTAATAATGACTTTATGACTCCTTTTCTAAAATAAATGCATGCAACAACAATTTTGGTTTTTTTTGAACAAGACCGAATGATCATTTATTTAACGTAATAAAATTGTTTTAGTACATGAAATAGAGGAATTAGAAACGCGAGTTAGATGAGTAGTAACATCAAATAACAATTAAGGTTTACCCCATTCCGAAATGTATTTGGAACTAAAAAAAAATCTAAAAAGTACACTTATGATTAAATAAAGTAGTATAAAGTATAAACTGTTTGAGGCCATATTAACAGTGGGTGCATCTATATTGGTTTTCACTTACTAATCTTAAATGAATTAATATAGTTAGTTTGAATTCGATTATGATCCACAAAACCTGAAATTATACTGCAGTTAGTTAGAATAATGAATTTTGTGCAAGTGAGTATCATTTTACTTCACATTTTTGTGGCATTAATCTTAATTTTGAGAGTGCACTCCATATATTAAAAATTAAGTTGATTGTATGATAACAGTATGCATTGATCAGGTTATGATGAAGACCGAAATTAAGAACTTGTTTGAAATTGATGCAGGGTGCAAAATCGTATCCCCGGAAACATTTTTGTTTGTTTTTTTTTTTGAAATTTGGATTTCAAAAATCTATTTTGTTGTATTTTTTCTTGATGTTTCTTATTCGAAAAAAACGTTTATTAAAATGAAAAAAGACTTCTTTAGACATTGTAAATTGTCGAATAATCGTGTTCGATTTTAAAATCACAAACATACCCATCATCAAACGTAGAAATACACAAAAGGGTGCAAAGTGTCAAATAAATAAATAAATAAAAGCTTATAATGCGAAATGTCTATTTGTGTAATCTATAGGTACAAACTGCCAAAATCATACAGTATAAGGGTGGAAAGTCATTTAGGTTTTGACAAAATCCTCCAACATTTTGTGTATGTAATGTAGAGTAGTAACCATGATTTATGTATAATAACCTCATAACTTACCACATTATTCATAGACACATATGTTCTGAAAAGGAACTATACCATGCATACAATTGATGAAATGATCTCAATATCGCGCATGATAAATCTTTGAGAATATAACATCTAAACCCTAGCTATGCAGGGTTGACACGTGTCTTATCGGCACTTGTAAACCCCCGATATAAAATATCACCCTCCCTCAATGCATATTTTTCAGTCAAAATCACTAGAGGGTACAAAATTCATCTATTCCAAAGATTTTCTACAATTTTACAAGTACTCTCTTGGGTTTGCATGTGATATTTTTCTATTCATTCTCATTTTGTTTATTTTTGTTTCTATGATTTGCAGGTGGAGTAGGTTGATCCTAATCCCATTGTTGTCATCTACTACTTAAGAAAGATAACAAATGAATACTCATACTTGTTGCGATAAACGAGAAGTGAAGAGGGGTCCTTGGGAACCAGACGAAGATGAAAACTTATAATTTGCATTTCCATCAATGGTCATGACAAATGGGCTTCAGTTCCAACACTTGCTGATTCAGGTTTTATATATTTCTCACTTTCATAACTTATAATAATAAAATTAAACATAAATTGATATTAATCTTTTGAGTTAGGGTTGCAAAAGTGTGGTACGTGTTGTAGATTTAGGTGGATAAATTATCTCAAATCTGGTCTAAAGAGAGAGGGTTCACTCCTCATGAATTTTCTTATATCATTGAGCTCCAAAGAAGGATTGGAAATAGGTAGTTAGTTATTAAACCATCCCTTTTTTTTCATCAAAGTTATTTAAGGAAACTTTTATTTTTTGCTAAGCATAGGGAACTTATTCAAGGAGAGAAACAAATATCAGAGTACCAGTGGTACTCATGATAAGAACAAAGTCAATTTTCTCCAATACAAATTTGAGGCAATTTAAACCAATCCAAAAAAGATCATATATAAAAAAAAAAAAAACAATAACCAATCCAACAAAAAAAAAAATGAAAATCCTTAGAGAATGTGTCTTAATCCACAACCATGACCTGACTTTTAATATATCCATCAATGCATCCACATCCGGCAAATCCTCTTGAAAAATAATTTTGTTTGTGTCACTCCAGATTGACCACCCCTCTGTTGATTATTGTTGTTATTCCAAACCATTGATAAATTCTCATCCAAATATTGTAAGAGAACATTCATAAATCATATGGTTCGCATTTTCGACTACCTTTCTACACAAGACACACTCCGCATCAGAATTAATTTCACCAACCCCCTTTTTGATGAGATTAGATTTTGTGGGAAATTTATTTAAAACCACTTTCCAAGTGAAAGTTTTCATTTTAAATGGCGCTCGGATCTTCCAGAAGAATTTGAAGAAAGCTGAGTCATCCGAATTACAATCTCAGGAGTGAGCAGATTGTATGCCACTTTAGCGGAATACTCATCGTGCTTCAAGTTCCAAATATCTTCTACGCCTTCTTTAATTGAAAAATGCTGAAGACGTTGATCAAGATCCCTCACCAGCCCCTGTTCCCACGCAAAAAGTGGTCTTCTCCACTCCCACTTCCACCTCCACTTGCTGCTAATCCGTTCTCCATGCTCTGCCACCTTCGCTCTTTTGTTTCTTGAGATGAGGAACAGCCAACTGTCATTTGCTTGTAATAATTAACTTATATCTAAAAGAAAAAAAAATGACATTTTATTCTTGTGCAGGTGGCAACAAATAGCCAAGTACTTTCCCGGAAGAACTGCAAATGACAGCAAGAATTGTTGGAACACACACACTAAGAACAACCCTCAGGTTCAAAATAGACTTCCCAAAAAAGCATATTTGATCTCTCCACATTCTGGTGAAAGTGTCACAAGCATCGCAACTAACCAAATCTGCACCAGACCTAAGAATCTTGAAGGGTTGGCTCCTATTGTTGAGACTCATATGACAACTGATGTAGAGAATTTAGCGATAACTTCTTTTGAAGTACCAGTGGGTTCACGTGCATCTGATCAACCCTCATGGCCAAGTTTCTAGTGCGGTCCTCAAACCAGTTTTCATATTGAACCAGATACCATTGAAGAAGATGATAACTACATGTTCACCTTTGATCATAACCCCACTCAACTACTTGATGACATCGTTTGGCACTCAGACGCTAAAATCGAAGCATACTGGAAAGAATCTTCAATGTTTGTGGACAATTTGAACTCAATCATGTGCTACAAATGAGAAGGTGAAGGAGAGTGCATTTGGAGTGCCTCCATCATCTACTAATCAGACGTAGGTTCTGAACCTAAAAAATGGACTTCTTCACTTCTCTCCTGTAATAAATGCATGCAACAACAGTTTTTGGTTTTATTAACCAGAATAGACCTTTGCATCCTGATTATATGAATAATATTGAACCCATCGTGGTATCATTTGCGTTGTCGGAAACTTCTTCTGCCATCTCTCCATCCTTACGCTACCCCAATCTCAACTTTCGCACCAACAACTTCTCTTGAACCTTTCTTGTATCCCTCCCAACTATGTTTGGTCAGCCATAAGATAGGAATTATCTCGTGTCTTATGATCTTCCTGGGGATTTATGTCTATTATTTTGAGGGCAAGATGTAATGTATTTTGAGGTTTTGAGTTTTCATGGTATTGAACTTGGTCAAATAGACCTCGTTTCTCTCGTTAATTTGAACTTTCGGAAGATCTTCTCTAAACATATTTTCTATAAACTTGGTCTACTAGTAAGGTCTCTAAACCAGTGACATATCCATGAATTGAATCTGCACTGAGCTAAATTATATTGTCATAATAAAATATACGTTATAATTTTAAGGTAGACATAAAATTTTAATTGCTAGATACAAAATTATTTAACAGATAAACATGTATTCGGAATTAAAGAATCTTAAAAGTACACTTATGATTAAAGAAAGTGTTATAAACTGTTTGAGGGCATATTAACAGTGGATGCATCTATATTGGTTTTCCCCTATACTAATTTTAAATAAATTAATGTAGTTAGTTGAAATTCGATTTTGATATGGCTTACATGAATTTATATAAAAATTAGTTAGAATAATGAATTTTGTGCAAGTAAACATATTTTTAGTGGCATTAGTCTTAATACTTTATATATTATAAATTAAGTTATTAATTGATGATACTCCTACTAACAGTATGTATTGCTCAAGTTTGATGAAGACTGAAATTAAGAACTTGACTTAAAGTGATACAGAGTGCAAAATATCCTTATAAACATTTTTGTTTGTTTTCGATTTTTGGAATTGAAAAACCTCATTTTTGTGTTCTCTTCTGATGTTACTTACAAAGGAAAAACGTCGCTTAAAATGCAAACATAGGCTTTAGACTTTGCGAATTGTCAAAAAATATTGTCCAATTTTAAAGTCACAAACATACCACTCAACACACGTACAAACACACAAAAGGGTGCAAAGTGTCAAAAGAAAAACATGAAACAATCTAAAGGTGCAAAGTGCCAAAATGATACAGTATAAATGTGGATGGTGCCATTAGCTCTTGATAAAATTCAACTAACCATAATTTATGAATAATAACCTCACAGATTTACCACATTATTTGTGTTCTTTTTCGATAAAATCCTCCCACATTTTGTGTATGTGATGTAAAGTATTATGTATAATAAACTCATAACTAACCACATTATTCACTACACCACTAAGATAGGTTAGATAATCTTCACATAATTACCACGAACATCTATTGTGCTAAAAGATTTCTTTCGCTATTTGAGTGCTATAGTCTATCGCAATATTATTTTATAGATACCTATGTTCTGAAAAGGAACTATACCATGCATACGATTAATGAGATGATCACTATCGCACATGATAAATCATTTAAATATAACATATGAACCCTAGCTATATGCATGGTTGGCACGTGGCATATCGGCACTTGTAAACCCCCAACATAGAATATTGCCCGCCCTTTAATGAACTAATGCATCTTTTCAGTCAAAATCACTAGACTGTACTTGATTCATCCATTTCAGAAAATTCTACAATTTTCAAGTACTCCCTTGTGTTCGCATGTGATATTTTTCATTTCATTCTCATTTTTTTCTTCTAGATTTGCAGGTAGAGTACAAGTTTATCTTAATCCCATTGTTGTCATCTACTACTGAAGAAAGATAAAAAAAAATGAAAACTCATAATTGCTGCAGTAAACAAGAAGTGAAGAGGGCCCTTGGGCACCAGACAAAGATGAAAAACTTATAATTGCATTTCCATCCATGGTCATGGGCTTCAGTTCCAGCACTAGCTAGTACAATTTCTATAAATTCACACTTTATTAACTTATAATAAGAAAATTAAGCATAAATTGATCTTAATCTTTTGAATCAGGGTGCAATGGTGTGGTACAAGTTGTAGATTTAGGTGGATAAATTACCTCTAATCTGGTCAAAGAGAGGGTTCCACTCCTCATGAACTTATATCATTGAGCTCCAAAGAAGGATTGGAAATAGGTAGTTAATAATTAAACCTTCCCTTGTTTTTTTCATTACAGTAATTAATTGTAACCATCATTTGCCTGTAATAATTAACTTATAGCCAAAAGAGAAAATGACATTTTGTTCTTGTGCAGGTGGGCACAAATAGCCAAGTACTTTCCTGGAAGAACTGTCAATGATATCAAGAATTTTTGGCACACACACACAAATAACAAGCATCGGGTTCAAAATAGACTTCTCAAAAAAGCCTATTTAATGTCTCCAAATTCTGGTGAAAGTGTCATAAGCATTGAAACTAACCGAATCTGCACGTCAAACCTACCTACGAATTTTGAAGGGTTGGCTCCTACTATTGAGCCTCATATGACAACTACTACGATGACCTCCTTTGAAGTATCAACGGGTTCATGTGCATCTGATCAATACTCATGGCCTAGTTTCTCATGCATTCCTCAAACCAGTTTTCATACTGAGGTAGATACCTTGTAGCTCCTATTGTTGAGCCTCATATGACAACTGATGAGGCTAATTTAACAAATTCTTTTGAAGTGCCGGCGGGTTGATGTGCATCTGATCCACACTCATGGCCTAGTTTGTCGTGCGGTTCTCAAACCAGTTTTCATATTGAGCCATATACCATTGGAGAAGATGATAATTTTTTATTCACCTTTGATCATAATCCCAATCAACTACTTGATGACACCTTTTTGCACTCATATGCTGATACCAAAGATACTGGAAAGAAGCTTCAATGCTTCTGGACGATTTTGAGCTCAATCCATGAGCTATAAATGAAAAGACCAAGGAGAGTGCATTTGCAGTGCCTCCATCATGTGCTATTAAGGCACATGGTATGAACTTAAATAATGGACTTTTTCAGTTTTCTTCTGAAATAAATGCATGCAACAATAGTTTTGATTTTATTGACCAGCACAGACCTTTGCATCTCGATTACATGATGAGGAATGAGTAATATTGAACTCATCATGGTACCATTTTCATTGTTAGGAACTTCTTATGCCATCTCTCCATCCTCAAACGCTACCTCAGTCTCAACTTTGGAGGCACCAGATGCTCTTGACGAACCTTTTGTTGAATCCCTCCAAACTATGTTTGGTCAACTATACCATAGGAACTATCTTGTATCTTTTGATCTTTGTGTAGTTTCGTGTTTATTATTTGTCAAGGAGATGATGTAATGTGTTTTGATTTAGTGTTTTCATGTTTTTTTTGATGAATTTGAATTCGATAAGGGCGTAAGAGGATTAGCTCTTGATATTCTCCCATAGTTTATGTATGTAATGTAAACTAGTAACCACGATCTAGGTATAATAACCTCCTAACTTACCATATTATTCACTGCACCATGAACAATGAACATTAGGTTAGATGATCTTCTTCGTATAATTACCATGAACATCTATTGCGCTAAAACAATTCGATCGCTATTAGTGTGCTACTGTCTATCACAAGTTTATTTTATAGAAACATATATTCTAAAAAATAACTATACCATACATATAATTAATGAGATGATCAATATTGCGCGTGGTAAATCATTGAAAATATAACATCTGAACTCTAACTATGCAAATGTAATCTATCTACATAGACAGATAGATAGATAGATAGACAAACAGATAGATAGATAGATAGATGTAGGAAGAATCTTATAACTTTCGTAATATCTAGTTACATTGACGAAATAATAAAAGATAATTAGAATTAACCTCAGCAGTGTTCACATAACAAGGTCCATAAAGGATGGACATGATGAGGATCCAAATGGTTGGACCTTGCTCAAGGTCTAGAAGGTTGGCAACGATGTTGTCTTCCTAAATTTGAACCACTCGGGCATTGTAGGGCAAGGATTATTGGCCTTTCTCACATCCTGCCATTTTAATGGTATTGTAGTTTGAAAAAAGTTTATGGGTTTTAGGGTGGGGAAATGGAATGTGAAAGTGAAAAATTGCGAATATGGTCCTTTAAAGAGGTTTACTTGCAAAATTAAACTTCTAAAGTGGCAGCGTCCAACTAAAGTCTCCTAAAGTGGGTGGTGGTGCAATTTTGGTCCTCCGACTTTGGAGTCAACAATTTTGACACTAGAAATTAGACAGATTCTTCGATTTTGACCCTTAATTTTGAGATCTTTTTTCATTTACACCCCAAATCTTTTCAAAAAATCACATTTACATCTTAAAATATTTTTAAATAGTTATTATGTCAAATTTAAGTTAAACATATTTTAAAACATTTATTTTTATGTTTTAATTAAATTTGTCACAATTGTATTCAGTTGAAGAAAACCCCTGCCCTAAACACACCATGCATGGTTGACTCGTGACAACTGATATCTAGCAATTTGTGTTGGTAGCTAGGCTTGTAAGTACTTAGTCTTTGGTTAAGCATACTAAAAGCAAAATAGTTCAGAATTAATGGAAAAAAAGTGATTTAGATATTGATAAGTTTTACTATATGGTAAATAACATCGTATAAAAATAAAACCTTTTTAAGACATTTCTTACTCCAACTAAAAAATATAATTAGGGTGTGCCACGCCGGTTAAGATCCTCTCCTACATAATATCCAACATCTTCACCTATACTATCCGGATGATTGCCACGTGTCATTTTTAGCATACACAAAAAATACACAATTAAACTTCAATCTCTCTCCTCTCTCCAAAATTACGGCTCCCTTTCCATCACCAATTTTTTTTTCCTTTTTACCAAATCTAATTCCTAAAATCACCTGAAGATTTTATCCTTTTACTACATGATTTTTTTTCATTATAAAATATGAATATTTTTTTTTTATCACATGAAGATTTTCTTTTTGTCCTCTAATTTATAAAAATATTTTCTTTTTATAATTATTCATATTAAAGATTTTCAATATCGCCTTATCCTCTGATTTTCTTTTTCCCTTTTATCACAAAGGTTTTTTTCATTATTAAATATGAATATTATTTACTTGTGAAACAACACACAATTAAACTACAATCTCTCTCTCCTCTAAAAAGGACACGTGGCAATCATCCAGATAATGTAGGAGACAATGTTGGATATTATGTAGGAGAGGATCCTAACCGGTGCCACGCGTACATGTTTGTAAAGAAAATTTAATACATACAATATTGGTCATTCAAAAATAGCGACAAATGTAATCATTATCCTACTGAAGAAACAAAAGAGAATGCGAAAGAAGTAATGGGGTAAACATGTCAACAACTAAGTTTTTATATGCAAAATATAGAATTCATCTAGTATATGATGATATTGGAATGTCGCATATGACATATAAAAAACAACCAACTTAATGAATGAGTCTAAATTATTCGAATGAAGTTTTCTGATTTAATGCAGATACATTCATCCACACTTCGGAAGTTCATAAATTTTCTATTGGTTTTTGTAATTCTTATTTCGAATGTTAATTGTTGTAATCATCTATTAATTTTATTATCATCCATCCGGAATTCCAATATATATATATATATATATATACTTCGTCTCCAATTACTCAATAATTTCCACAAGCACAAATGCGTGATATGCCCAAAATTAATTCTTTTACAAAGTAATCGATTTTTTTCCTATTGGTTTTGTAATGAAAAGTATAGGATTTTCTCACCTCTCCAGCTATTGCTCCATTAGGCCAGGATTTTATATCCCGAGCGCTTATTGGCTGACAAGAAACTAATCCAATTTGTAACTATTGATGTTTATACTAATCTGTTATAGAATAAGGTGGTGTTTGCAAATGCTTATTAAATGAGCTTGTTCACTACTTTTGTTTAAAGCCACTTTAAGTGACTTTTAATAAAAAGTCGAGAGTGTTTGTAAATCATTTTAAAAAGCTACTTAAATTATTAATTAGGTGTTTGTAAAAATAAATGAGAAGTAACTTTTCTTCTTAAAGACCTTTTAAAAATAACATAATTCCAAAAGCAGTTGGAAAAGCACCCCTAGGCATGCTTTTGCGGCTTGCACTTTTTCTGACTTTTTTTTAGACGAGCAAAAACAAAAGTCAGCCTTCCAAACACTAACAATGTGCTTTTGCGGCTGTAAAAGCCAACAAGCTCCTTTCATAAGCATTTGCAAACACCACCTAAGTATTCTAACTCATTTCGGCTAAGCTTCTTTTTTATTTATCTACAAGTTTTTCTCATATACAAGGAAATGATTTCGCTATAGAGCTAAAGATGGTAGTTATCGAATGAACAGTTGAAACGATTCAGGAGAATTCTCGAGATTAGGTATTGTTCCTCCATATATATATATATATATATGTATATATATATATATGTATATATATATATATATATATATATGTATATATATATATATATATATATATATATATATATATATATGTATAACTTGAAATACTACTATTTTACATTACATATTTCAATATACCCTATTTATTCTCACTTTCAAAATACATTAAAGTAGAAATCCACATGTGAAAAAGAAGGAAAACCTAGAGAGATAATAATAGAAACAATGATGTTATGTACTCATGATCAACTCTTAAGCTTTCTCCACCAACAATGATGTTATGTACTCATATTTAAAGGAAAACGATTACCATTTATTTCACTAATATAGAATATGCATTCTTTGTTTCCTCTGTCATCGTACTGGTAAATTTTACCCTATAACACACAAATTTTATATCGGTATTGCCGTATTGCTTGGAAATATTATTATGATTGAAATCAATGTGTGAATAATGTTCTTCAAACTTCGGCATTATTTCGAGCCTTCCAACAGGAACTTTGGGGGGGCGGGGAAGGTTGTTTATTTTTGATGAATCAAATGAGGGGATAACAAACCTATAATTCTTTTGTGGTTTCGGAAAACGTATATAAAATCTATCTCTAATTTATTATTGTCTAAAATCCTGATGTGGTTGAATAAAATGCCTTTATTTTAAGAATTACGTGGGAATTTTGTGCAAAAATATGAAAAGTGGGTTTCCTGCATATTTTTCAACCACGGGGGAATTTTATGCATCTTTCCACACGAATGACGCAAGTTTTGTTCTCGTGTTTTCGTGAATCAAAATAAAATACTTCTGATAACTGATAAGTAATAGGGAAGACCTGGAAGTTGAGATTAAGAACTTTTAACATCTGTTATTATTTGCTTATTTTAGTTTTAATTGATTTAAGAAATTAAATCAAAATAATTGGACAAATTCTTCTTACGACGAAAAAAAGCAAATAGCACATCTAGACATTTAAAGTAGAATATAGTTCGTTGCACGAACTGTTTTATTTGTGGATTAAGGCACTCCTTTAAGTAAGGATGTTAGTGTAGGAATAAAGTATCCATTTTCTAACGAGAAACTTCTTTTGAATATTTTATGTGATTAAATATGCTCTGATATATCAACCACCACTAATAAAGCATCCGTATTATTTGATAATTTCCACCACCAAACACTTAGGCCACAACCTCAAATTGTAATTCTGCAAAAAGGACTATTTAAAAGCATATATATTCCCTTTTTCTCTTTTTTGAAAACTGCACAATAAACGGTCAGGAAAATTTCTCCCACAACACTAGTCGCAACGAATATTCTAATTAACCTGCATGTGACGCCGTCTTATTCTTTTAAGGGTTTTTAGCAAAACACCCCCTATATTTATATGGAATAAGAATATTACTCCCATATGAAAATTAAATAGGCACATTACCCTATATTATGTTAAAATAGGTAGATTGCTCCTAAGAAATAAATAAGTAGACAAATTAATTCCATGTGTTATGTTAATTAGGCAAATTACCTCAGTATGTTTTTATAAGTAGAAAAATACCCTTTCTTATATACGAAAAATTATTTCACACAAACGTTGCACAATGACGTGGTACAATTAAGGGTCTAGATTAAATATATGTCCTAAAATTATATACAGTGACTTTCCAACAACTCATCCCAACTATGCATTCACACTAATAACCGAATTGGCTGCATTATCCTATTGTAAAGTTGTTACATCTAATAATCTCTCCTTATATATAAGTCTTAGGGTAACTTTTTAAAATTGCGTGGGGCAACTTGTGATGATGATTAAAGATCCTTAATTGTGTTCTAATAAGAGGATAGAACAAACTCCTAAGAAGGGGATGAGGAATTGTAGAAACTAATTTGAGTAACTTTCTTCTTAATCTTTACGTACATCAACCATACCATTAAATAGAAATCTGAAATTTGAAGAGTAACTACCCACTAATCCACTAATAACTACCCTTAATACACATAAATACACATAATTAAAATAATATAAAATTATAAATAAATATGCAATAGGGCCATATCAACTTGCCTATCGATTTATCGGCATGTGGGAAAAATTATTCTATGCAATCGTTACATTGCTAACATGGTATAACCAGCGATCCAGATTAAAACTTTATCCTAAACTATAGAAAATAACTTCCGTAAACTCATCACAATCATGGATCTACACCAGTAACCGACTTGTCACGCCACCTCATCATGTAACGATTACACGAAATAATTTCTCAGACATTTGGAGCTTTCTCTGCCTTATTTAACATCACACATGTGAGTAATTTGTTTATTTATTCAGCTTAGATTGTAATTTATCTATTTCACATAACATAGGGGCGTAAAATGTTATCAGCCCTTCTTTTAAATTCAAAACTCAGGGTGCAATTTCTGTAGATTTTGCACCAATAGCAAACATTTTCCTGTAATACATTTTGTCGGCGGCGGCAATGGCAGGAGATATCTCTCAGCTCCTCTCAAAAGAGAACACCAAAAATCTACTTGACTCTGTTGATGCTTTTCTATTCGACTGCGATGGTCTAATTACATAACACTTTTGTTATTTCATATAAAATACTCTCTAATCAAAATTTGTTAATTCGTGTTTAATTAGTGTATTGTTGAAATTTTGCAGGTGTGATATGGAAAGGAGATTCTCTGATTGACGGAGTTCCTGAGGCTCTACAAGTACTTCGATCCATGGTAATTTTAGTTTTCATTCTTTTATATTGGTTGAATTATTGTATTAACTTTTAATTATACATGTACATTGTATTGTACTATGCAAGTAAAACTTTAACCTTTTTCCGTTTTAATGTACTAGATATTGAATTGTCGTCTCCGTAAAAGCTCAAACTTGTAGAGATGATTGACAGTTAATGCATTTACGTATGATATTCAGCACGGTCCCACACGTGCAAATGGCTTTTGCACCTGGCACGTGCTCAACAACAACAACCAAGCCTACAATCCCAATTAATTGGGCTAGGCTATATGATCCAACCAAGAATCACGTATAGTCACTCACATGAATTCTTGTTGAGTAAAACGTCTTCACGTAGGCTTCTAAGCTTCACGTCACTTTCTGGCACGTGATATAATTTTTTTGTTTTTTTTTTAATAAGTGGGTAACGGCGGGTTCAAACCTCTTCTTTGGCATGAGCTCTGATACCGTATCGAATTGTTGTTTTCTATGAAAGCTCAAGCTTATAGAGATTACTGACATTTATTTGTTTATGTATAATCGTCAACACTAAACGATTTGAAAAGGTTGTCAGATGTGTTACTTTAGACATTCATAAATCATAGTCCATGTATATAATGAGTATTTGCTTGATTTTCTGATTTTGAGAAAAATAAATTGGGTATTTGTGAATTTTAAGGTAAAGTTGCTTCTTTCTTGGTATAGGGGAAAAAGCTGGTCTTTGTGACAAATAACTCGACAAAGTCCAGAATGAAATATGCTAAGAAGTTCCATTCTCTTGGAATTTCTGTTTCTGAGGTTTGTTAACCAATCAGTCTACCATTAGTAGAATTCAGAATGTTTTGAAAGATTTCTCGTAATATATTGTTGCTTGCAGGACGAGATCTTTTCCTCATCATTTGCTGCCGCTATGTACTTGAAAGTCAACAACTTTCCTAAGGAAAAGAAGGTAAGAGTTGCTATCAAGTTAAGAAATTATGCAGGCAGGTTTTTCTGCTGAAATCAGTTTAAAGTAATAGCAATGGCTATTTTGATAGAGGGTCTGACTATCAAGTTTGTTCATTGATGAAGTTGGCGAATAATGGGATAAGATTGATGTAAAGCTCTCATTTTTTCTGCATTGGTTTTGCAAGGTGTATGTGATTGGTGAAGAAGGCATATTGGAGGAACTGGAGCTCGCTGGTTTTACCGGTCTTGGAGGACCTGTAAGCTTACTACTTTATCGGATTCTTTTACATAAGAACAACTGCTTACTTTGCACGGATATCATCTTCGTGTTGGTAGACTTGGGCTATGAGTAATTTGCTTATGCAATGTTTGCTTTTTCTTATTGGTTGGTTTTCTGGAATGTTCTTGCCTTGCTATTGAAGTTCTGTCTGCAGCATTTTATATGACTGAAATATCAACTTGTGGCTTTTTGGTTTACTGGATTGCAAGGCTTTTAACATAACTGAGAAGAAAATCAACTAAAATATTTTGCTTTTCTAGATCAATTGATTAAGTGGCAATTTCCTTTGTTAGCAGCTTATGCTGTGCACAATGGAGTCCATTTTCAATCCCCTCCCTATCTTCTCTTATTGAAATTGTGCATCTCTTGAGGAACCTTGCGTTGATTCATTCAGAGGTTTTGTACTCTTGTTTGAGTGAACCAAAGTGGATCCTTTGTCCTATTTATGAGTTATTTTTCCAACAATCGATAGCTACAGTAAGTTCTGATTTTTCCATCATTTATCTCGGAATCAGCAGTTCAAATAGCTTCATTTTCTCGAAAGATGTGCTTGTTTTCTTAGAAAAGTTAAGGACTGTGATATCTTCATGCAGGACGACGGCAAGAAGTCTGCCAATTTGGGAGCAAACTGCCTTTTTGAGCATGATAAGAATGTAAAATTAGCATATTTCTCCACAAATTTGTTGAAGCAATACGCTTTATTGACTCTCCAGTGCTTGCAAATATTGCTGTTTCCTATGTCAGGTAGGAGCTGTGGTGGTCGGACTTGACCAGTATATTAATTTTTACAAGCTACAGTAAGTTCCATATTGCTCAACTTGCACTCAAGTGATATCTACAATTACATGTCACAAAGCAAAATAACATGCAGGCATTGGCACAGCAGAATGAAAAAAGAAACCAAATATGAGATTTGCTCTTGTGCCCTTGGCTGATGAATCTGGAACAAATTGCTATTTCACCTCAGAGTTATCATACATCCATCTTGTTAATGAATGGAGACACTACTAGGAAATGCCTAATTCATAAGAGTATCTAGTGTCCTCTTTCTTTTTCTGGCATTATAGAACGACTCATGTCTAGGTACAAATTGATGGATATTCGACGCACTCTACCATTCTTAGTAAAGTTTAAATTTTGATAAGATTATCTTTGATAGTGCCTTGGTCATGATGGGTTAGGATTTTTCTGGGAATAGGTCAGATGCTGATCCGCATCCGCATCCAATCCAAATTTATCCTGACAAAAATGCTGATCATGAAATCAATATGATTCACGACGGACAAAGACAATGACATTATCATCTGCATAACCAAATACACTCCATTTGACTGTATATATATATATATATATATATATATACGCGTGTGTGTGTGTGTTTTCCTGGTTTAGTATGATTCTAGTTAATTTAGGTCTCTGATAAACAGTAACATGTTCAGGGATTAGCGTGCTATAATATCTCCGTGTCCATGTTCTTGTTTGTGTGCACATATAACTGAAAAGAAAAGACGAGCAATGGTTGTTGTAGTTCCTAGACTAGCAATCTGGAATGTTTTTTCTCTCTGGAATAAACCCTTCTTTGTATTTGTATTGACTGATGAAAAATAGACAAAAAACAGGATCCAAGTTGAATTTGAATCACATCTATTAACAGCCATATTCATTGAACTTTTGCACATGATAAACTTAGAGGAAAGGTCGAATCACAACAACATGGCTCAAACTTCATATGATTGATTTGGTTCAGTTAGATACTCTTTTATTTCACATCTGTATCATCCAGACGAACTTTATGAAGGTACGCGACACTCTGCATACGTGAAAATCCTGGATGTCTGTTTATTGCTACAAACCGAGACGCAGTTGGACATCTGACTGATCTGCAAGAATGGCCTGGTAAGTTTTAAATCTTTCTCTCCACAGACATGGTTAATATGAAAAGTTAACGAATTCATATTTTCCCTCGAAATCCAGGTGCTGGATGTATGGTTGCTGCAGTATGCGGTACAACACAGAAAGAACCAATTGTAGTTGGAAAACCGTCCACATTTCTGATGGATTTTTTACTACAGAAGTAAGTGGATTTAATTAATAGCAGTTTGACACAAAGTAGGCGAACATGCTTGGCCTCTTGTCGGTTAATCTTTTTACGTTCGTACTTGTTTAGCGAATCTTAAGACTGGCATGTTTCAATATCAGATGTTGATAATATATGGATAGTTACATCCACAGCCTCTAAAGTTTTATCTAATTACATAAAATCTCCTTAACATTTTAATAGTTACAGAGACAACCCCTGAAGTTAGGCTCGTCCATTTGAGAACTTCAAAAGGTGTCTTTGATTATCCAAAATCAAGTGATTCCATCTCAAGGGGTACCTTTAAAGAGAATGTTTCTGTAATCACGACAAACTTCATGGAGTTTAATGTATACCTTGGCTATAATATAAGCCTCAATAGTCTTAATCTTGTCTTGGTTGCAGATATAACATCCCCACTTCCAGGATGTGTATGGTTGGGGACAGATTGGATACTGACATTTTGTTTGGGCAAAATTCTGGCTGTACAACTCTTCTTGTTCTTTCGGGTACGATGATTGATGAATAATCCCTTTGTAGTTTCTTGTATGATTATCGTTTCTCGTCGTATATGAAACTTCGTTTTGTTGTATTTTCTGCAGGTGTAACAAGTTTATCATCTCTTCAAGATTCTTCAAATCATATTCGACCAGATTATTATACAAACTCAATCTCTGATATCATTAAGTTATCACAGTAGTTCTTGTCCTGATGAACTTGTTGCTACAAAATAAATTGCTTAAGATATAAATGACCCACATTTGTATTGAACTTCCATTTTATGATGATTCAGATTGGTCTTCACCGTTTTATATACAGTTATTGCTTAATCTATCGGGCTTTCGTTACAAAAAGTTATTTCATATAATTGTTGCATGATGTGGTACAACTCAGTAACACCGCCGTTTTTCTTAAATAACAGGACATCAAATTCTTCGTGTCATCCCAAATGTGCATTTTGATAAAGGATAATATGCTGTGAGGTTCTCTTAGCTAAAACAGTTATAGAATCATTTAAAACAAAATATCTTTTTTATTTTCGGTTTTCTCTGTTTTGCATACCATGATGATTCCCCGGGATAACAGCAAAAACTACCCCTTTGTTATTTTAATTGGCAAATTACCCCCAGTATTATTTTGTTTAGCAAAAAAACCCCTTGAAATTCAAAAATTAGACTCAAGGTGAACACCCCACTTCTATCCAGCTCCTTTCACAATTTTGACCCAGAAAGTTCTTTGAAACGTCCATTTCGAATCAAAATGTGTTCTCGGCAGACCAAGTCTTGTAAGAAATAATAAAAAAATGTCTACATTGCATAACCATTCAATCATATGATCATAGACATAGTCAACATAAAAAGAAAAAAAAAAACAAATTACACGTGCACCGATTCCGAATGTACCGTGATCGATAAGTAAAACATGCATGGAGACAATGAAATGATTCCTGGAACATACAAATATCATGAATACTAAGAGCATAAACTAAAATAACTGTAATATAAATTAATGTATCGCACAAACAAATAAACACGATTGATTGAACGAGTGTGGACCAGAAGTGCCACGTTAATAACGAATTTTCAAGTTGCCTGGTCAAACGGATTAGCAATCTTATCTTAATTAGACTATTAACTTTTTTTTAATAATTGACTATTAATCGCCATATGTTTGATCCCGACACAACACGTAAATGAATTTGTCCGTACTCCGCGTCTTACGTACAATTGTGGACAGCATGCTATATAAACACACTAGCTAGCATTCGTATTTCAATTTTATAATTTGTCAATCAAACATTTCTCAACAAATAGAAGAAATTAAAAACTTCGATATATACCAATTGACTCTTCTTATTTAATACGCATACGAACAGAACTAAAGGGAGATGCAGCATGTTGTGAAGTTTGTCGTCGTGTCTATAGTTATATGTCTTCTTCTCACCTCCGCAGTTGCTCCGCCTAGTGGAGGTGGTGGTGGGGGTGGCGCTAGTGGTGGGGGTGGAGCAAGAGGTGGAAGTAGTGCAGGTGGAGCAAGGGGTGGTGGAACTGGAGGCACTAGTGGAGGTATCATTATTGTCTTATTTACAAGCTCAAACTTATAGCAAAAATATATTTATGTTTTTCTTTTATTTTTTCCATGTAGATCATAATTTTTTTATTAAACATGACATGTCATATTTTTTATTATGATGACGATGGGATTCGAACTTAAAACCTCTTCACTCCTCACGACCAAGTGATTGAAACATTATTTTAGTCATGTAAATCTTGACTTAGAATTTGTAATTTTCAATAGGAGGGAGTGGTGGAGGAAGAGGCGGTGGCAGTAGTGGTGGAAGCGGAGGAGGTAGAGGCGGGGGCAGCTCGAATAATAGAGGAAGTCGCACTGGAGGTGGAACAGGTGGAGGCGCTGACGATGGTGATGGCGGCGGTGGAACTTCCACAGGCAATGGTGGCGGAACTAATGTTGTGCGTCCAACTCCAACACCCAATAGTAGGCGGCCATTCAATAGCAGCCCGTCTCACTCTTTTGGGTGGTCCTATTTGATCGTGTCATATTTGGCTTATGCTTCATTACATTTATGTAACTATTAAGTTAGGTTAATTCATTAGTTAAGTTATTATTACTATTCTTTCAACTATTCAAGTTGTATGATATCGGTAATTTATATATGTTTATTTGCGCCATGAATAAAGTGCATCTATTTGCACAATTTAGTTATTTATTGTTGTTCTAGAGTAGATTTTATGTCATAATAAGAATATTCTTATTCTTGTTATAATATATATATATATATATATATATATATATATATATATATATATATATATATATATCTCCGTAATTGTGTGTTATTGTCCATTCTAGACTCAAGTCCTTATAAATCACAAAAGGTCTCATACAAATGATATTACTTATTTCCTTAACCAGTTAAGTACTCTTATTCGTCATTCTGATGTGAGACTCTTGTTCGCTCTAAAAATCCTTCCCTGATAATGGTATACTCTAACAATCCTTCCCTGGCAATCATTTTATAGTAAACGTGTAATGGTAAAATTCGAACACAAATTTATAGTTTAATTACTAATTATACAATAATTGTCATCAAAATATTAATTACTAATGTAATCATGCCATTTAATTAAACTATAAATCTAATTTTCCTATGTTATCATGTTGGATTTTGTTTTAAAAATTAGGAAAAGTTAAGAAACCATGAAAATCCAACACTTATACTAAAACTAGTTACACGTTTACCATTACACGTTTACTATAAAATTAGTAATCTAATTTTCCTAATTTTTAAAACAAAATCCAACACTTATACTAAAACTATCCTAATTAAAATGAAATTCTCCGAATTACTACTAATTATAGAATGAGTTCATATATATTATCATGATTTACCTAGCTAAACTTAATTACTAATTAAATTTAATCAAATTACTATGAATTTTATAATTTTATTACTAATTATATAAAAAATGTCATAAAAGTGTTAATTAGTAATTAAGTTAAGAATTAGTCATTAAGTTAGAATTGCTATTAAGTTAATTAGTAATTAGCTTAAGAATTACTAATATATGCTTTCTATTAAGTTAAGAATTACTATTAAGTGAATTAGTAATTAATTTAAGAATTACTGGTATATGCTTTAATTAAAGAAAAAAAAAACAAAAAAAAAGAAAGAAAATATATAAGTATATTTTTAAACATATATATAAGTATATTTTTAAACACACACACACACACACACACATATATATATATATATATATATATATATATATATATATATATATATATATATATATATATATATATATGTGTGTGTGTGTGTGTGCGCGCGCGTTGGTATATTATTAATTATATATGTATATATAATAAAATGGAGTTAAAAAAAGCCCACCAAATTGAAAAAATTAAAATTTTGGCAAAAAAGTGGCGGTAAATCCGCCACCAATTTTTTTAAAAAAATTTCGGAAACCGTGGTGAGTGAATAATCAATCACCACAGTTTTTAAAATAAAAATTTAAAAACCATGGTGAGTGATTATTCACCCACCACGGTTTTTTTAAAAAATAAAATTAAAAACCGTGGTTAGTGATTATTCACTCACCGCGGTACAATCGTGGTGTCAGATTATTCTGACACCACGATTTAAAAAAACGAAAAAGCTTGGCGTCCAAAAAATCGGACGCCACCCTTTTCTGTAATTTTTGATTTTCTTTTATTCTAATTGTATGGCTACAAATGCATTTGACCCCACGTCATGGCTACAGATTATTTTTACACTACATGGTGAGTGATTTTCTTGACACCATTGTTGGTGACTAATTAATTTGTAGCCATTTCTGACATAACTTTATGCCTACGAGGCCAATAGTTACAAAAGTTGGTAACAAAATTTTCTGTAGCCATAGATCAATGCTCACTGAAAATATAGCAATGATGAGTAACTTTTTTGACACCATTGCATTGTATTCTTGTAGTGTTCGTTGTTTCTAGAGTATTTATTTGTCCAACAATTCTTCCGTAAAAAAAAAAAAAGGGGCATCGAACCTCCATTTAATCTGGAAGCGCATCACCTGTGAGTCTCCTCAAGTCAAGAGTTCACACCCCATTTCTTATTTATATTGGGACATCCAAGAATTATGTTAAAAATTAAAGCAAGAAGTGTTACCTTAATTTACTCTGTTTCTTTTTTCATTGAGCTAAGTTTGCTTTTGAGTTTAAGATTAAAATAGTTTATTAGAAAAAAAAATGTTGAAAGATATTTTATTCAATGGTTGTTTTCTTACATTATATACTTTGATAACTAAGCACAATGTAAAATATGACTAACTCACCTTTATGACTTTGTCCATCTTATATTCTATTTATTGTTTTAACATTTTCTTTTACTGCAATGATGGGTGTTTGGGAAACAAGAAGGCTTTTAGTGGAGCTGGCCCACAGCCCGTAACTCTTTTCTCGGACCAAACACATGATAAGGCTCAACTAGATATAGGGGGGATTTTATTTATAGCTAGAAGTTTACGTACTTAGCTTTTGAAAGTAAAACGTAACTATATACACTTTTAGTACAATAAGAAAGCGCACAACACACACTCAATTTGATTTTATTTCACAGTATATTATTAAAAAAATTAATTACGCAAAGTCGTAGAAAAAAAGTCATAGCGGCTGAAGCTACCCGAAATAATTTGTAGTTCAAGCCCAATGTTAGCACCCCAAAGAGGAGAAAAAACATGAGTGAGTTGAATTGAGCACAAATAGATGAAAAGCGTAGCTGTAGAATAAATAAATAAAAAAAAAAGAACAACTGAAGCCGCGATTCTCTTTTTTCTTAAACCAAAAAATTACTGTGTTTTCTTGTACAAACTACAACGACACCATTGCAGTTTATAATGTGCGGAGGGATTTGCTTCAAAATCCCAGATTTTGGTTGAAAATGTCATAATCTGAAATTTTAAAGATACGAAAAAGTCGTTTTTCTTAAAGCGTAATTCACCCCCACCTATTTGAATCTAGTGTGCGAAATGGATTGCAACGAATAGCTCCCATGATACAATTTAAACCTAGAAAAATATGAAAAAATTCATTACGTTTTGCACTAACTAAATCAATTCAGAGAATGAAAAGAAGAATGTAGAAAAAACACAAAAATAAACTCTGCAGTAAATATATCTGTGTGATAGAGAGATAATACGAATTGATGTCTTTTGCTTCAGAATAATCCTGCAGATTTATAGGCACAGAAGAGATGTCTTGAACAGACACAACTTTTCTGAGAAGCATTTTAGAAGAGTAAAAAACCTTTCATAAAAAGATGCAACTCTTCAGTTTAAATATTGTCTGTTAGATCATCTGGACAGATGATCTGACAGTTTAATTAATTAGACTATTTAATAATTAAAATCTGAATTTTAAATATTCAACAACTAATTATAAATCAATTAGAGCCATCAGATTTAATCTTGAGTAAGATCAAATCTACGTCGTCCAATTTAATCTTAATTATTTAATAACCAGATGAGCAAGCGTACATAGTGCTAAGTGCTTCTTAAATGCGCCAAACAAAAGCGCTACTTAAGCACCACAAGCTTAAGTTCACGCCCACGCCGCGCACGTGCGGACGTGCTCGGGCTCGGTCACTTTTCATTATACAAGCAACTAAAGTGCAAATATAGATATACCTACAAAATGAAATATAGCTTTCCAATGTGGAATACTTATCTACTGAAAAAAAAAAACCTTAGCCTAAAAGAGCTATAAGCTCTTTAGTCCATAAAAGTCTTTATCTTTGTCAAAGCCTGAATTCAACATTCTTTAACCAATGTGAGATAAAACTTAGAAACATTTTTATATTTCCTTGCGTCTACGTCCCACCAATAATAAAACAATGTGGGATACTTGTTTAGTTATCTCTCACAGGATTATTTAGGAAATAATCTAACAATCATCAACCATTTCCAAAATAATCTTAAAACTACAATTCAAGAAATCTATAAATAAATGAAGGTGTCTCTCGACTTGAATCATCACTTAGTGGAAACTTATCAAAGCCAATTAGCAAGCATAGTAGACAAGTCTTTGAACTAGCATTTCTATATTGATTAACCGGATAATTACCACGCACATTCTCCTACTTATTTTGTCTAAAATAGCTACAAATTATTAGTAGTGACGTCTAACTTTAAGCACGTGTGGTTCAAAACTAGAGAATATTGTGGCATTGGCCTAATAACACAAGGGTGGGTCCTCGCTAATGAAAATAACATAGGGAGTTTTTGCCAATTAGATTAGATATAATACAAAAATATTTTTTGTTCTTAGGCCAGGTTTAAGTTTCGAACTTCTAAGAGTGGAACTATATTTTTGATTAGGATTTTGACTCTAACTTATTTTTTGATCTCTTAAAACTCCATTTTTGTTGTGGTTGATCCTAGATAACTACACTTCACTGTGCTGATTACTGACTAAATCAAGGGATGGCTATAACTACACCACTAACATTTGGTATAATTACAAAAACCTACGGTTGAGATAATTACACAGACCTCTCAGAAATTGATGCTCTGGTTTGTAATTACTAAGTAGTCGTTACTACGCCAGGAACTGCTCTTTGTGCATGTATCATTTTGCTAAAGACAATCCTCCAAGTACCTGCAGACTGGTGTAGTGAGGCATTGCTTTTTATGTCAAGTGTCTTGTGTACAACTGTAGAATGTTAGGGTTATGGAGTCTGAATTGCCTACGGACTGCAGAGACCCAGTTGGTCTAGAAATAGAGACCCAGTTGTAGAGTGTATGTAAAACTATAATTAGGATAATGTTCTTACTATAAATAGACAAGTAATATGAAATTGCATTCTTGAGCTTGTCATTACACTCATCAGAAAATAGTAAAAAAAAATACTAGCTTGGCAGCACCTCCAGACGTAGTCTTTTGACGAATAAATTTGTCTATTATCACTTTTCATGTGTATGTTTTTTATCATCCTGATTGCTGCATAACAAGTGATATCAGAGCTCGAGTTTGAGTGGGAGTACTCACGATGGATGGAGGAAAATCAGCGACCAAAATGTTTGATAGTTTAGACTACGGGTTCTCGAGGATGCAGATTGAAGATTACCTGTATGGTAAAGATTTGTGAAAACTTCTGAAGGACAAACGGAAGGACATAACGGAAGAAGATTGGTATGTGTTGGACAGAAAGACGATGAGTGCGATGCGTTTGTCTCTCTCGTGAAACATGGCGTTTTACGACAAAAGACAAAACCACGATGGGTGTGTTAAACGGTCTTAGCACACATGTTCAAGAAGTTATTGGGAGCGAACAAGGTTCATCTGATGTAATGTCTGTTTTGGATTGGAGATGTCATAAGTTTGGCCATTACAACTCTCATTCTAAAGCACCGAAGAAGAAAAAAAAAACAAGTGATGTTAACTCAACAAACGTGGCCTCAGAGGAGATTAGTGATGCACCAATACTGGTTGAGTGCAGTCCATTAGAATCGTGGATTTTTTAGATTCTAGAGCATCGATTTCATGCTTTTCCTGATAGTCATATAATGAAGAGTTATATTTCAAGTGGATTTGGTAAGGTTTATCTTGGTGATGGAAAAAATCGTAGGGTAGAGAGTTGTTATAATTAGAACAACAAATGGGATCTACATGGTTGCTACGTGAAGTGAGACATATCCCTGGTTTGAGAATAACACTGATTTCTGTAGGACAGTTGGATGATGAAGGCTATTATTTATCCATTGGCTCTAGTGCTTGTGGATAACCAAAGGAGTCGTGGTGGTGACTTGGTACATGACTATGAGCAAGTGGGAGCATTCTTATAAGTTAACTAAAGTTGTAACCTTAGAGAAGTTGAAGCTACGCATGACTTCAAATGGCCTTGGGAATTGAAGAGTTCGAGGATTGACGTTATTTGTGCTTATGAGTTTTGTTATTGAGAAGCTAAAGAGATGATTACATATTGATTCAGCCTCAAAGTGGGAGATTGTTAGGGTTGTGGAGTCTGAATTACCCCATTAGTTTGAAAATAGAGAACCAGTTAGACTGGAAAACAGAGACCTAATTACTCTGAGAAACAGAGACCCAGTTAGTCTAGAAAACAGATACCCAGGTAGTGTCGGAAGTACAAACATGAATTATCTGAGAGTTGCAGAGTTTATATAAAATTATAATTAGGATAGCATTCCTATTATAAAAAGCGCAGTAATATATAATTGTATTCTTGCACTTGTAGTTACACTCATCCCAAAATTGTAGAAATTTTTTTGTCGTGGTATGGCCCCTAGACGTAGTCTTTTGACGAACTGGGTAAAAGAATTTTGCGTCTTTTATCGCTTTTTGTGTGCTTGTTTCTTAACATTTTGATTGTTGCGTAACAAGACTACAATCCCACATTGGAAAAATTGGAGAGAGAAACTGGGAATATAAGAATATGTGATATCTTCATTGGTGTGAGGCCTTTTGGGGTGAATCCCAAGAGCAAATCTATGAGGGTCTTGGCCCATAGTGGACAATATCATACCATTGTGGAGATATATATTCCTAACAATTGGTATCAATGCAAGTACTCGAGTCTGTGTGTGTTCCCAAATTGAACGAGAAATGAGATGTGAGCTCGTCGCTTAAGGTGATACTCGGTGGTCCGTTGTTCAATGGAGTAATTGTTGTGACAAATAATATTCTCCTTATGAACGGAAAAAATGTGGGAAATTTCAGTCACACATGAGTGTAGATAAAGTTTAGTGGTCCTTTGTTTGATGGGAGGATTGTTGGGGCGAACAATAGTCTCAAATCAGAAAGATGGGAGAGAGGAACTGGGTATATAGAAATAAGTGATATCTATATTGGTACAAGTCTTTTGGGGTAAACCCCAAGAGCAATTCCATGAGGGCTTGGGCCCAGAATAGACAGTAACATATATAATATATTAGTAGAAAAGCTCCAAAGATCTAATACTTTATGATTCTCGGTCTTGATGCATGATCTGCCCAAACTCTATTGGCAATATTTTATCGCAAGCGCACGAGTGCAAGTAATATAGAGAAGTAAGTTAGAACCCAAAAAATATCGAACTCAATGGAGGATTGCATTGAACTTTAACTACTAAGAAATCTAATTATGCAAAAACAAGACTAACGACTGTGAAGCTGTCACCTTTCATACTCACGACTCAACAGTAAATGTAAATAAGAGAGATCTTAGATTTTGAATGTTTAAGAACTAAAACACTTAACAACTAAAGACTTAAATAAATAATAAAACAAGTGGTATTGTAAGGAATTAGGTTTCTTGGGATAGAATCGATCAAAGGTTCATAGACAAACCATTGTTGAGATGAATTATGATCGATTTATGTGTGGGATATATTAAACTATGAGGCAAAACCTATAATTATGGGTTCCAATAGTGGGAAACACTACTCTATAATTCAAAATGTTACTATTTGTACGTTGTTCCTCCAAACACATTCATGTCAGTGAAATACCTACGTCTTAACTGCTAGACGCTACCATCACACGACATGTGGAATTATATAACCTATGAGATCTATCCTATGAGTTCGGCTTTCGCATCTATCATAAGAATCTAATCTATTGTGTGTTCATGACACACATAAAGTATTTTACTCAAGTTATAAAATCAACTTAATTGTTCCTCACACAATCATCTCAACATGATCGATCTTTATCGAAATACTCACATCGCCTTACGACACGTGATGGATTTAGCTACTCATAATTAAAATAAACCCAGAAACACCAACAAAATAAAACATAGTCTCGAATAAAATAACTAAAGCAAAGATCATGTTCAAAACAAAGGTACGAAACCAAGGTGCAATATCCAGATCAAAAAAATAGAATTCAGTGTACAAACATTAAATAACATAAACTCAATCACGACTTTGATTCTCGTTCGTCTCCGTCTCCCCTTATCTTTACTTCTCTTCCAAAAGCTAACCTCCAAAACTATTCTCTAAAATGTGTACCAGCCTCTTTCTTGAGTTTTTAGCTTCTACTTATATCTTCTAGGGCTTCGAGAGTCTCACTCTTTAATTCTGTATCAAAACCTAATTTCTGAGTCAAAGCAATTTTTAAGTGATCGTTTTGCATTGCATGCAGCGGCTACTGAGACTAGGGTTGCGTCACCTTTTAATCAGAAGCATTCGCTTCCAACTTTTCTTCACTTCAATGCGATCACTTTCATTAAGTGATTTCTCTTCTCCGCTTTTCTGCTCGCATGATTTCCCTAGAACTCCTCTTTTCATTATTTTTCACCAAAACGACTCTTAAACAATATGTGAAACTACTCAAAACAATCAAGAAACATGCAATAAAACAGTCCATTTGACATGCGAATATTGAGTACGAAATGGACTCATCAATGCGTATTAATAGGAAAAGTAAACCCCCCAACCTATGAGGGTATTTGCAATGACCCCCCTAACCTATCGATCTTTGTGATATGGCCCCTAACCTATTGATTTTTGTGCGATTTGCTCCCTAAACTATTGAGTAACCGTTCATTTTGTGTTAATATCCCTCCGTAACTCTCCAATGGTTTCGGAATCATCCACTAAACCCCCTTGTGGTTCATTAATTATCTAAAACCCCCTTGTAGTTTCATAAAACACTCTCTAAAACAGCCCTTTGTTGTTTCATAAAAAGTAGATTTTGTGAAAGGTTTATGAAATTAGAAGGTAGATTTTAGACAATTAACAAACCATAGAGGGGTTTCATACAAGATTTCAAAACTATTGGGGAGTTTTAGAGAGATATCAACACAAAATGAATGGTAATTGCTTAATAGTTCAGGGGGCAAATCACACAAAAATAAATAGGTTGGAGATATACCGCACATTTTCTAGGTTAGGAGGCACGATGCAAAAGCACCCATAGATTGGAGGGCTTGCCGCAATTTTTCCTTATTAATATAGTCTCCAACTATTTTAGCTTTATTTATTTACAACTCAATGATTTTATATAACAAAGCAAGAATAACTATTAAAATTGCTAAAAATTAATATATAAAATTTATATATTCACCTAAAACGACTTCTCTAACTTTATCCAACTTATTCCTTTTTTTGTATAATGAATCCAACTCACAGTACTTTCACCAACAAAATTTTCTGCTTGTAAAGTAGAGCAAAACAATAACAAAACCTAATGATGTAGTCGCGGAAGACAAGAACTTATGGAAAAGCTTTGCTATTTGGCAACCCGAATCTCAAAAGGTCCTAATATTTTTGCTTAAATACATTGCGTATTTCAGAAAAGACTGTTATATTTCCAAAATTCCCATAATAGCAAATTGATTAGATATTAAATTCTTTACACAAACTTAATATTTCATGGGAGTTCTTTTATGGATTTATATCTTCAGTTTGTTTGTTGTGTTGTACTAAAGTTGCCAAAGCGTACCAACGTCATAGTTGCAAGATACTAAAGGCATCAACAAATCAATTCTAAAATACACCAATAGCGTCACCGTATCGACTTTACGAAACACAAACATAAAATCAACTTTTTAAGACGCTTTGGAGCGTTGCAATAAGCTATTATTATGCTCATCTATTTGACGCTTTAGCCAAGCGTCACTAAGAGAAAATAGTCTCTACAATTTTGTATTAGTGATGTTTTTCAGTGTCACTATAGCTATTTTTTTAGTAGTGTTTTGAGTGGCTAGCTATAAAGAATTTTACCGTTTAATTTTTTTAGTTTTGTACTTATATGCTAATTTTTATACTAACTTTTAGGTATAACCATATTATGATGAATGCAGTTAAGATTATTTTATCCTATTTTTAATCATAAACGAACTATTAAGATTGTTTAATTTCACATATGTTGTTTAGTTACCAGTTAAATAGTTTTGTGGTCATATAATTTTTGCGTCTGCTCTAAAATTATATGCATGTAAGGTCTACTAATAGGTGTTTTTAATTTGAATTGTCAACTTAGATTTCTTTAAAGTTGGCTCTCTCACCTAATAGCTGTATGGTTCGGCTAGGAGCAAATATGGAGATGGTGATGAAGGTGTAGAGTTCGGACAAACACGTGATAACTATCATGGCTATTGAACTACACTCGGGAATTCTGCTCAAAGAAAGAGCAGGTCAGATGCGGTGGAAATTTATACTTGAGACTGATGATTCGGTTAGGGATGAGTATGGGGATGATGGTGGCATGGAGATGCAGAATCAGATAAGAGTGTAACATATGGTAGTGATTAGCATTGCTATTGCAGTGCATTCCGAAATTTTGCTTAAGGGAAAGAGTCAATTAGATGTGGAAGAAACTCGTACTTCTGGAAGAAATTGTTGGAATAATCCTTAAAGTCGATTTGATATAGAAGAGGGTTATTGGAGTACAAGTACATAACTGTCCTTAAATCACCTAATGTATGCATATATTATTTACATCCATATGGACGGTATATGCAACTATATATGGTTCACATACCAAAACAATACAAAATCTGATGACTGTGTACAGATAGCTACAAATGCAGTGAACAAAATTGGTAATAATATAAAATCAGCAAATGCAGTGAACGTGGATCGAACACGGGACCTTCAAATGCTCTCCCAACTGAGCTATCCCCGCATGAATCTACTTAGCGATTCCAAAGCAATTTGGTGACGAAGGCGAAGAAGGGAATTCTGTTGATGTGAGCTCAGACATTTCATTTCCTTCACAAATGAGTTTAACATCGCAAAACTCTGGTGCATTTTGTACTATCCGTTCGGTCACTCCATTTCCTTTTTTAGACCTCAACCTCCTACAATAATAGAAAATAACGTTACATCATATTTGGATTGAAAAAATATATATAGATATATAGGTTGAATCTTGGGACAATCTTGATGTACCTGGCAGTAGATTTTGTGACTCCTAGAACTAATTTTCTGATATTGAGAATGGGAATGAGGTCTAGTATCGCTTTTGCCTCCATGTCGCTTTCGACTTCTATGGTCTCCGCTTTAACCTTTGATTTTGTAAGTATAAGTAGAACAAGCCCATTAATGTCATATCGACAGTTACTATGTAGTGTTGATATATATATATATATATATATATATATATATATATATATATATATGAATATGATATAAACAATTAATTTATATAATAGTACCTGGGATTTAGAACAGACGTCGAGATATTCCTGAAGGAGTACTTTTCTCTTATCTCTTTCTTGGGCAATATAACTTTTCTTTTGTTCAGGATTCGCTTGACTAACTGGAAGGTTTCCCACTGCATCCCATGATGTTTTGTGTAATTAATTTCTCCTAAGTTAATTAATTCGTAAATTGCAGAAATCATCTTTGTTATTTAGTTGGCAAATAGCCTTTCCTGTAATTCTGATTACCATACATCATGTAAGAAATTGAAATATTGATAAATAGCTTCTACTACTGATCTTAATTATTCTACTCGTACTCATAATAACGTAATTCCGTTTTTGTACTTTTATGATGTTTAATGGGTTAACATTGTCCAACTCAAAGTTTATTTATTTTTATAAAAGGGATAAAAGCATTAAACCCCCTATACTATACCCCATGTTGCACTTTGCTCCCTGTCCTTTTATTTTTTGCCCTCTCTACTATGGATAAATAAACACTTTGCCCCCTGAGTCACTTTTTCACCATTGGATTTGAATACGTGTCAACATTTTTTGCCGTTGGATTTGGACTCAGAGGGCAAAGTGCTTATTTATCCATAGTACAGGGGGCAAGTCGCAAAAAATAAAAAGACAGGGGGCAAAGTGCAACAGAGGGTATAATATAGGGGGTTTAACGCTATTATCCCTTTATAAAAATATCACTCTACATATTAATAAAAATAAATACAATGTACTGATTATTCTTATGATATTTTAAAGTATTTCACAGATGGAATATTTTTATAATATTTAGTTTGATAAAAAAAAACCAATCAGACAATCGCAGCAAATCATCCATTCTATTAATTTAATATTGTTTGCCCTCTAATACCCAATTTGTATTCTCAAAATGAACGGTTGATTATGAACTCAGAAGTAAATCGCCAATAATCAATAGGTTGGAGGAACATCATACATTTTAATAACTTAATTAGGGGGTAAAGTGCAACAGACCCTAAAAGACTTTAATTAGGAGGATTTTCTGCAATTAACCCACACAATTAATATGAATTTCATACACAAAAGTCGTTAACTATAAATACATTAAACTAAAAATATAACTGAGTGTTATTTGTTGATTGTTGAGTTTTATAGGACTAGCTAGTTGTTACTGCAATATAGCCTAGCTAATTAATGAGAGGGAGATGAAACCAATTACTTACAAAGAGTAGGTATGAATTTTGTCTGAGGATACACATGAATGAGTAAGACGACGACAGCAGTAGTAGTGTTGTTATTGTTAATCAAAGCCCATCTCAAAGCATCCATGCTTGCTTCCAAACACTGCCTCCTCACCGCAACACAGATACTACTACTGCTCATCATACCCATAAAATCAAATGAAAACGGTACACTGCTCGTTTCAACTTCCTCTTTAATTGTCTCCATCGGGACAAAAACCTTAATATCAAACATTTCGACGACCTCAGTCTCACTTATATCGCGCTCCATAATCTTTTCCCATTCGTCCTCATAATCGGCAATTCCATCTCCGCCGCTAAAATTCATCATTTTCCACGACAAGAGCTTTTAAATGCTAGAGTTTAGAATATTAAGACGACAAGTTCGATCGGTTTACATAAATTTATGGAGGAAGTGGTTTTTATATTTAATTTTATTCCGTACGGGAATATACTAAGGAGCAGATTTCAATTGCCTAATTAATTATCAAGGAGAGTATTTCCGTATTTAAAAGCCAAGTATGAAAAATTGGCTCCAACTGCTGACCTTTGTGCTATTTCAATATGTCTTGGATAAATAGAAGGGACAATTTTTTTATTTTATCACAATTTACTTAAACCTAATATTTTATTGTTACTGTATCATAATTTAGAAAAAGTCTGCGCGAAACCTTACTATCTAGTAGCCATTATGAGTATAAAACTTCCATTAAGATTTGATGAGAATGACTGTTTCAGTAACTTCATATTTACGACCAATGCATATATACTCCATTACTTTTTCTATTTACAATTATAAGTTCTTTTTTAGCATTTGGGTAAAACCAAGTATAGAACTTTCTCCTCAGAAGTTGACTCCCAGGTTGACTTTCATCATATTGAGATGCCACAGAAACAATTGTACAGTAATTATAAAAAAAATATAGCTATCAGAGGGACCTTTTCCTTGAAAAAAAAAATACTAGAAATGGAATATGCGAATATGTAAGAGTATATCTGTGTATGGCATGTTACAAAGAGTCTCAGGTCAACGTGTATAAATTAATATGCTTGTACAACTGAGGAAGGCAACCTTTTTTTCTTTTTTTAACATGATGACCAGAATGATCTTCATATAAGAAAATAATACAATTAAATCATGTAGTTAAAACTGGAGGCAGGACTGAGTTTTGGCATAGGATGTAGGCTTATAGCATTTATATAGATGTCGTGCACGATAAAATAGTATTTGTATAGTATTATGTGGTACTTGTTAAAAAGATTGCAACAGAAGAAATAATATCTTTCTTGAGAAATAAGCTTAAGGGATGCTTGAAAATTCGTTTAATATAAAAGCCGAAAATTGGAATGATCTGAAATTCGTCCTTTGACATAGATTTATAGAGGAAGGAAACAGTTTCCCATGTGCAACTATTTAAAAGTTGTATCAACTCATTTTAAAAATATAAATTAATTTAGATTTAACAAACAACAAATATAGATTCAAAATTAAAAAAATTGAATTGTTAAACAAAATCCCATGAGGCCTAGAGCTAATGTTTGGGTTCTCATAAAAACTGAATTTCAGGGAACCATTAATAAGGGGCTGGCAATACTGCCAAAGCAAAAATATTGCTACCAAGTAATTATTTCAAACTCTCTAATTTGCCCTTGCTCGAAAAGTTAAGTTTTCTAAATATTCTCATTCTTTTACTTAATTACTTTCACATGGAAATTCAATCAATTATGTCCTAGCCGATGAAGCACGGATATCCAAAAAATCACCCTTTGGACGTATCGGATACTCCAATACCCAGATACTCCACTGATATTCTACGGTTACGCATCAAATACACCACGTGGCGTATCGAAGAATTTAAATAAATAAAAAATATCTGGTACGTATTGGACACATCTAAAGGACGATCCGATACATTTGGGACACATTTGTGCGAATCTTAAAAAGCTTTATATTTCGTTTGTCAAAATGAAATTTCCAAAGCTTATACACATTGTAAATAACAAAAGTTCTTAGTTTGTTTGGTTGTTTGTTTTCGTTTTTTTTTTTTTTTTTTTTTTGTATTAAGCCTTAATTAATAGACTCAATGCATTGCATATTCAAGTTTTAATGATTTTTGAAGTTATTTGCTCGAAGCAATTTTAAATAATCTAATAATCTACATTTGTGTTATAAGTAAGATTTTTGTATTTGTGTAGAACAGTATTCTCGGCGTACCTGTATGATGTATCCTATATTTTTGAAAATTTTGTATCCCCATAATCGTGCCGTATCGTACCTGTATTCCCGTTTTCGTATCCGTGCATCATAGAATTTATGTCTTAACTACACAATTTATTTCTTTTCTCACTCCAAAATATCTTTTCTTTAGCCAATGAAAAAATGTTTTGTTATATATATATATATATATATATATATATATATATATATATATATATATATATATATATATATATATATATATATATATATATATACACAATGAAAAGTTAGTTTCTTTTGTTAATGAACAAAATATTGAATTGTTAACAAGAATCCACTTTCTACAAATGAATAAAACTTAAATTGAATGAGTAGGATTTATTAGGTAAATATTTCCAAATCAGTAGTAGATGATACATAATAATTAATTACAAATTAAGTCTTGACTAAAAATTGTGTAAAAATTATTAAACAACAAATTAAAATAAAAGGGAAATGCTCAATGCATAATTATTAACCTAAGTTAAAAACAATTTTGTTGGCAAGTACTGCCAATAAGTAGTCACATGCAATAATGAACATTTCCTGTTGTTTGAATAAAAATAATTTTATATAATTTATACATATTGATTTATAGTACGTAATATATATCAATGCAATTTAATTTCTTATACTTTTGTAAATTGTATAATCTGTTTTCTTTTAATATCTCTTTATATATATGTCTCATACATATATAAGGTTAGAGAATACAGTTTTAATATGAGACCAGAAATCTACATACTAGTATAATATTTAATCTAGAGACCGATATATAACGTTCTTTTAATCTTATTTCGAAGTCAAAACCTACCGATTCCTCTAAAAAGAAAATGTTAAAGCCTACCGAGACACAATTTTGGATTATTCGTTAAAATTTAGTATATTTCATCATAAGAGTGTTTGCAAATGCTTATAAAAGGAGTTTGTTGGCTTTTGCAGTCGCAAAAGCATATTTTTAGTGTTTGAAATGCTGACTTTTGCTTTTGCTTGTCTAAAAAAAAGTCAGAAAAAGCACAAGCCGCAAAAGCATGCCCAGGGGTGCTTCCCCAACTGCTTTTGGAATTATATTATTTTTGAAAGGTATTTAAATAGAAAAGTTACTTTTCATTAATTTTTGCAAACACCTAATTAATGATTTAAGTAGTTTTTTGAAAATATTTGCAAACACTCCCGACTTTTTATTAAAAGTCACTTAAAGTGGCTTTAAGCAAAAGTATTGAACAAGCTCCTTTTATAAGCATTTGCAAACACCACAAGGTGGTGTTTGCAAATGCTTATAAAAGGAGCTTGTTGCCTTTTGGATGACTTTTGCTTTTTCTTGTCTTAAAAAAAGTCAGCAAAAAGCACAAGCTGCAAAAGCATGCCCAAGGGTGCTTCCTTAACTGCTTTAGAATTATGTTATTTTTGAAAGGTCTTTAAATAGAAAAGTTACTTCTCCTTAATTTTTGCAAACACCTAATTAATGATTTAAGTAGCTTTTTTAAATGATTTGCAACCACTCCCAACTTTTTATTAAAAGTCACTTAAAGTGGCTTTAAACAAAAGTATTGAACAAGCTCGTTTTATAAGCATTTGCAAACACCACCTAAGTTTACATTATATTTGATAAGTTTGATTGAATTTGAAAATTTTAATTGGAGTAAGAAAATAATTAGATTGTGTATTAATGTCGGAGATATTGAGTTTCCATTATATAAGAGTGATTAATGAACAAAATATGGTATTTAGAAATTTATAATATAATTGCTCACCAACAATTATTGCTTGACAATATCCCTGGTCTAGAGACTCTAGACTGAAAAAATTATGCCTTGAATCCTCGGGAGATTCCTTCATTACTGATATTATTTTAGGAACCAAGCAGTATTATCTTAATGCGATTAACTGATTAACGGTTAAAGTGAGATTTATATGATTTTGCTCCATTGCTGATATTATTTGAGGAACTAAGCAGTTATATCTTAATGCCTTTAATCAAGATATACAGGTAAATCTGGATCCCGATTCTATAATAAAGATTTGCTAAATCGGCCGCTGTGTTTTTCTATGGTTGCAAACCTGAAATCTTTATGTGCTTTTCTTTCCTAGGGGATCATATATTTTTCTCACATAGATATTCTTTTGTCTCTCATGCACGACACAATTCTTTGTTCCCAAAAAAATAAATTATATTTACATGAGTGGCAAGAAGAATTCTTTCGCCAAAATCTCTAATGACATTTAACATCCATAAAAACAGGTATTGCGGTGAACGTGGATCGAACACGTGACCTTCAGATCTTCAGTCTGACGCTCTCCCAACTGAGCTATCCCCGCACGTGCCTTCTACTTTATACCAAAGCATCCACAATTTGTGCTATCACTAATAGAATGTTTATGCCCTTGATCACATTTTCTAGTAGTTCTGTTGTTATCAGAAGAAGAGGAAGAGGAAAAGTCCATTGATGTCAGCTCAATCAATTCCTTTCCTTCACAAATGATCTTCACATCACAAAACTCTGCTGCATTTTGCACTATTTGTTCAGTCACTCCATTCCCTTTTTTAGACCTCAACCTCCTACAATATTAATATATTCTTTGTTTTGAAACAACTACAATAATATATTCATGATGACAAATGAAGTAAAATAACATTTTCTTGGAGAAAGAATTGATCTTTAAAGATTAAAGGCAAATGAATGAATGATACAAAGTTAAAAAAGGTTGAATCTTGGGACAATCTTTATTTACCTTGCGGTAGATTTTGTGACACCAAGAACTAATTTTCTGATGTTGAGTATGGGAATGAGGTCCAGTATCGCTTTTGCCTCTGAATCACTTTCAACTTGCATGGTATCCGCTTTAACCTTTGTGTTTTGTAAGGAAAAAAAAAAAACCCATTTAATAAATTGCAGTACTAAAACAACCTCAATTTTTCACTAATGTCACCACAATTGAAAAATATGTATTTGGGATTTATACAATATTATTAATACCTGTGCATTAGAACATACGTCGAGATATTTTTGGAGGAGTTCTCGTCTCTTGTGTCGTTCGTGGGACATATATATTTTCTTCTGCTCGGGATTGACTTGACTAACTGGAAGATTTCCCACTAATAATTACCATGAAAAGGGAGAAGAATCAAAAGCTTGCCAAGTGTTTTTGACAAATTAATCACTCCTGTGAATTTTTTATTAGTCCAAATATCAAAATTAACAAATTACACTACTACCCTTAAATTAATTGATCTATACATACTGATATTATAGCAAAATTCGATTTTTCCTGACGAATAAACTTTAAATATACGCAAAATATGAAAAACTTTTAAAAAAAAACCTAGAATATCACAAAAATGAATCTACATAAAATTTGAATACATAAATATTTTTAGCTTTAAATAAAATAAAGGGTTAATTGCCGCAAACCCCCCAATCTATGGGGTCTGTAGCACTTTGCCCCCTAACCTATGAAAATGTGCGAAATGCCCCTTAACTTATTGATTTTTGTGCGATTGGCCCCTTGAGTCGTTGATCAACCGTTCATTTTGGACACGTTTCTAAGTTCTTATCTGTCAGATTTGACACCAAGGGGCAAATTGTACGAAAATCAGTAGGTTGGGAGCCATTTCGCACATTTTCATAGGTTAGGGGCAAAGTGCTACAGACCCCATAAATTGGGGGATTTGCTACAATTACCTTTAAACTAAACTGAAAAATATAACAATTGGGCCGGTGTTAAAATTGTTTTTTTTTTTTTTTTGTTTGTGAATTTGACAAAGGGTATTTATTAATAAAAATTACATATATATTTTTTGTCAAATGCGAATAACACAGAGTGATTACTTCAATTTAACCTATTTAATTTTAATAAATCAAGTGAGTGAGTGAGTGTGTGTGAGAGAGAGAGAGAGATGAGATCAAACTTACATAGAGTAGGTATGAATTTTGTCTCAGGAAACACATGAATCAACAACACAACAACATGCTCATTATGACTATTGTTAATCAAAGCCCATCTCAAAGCATCCATACTTGCTTCCAAGCTCTCCCTCCTAACCGCCACGGACACAATATTCATACCACCCATAAAATCAAATGAAAAAGTGCTGCTATTCTCATGAACTTCTTCTTTAATACTCTCCATAGGCTTAAAAACCCTATTAATATTATTATCCCATGATTGAGTATCGTGCTTATCAATCAGTTCGATTGCATAATCATCGTCCTCTTCTTCTTCAATCTCGCTAATCCATCCACCGCCAAATTTCTCCCACTCATCTTCAGAAGAAACAGTACCGTTGAAGATGTTACAATTCATTTTTGCGACAATATGTACGTGCGTTACAAGATCAAAAAGAATATATACTTGATGACAAAAGAAAGTTTTATGAGGTGTTAAAAACTTTGATTTGGTGTTTTCCACGCTTTCTTTCTTCGTTTTTTTAGTGGAAGAAGAAACGATACACGTTATGTATTAGTTTTTGATATCGTCATTTAATTTATACAATGTATTTGACAGTTATAAAATTAAAACTATCCCATAGAACAAGCAAATATTTCTTATTACCTTATCTATCAAATTTGACCATATATAATATGCATATAAATCTAACAATACCATATAAAAATTATGAGATCCTTTCCATGACTTTTCCTAATAAAATAAAGGGATAATATCACTCACACCCCCTGAGGTTTGGTGTAATATCAGTAACACCCCCTGAGGTTTCAATAATATCAGTGACACCCCCTGAGGTTTGATTTTTAGGGGGGTGTCACTTATAAAATGACACTTGTACCCTTTAATTTAATATTACAAAATACCCTTCACAAGTACCCTTTATTGTTCAAGTAATAAATTCAAACAATAATATAATTAAAAGACACGAGTACTTTTTTGTTTTTTTGTTGTTTTTTACATTTTATTAAATCGTTTGTTTTCTTGTTAAATTAAAAATCTTAGTTATTTTATTAGTAAAAGAAATAAATTATATTTTGATTTGAATACTACGTATCCCAGTCAAAATTAATTTGTTTTAATTCATAACTATGAAACTATTTTTGTAGATATAATAATTGTTTATAATGATGTTAACTTTATATTCTTGACGTATTATATAGAGTCATTCTTGGAGTTTCGGTAATATATTTCATATTAACGAAAGGGCCACATAATCTTAAAATTTTGAAAACAAGTGACTAGGGTTACAAAGGACTTTCTTTTGTCTTTTTATTATTAAATATAGAAATTGTTTTAATTTATGCAAGATGATCAACGATATTCTTAGTTGATTTTATTATTTGACAATAAAGGGTACTTGTGTCTTTATTTTTGAGAAGTTTTAGGTAATATTAAACTAAAGGGTACAAGTATCATTTTATAAGTGATACCCCTGAAAATCAAATCTCATGGGGTGTCACTGATATTATTGAAACCTCAAGGGTGTTACTGATATTACACCAAACCTCAGGGGGTGTGAGTGATATTATCCCTAATATAAATGGCGACATAGAGTAAAGAACGACATGCATTATTGTCTTTTCGGTATGATGACTAGATCTAGCCTTGTGTAGTTTGGCCAAAAGTTAATACCATGAGGCATATATATGCTCTCTATATTTTTCTAATTTGAATTTTTTTTTAAAATTCTTAAAAAATAATATTGTTGAAGACATACTAGAAATACATCCAATATAGACTATATGAAAATTAAATTTTTATAAATTTGTATTAATTAAGTATGAATTTTTCGATAAAGGGATTGACTAAGGTGATGTTTGCAAACTTTCAAAAAAAAAAAAAGCTACATTTTTAGGTACTTATGTTTTACGTTGTTGATTATTTTTTAAATCGAATAAACTAAAAAAAAATATTTCTATTGAAAAATTTCTTCACATGATTTTGCATCCTAAATTATATTCATGGCTCCACCCAGCTTATTTGCAATATTATAAATCACAACATAAATCATTTATATAGTAGTGTAAATTCGTCATCAAAGGAACTTTTTGCAATAAAATATAAGACTCTAAAAGGAATATTCGAATAATTCCAAGTATATCTCATGCAATAAAGCGTCAAAGGTCAACGTATATAATATCCTTGTCCAACATGCATATGAAGGCAACCTTTTTTAAATACGATGAAGTAAGAAAAATGCAGCACCTAAATCATGTATCTGCAATTAGAGGAAGATGACTGAGTTGTGGGGTACGAAAACATAAATCTTATCATAATATTTACAGATGGCTTGAGAATCTCATCCAAGACCATGGAATACAAATTTTCTTTTGGCCCAAGTATTCGACCAGTGTATCGGCTTCTTAAAAGCTCTTCCTTCCAAAAGCAAATAAGATTATAAGAGAGTTACAACAAACATCATTCATTGGGCGGGATGTCACGAAAAAAACGAGCATGTCAAAAACAATCAAAATTTCAGGTTTTCTCTTGACATATATAATGGTAAGGAAAGAGATGTAGAATATTTAACTTAAGTTCTCAGGGTTCAAAAATAAACATGTTAATTACTTTACTTCTAAGAATAAATTGAGTTTGAAAATATATAGGGGTGGAACCAGGATTTTTTTCCACCCGGGCGACTCTTCACTTAAGTAAATTAATTAAAATAATATTAAAATTAGTAATATGCATTGGGTACCACCTCAACCCATCAACTAGGTACATAAAATAGTTGATTTTACTTGTTTTGCTTAGAATCCATAAAGCATTTAAAATATCAAACAAAATAATATAATATCCAACAAACATCTTATGTGCATGAAAAAATTTATATTAGTCTCACTTTTAAGCCTTTTCGATCAATTTCGACTGAAATAAATATTGATAAAATAAAATCTAATTTCTATGTATATTCAAAAAATTATCAAAAAATAACTAGGATTGGAATGCAATAAGCATCATTTATCTATTTGATGAAAAATAACAAAAATTGATAATGAACTTGTAATTAATGAGAACTTGTACATGGATATTTTAGTGGGTTGAGTTGTTTTTTTTTTTTTAGTTTGGTTAAGATGTTGGTTCTTTGGGCCAAATTGTAATTATTTTGTTGGATAAATGATTAGACTTCTATAGTATCTCATTATTTATAAAGTAGAATATACATAAATCTGTATACATACCTATTGGATTTTGGTCAAACATTGACCTCGGGCCGGAGCTCACCCTAGCCCACTAGGTATGGGTGTGCAAACATAGTCGAATCGATCGAATCGCTACGAAATCGATCGAATGATATTTCAATTTTAGGGGTCGATCATCGAATCGAAGATCGAATCTATATTTTATTTCTAATATATATGTATAGAACAAAATGAATTTAACGTGACTCGAATATTTATTAATTTGGAAGTATGTCTTATTTCTCTTATATTTAATGATGTTTGAGTTTATTATTTTATAATTTGTGAATTGCATTGACTTGAGTAGAAGTATTACTTTTGAATTGTGAATTTTCAATGATTGATTAATTAAAGAGTGTACTTATCTTTGTAGTACTGTTTCATACATATTTTCTTTAGTTTTAAATTTATATTCGAAGCGCTATATATTGCTTAATTTTTCAAACTTTAATACAATAAATAAAAGGCTCATAATCGAAATCGGATCAAATCGAATCAAAATCAGCTCGATTTAAATCAAATGGAATCGTTTCAAACGATTTGATTTTGATTCTTATTTTTCCACAACCAGAATCGAATGATCCCAGCTGATTTGATCTATTCGATTCGATTTAATCGAAACGCATAGCACTGCACTAGGTGGGTCTACCTTTGAAATACGTGTCTTCATTTGATTTAATATTCACTAAATATCATTAATTTCTGCAGGCACATGTATCAATGTTATTCTAACGTGCTTTAAGGAAGTTAACCAAATTATGTGATATGTATAGAGGAAGGATCAAGTTTCTTCATTTATATATAGATGCAAAGAATGCTAATACTTACTAGTATGATTGGTCATCATATGAACGAATTGATAAGTTTGAGAGGAATTCAGAAAGGAGTATCTTAAAATCGTATATTGTGGACAGAAAAATCATAACTACAGACTAGACATACATATTGGTATAATAATCTATGCTAGCTGCAGAAAAAAAGGATATTTGCAAAGTTCAATTAATGTGCCTAAATTTCTAAACTCAGTACATGCATGTTTGATTTGACAGTTGTTAAGGATAGGACACACTAATGTGGCATTAAGTAATTAAACTCAAAATTTGTTAATTAGAGTAGAGCAAGTTTGAAAAGTGTTGGGGTTGGGTTGCGTTTTGGGTCAAGAAAACATTGAAAGGCTTGAAAATGAGAATTGAGAAAACGGAATAAAAAAGTGTTTAGGAATGTGGATAGCCAAGTTGTGGAGCTAGAACAAGAAATTAAGGAGCTTAATCTTAAATGTGGACGGGAGACTTTATCCCAAAAGAACTTATTATTAGAGAGGAAGAGGTGGAGGCTCTTTGAGACATGGCGTTCGAAAGAAAGTACTAGTCTACTTGCCCAAAAGGCAAGGTTTAAATGGCTTAAAGCGGGGAACTCAAATCCAAAATATTCTTTCATAAATGTTGTCATATGAACAGGTTGAATAATGAACTTAGGGGTTTAAGGGTGGATGACAGATGGATGGCAAGTACATGCGGACTCTTTTAAGAATTACCGAAAATTTAAAACCTATGCTCATCTTTAATGTATATAATATGTGCAGGGTCTTTTTTACAATATAACGAGAAAAAAATTCAGGATCAAGTAATTTGTGCCGAACTAGCCTACCTACATTTATATCATGTGTAATACTAAAAGGTATAAGTTTAAAACCTTATTTTCTAAACACACCAAGACGTGCATTAACATTCCATCAAACATAATATTCACATGTTGTAAATCTAACAATAATACACCATTTTGTTACATAAGACTTGAACTAATTATATTGTTCAACTACACGTTATATCTATATGTTGTAAACCTAGAGGTCGTACAAGACTCGTAAATCATTTGGGAACAAAAAAATTGTTTTGTTTGGGTACAATTGAAGTGCACTAAATTTGTGTCCTAAATGTTTCTCAACAATCCAAAGCCGGTACGTCGATAGTTTTGTGTTTTACCTCTTCATCATATTTAGCCGCCACGACCTCCGGGTGAGGAAGAGGGCGAAGCTATATCCATTGTCCTAGGCTCAGTCATTTCCTTTCCTTCACAAATGAGTTTAACATCACAAGACTCAGGTGCATTATGTACTATCAGTTCAGTCACTCCCTTGCCTTTTTTAGACGACTTCAACCTCCTACAATTGCAGTAAATATTGTTTAAAGTTAATTGTGATTTGAGATGTACAATCACTTTATATTTAATAGCTAATACTCGTGTCATGATTGTATTGAGAATATTTACGTGGTGGTTGAGTTCTCAATATGCATGATTAGGTCGTTTAAGCGATGCATGATTGGAGAAAATGCATTGGAACACCTTTTGTTTTCCAAATTATGTACCAAATCTTCTCGTTTCACAATATTTTACATAAAACTCTCTTCAGTTAATCAAAAGCCCTGCACCAAATTTTATTTTACCAAAAATATCTAATGGATCAAAATGCTAATTTAGTTGTCATTTTTGTCCGTCCCCCTAAAAAGATGCACAAAACTCTCTTTTGTTTCTCAAGACTTGTACAAAATCTCCATGTGTTATTCAAAACATGCACCAAACCCCTTTGCATTTTTCGAAACATGTACTGAATCCCCTTTCAAACTTAACAGATCTTTCTTAAAATAAACAAAGAGAGAATTTGATGTAGAGTTTTTTTTGTAGTAGAAGGAAGTTTAATTCCAAAAAACATACAACAAAAGGTTTTGTGCAAGGGGTTTGTTGCATCATAAGAGTTTTTATTCATTTTCTCCTGTATGATTGAAAGATCTGACCAGAAATAAAATATTGGCATAGTTTATAAGTACACATATATAAGATTGGGATGATGGTAGTTACCTTGCATTAGACTTTTTGATGCCGAGAACTAACTTTCTGATGTTGAGAATAGGAATAAGGTCGAGTATCGCTTTGTCCTCCTTGTCACTTTCAACTTCAATGGTGTCCGCTTTAACCTTTGTTTTGCAAGTAAAATAGTCCCATGTTATCAATAAAAATATCCACATCCTTTAAGTACATTCCATACTCTTAGTAACTAAATATGCGCTACAATTCGTAGAACTTGCATGTATATACCTGGGATTTAGAACAGACGTCGAGATATTTTTGGAGAAGTTCTTTTCTCTTGTGTCGTTCGTAAGTCATATAAATTTTCTTCTGCTCAGGATTCACTTGACTAACGGGAAGGTTTCCCACTGCATTCCATGAAAAGGAACAAACGAAAAACTTTTTAGTACAAAAAAAAGTCAAGTCCTATTATTGCATTTATTATTATTTCTTTAATTTGATTTTGTGATTTACATAGTTGTCATGATGATATGTGTCCTGACTCCGACTCTTAATTTATTGAAGATGGATTGTTACATAGAACATAAGTAGTACCAAAAATCTTTTAGCAATACTCAATAACCACTGGACTAATGACAATGTTAGAAAAAAAAAAAATCTTAAATTATTACGGTTGATTTGATCAGATACTCAAATACGCCTTCATAAGTTTAAGCTTTTAAGGCAATACAACTATGGGTTATTAATCAATATCATTCGAGATCACAAAATAAATAAACTTGGTCAACAAATTATCAAAAAAAATAAAAAATTGGTCAACTAAGGTAATGTTTGCTAACTCTTACAAAGCGTTAGAATTAACCTTTTATTTATCTTATACAAATTTAACGTGTTTGATTCACAAACTTCAATCACCGAAGTCTCGTAAGTTTAAAATGCGCACAATCTGAAAGCTTCTATCGAGTTTTAAGCATGGTTTTTCAATATTTTTCTATACATTCTTAACTTACGACTCGGATCTCCTCTTACGTCTGTAACTTTAATTATTAACTTCTATAAATTATTAACTTCTACTTTCATTTTTCATTTGTTGTAAAAATCACCAAAATCTAAAGTCAAACACACAATAAAGAAAAAGAGAGAGAGAGAAACTTACATAGAGATGGAATGAACTTTATCTCAGGGTAGACATGAATGAGCATAACCGTAGTGTAAGAAGCAATCACAGTATTATTCAACACCCACTTCAAAGCATCCATGCTCGTGTCCAAGCTCTTCTTCCTCACCGCAACATACACAACGTTAGCTCCCATTAGTCGAAAATCAAACGAAGAAGATTCGCTACCACTCTCGACTTCTTCTTTAATACTCTCCATAGGCTTAAAAACCTTAACGGTGTTATCGAACAATTCGTTCGAATAATCCTCTTCTTCTATCTCGTTTGCACCGCCGAATTGCTCCCAATGGCCTTGATAATCAGCACGCAACATGTCAGCAAAGCTTCCATCTCCCGGTTTGAGGCTTACACTCATTTTGATGATGATGAGCTCTCAAAAGTTTTTTTTTTCGTTTTCTTAATTTCTCTATGGTTTATAAGTCGAAAGATCGAAATGAGAAGATGACAGCTTTAAAGAGTTGAAATAATATAAGACGAGGGATATGATTAGATAAATTATTGTGAAAAAGGTGTTTAGATTTTCTAATTTTCTCCCATGTTTGACTTTTTCCGAAGTATACAAATTATACAGCTCTACAAAAAGCGACATGCTTTTTTCGTCGTCTATCTTTTTTCCGCAGTTTGTGGCCAAAAGTTGTGTTGGGGCACGTATGGGGCTAATAGCAAAAACTACTAGCGAAAAAATTTTGTGTTGTTCTAATTCTCAATTAACCCCTATTTTATTGAGTTAATAGCAAAAACAACTCAGGAGTTCAGTTTTGAAGTACTCACGCTTAATATGCGAACTTGCTCCTCATTTATGTTTATTTTGGATGATTTTGTCTCACGTTGTTTCAGAACTTCGCAAAAACAAAAAGTCTTCTTATAAAATTGGCAAAAATCCCCCCGTGTTTTCAATAAATGGCATAATTAACACCTTGTATTTTTATAAAATTTGCAATAACCCTCTTCGTGAGCTTTGGTGGGATAAGCTTAAAGAGCATAATGGTCTAATTACCTCCTGGCAATGCCTAAAAACAAAGTGAGGCAGTGTTCTAATTATTAAATAAAACGGGGGACTTCACCAATTAAATTAGCTCAAGGTTTTTTGGCTAATTAGAGATAACATGGGGGTAGTTTTTCCTAATATCTCCACATATTAGTATTTATGTGATTAATGTTTTACTAAATTGTTCAGAAAATAACAATATAATTATATGAAATAAGTGTATCACAAAGTTTTTACCATAAAACCTATGTAACTCTAGTTTAACTATAAAAAAGAAAAAAAAAGAATATGAAAGTGCTGGCAAATTAATCATCACTACGGCGTACTCGAACAAAACTACCAAATGATTGTCAATGAAAAAAAAATAAAAAAAGAAATTATCAAAGTGCTGGCAAATTAATCAGTACGGCGTACTCAAACAAACTACCAAATGATTGTCAATAAAAAGAAATTAATGGTCCCGAAGGTTCTAAACTTAACTTCGTGCCCTTTCATCTATATGGAGAGGGAGGAAAACTTTTTCTTTGTTCCCACTTTATTTGCTTTTAAAATTTTAATTGTTACAGTATTACAATTTAGAACTTCCTAGCGAAAATCTTTATATCGAACAACACTGATGAGTTATAAGAAAACATATATACTTGATTGTTTTTTCTTTTATTGTAAAGTACGCTGCACACCACTTAGGAAAAAAAATCAGTTGCCACCAAAGTAAAAAGAAGAAATCAGTAATAATTAATACAATGAAGGGGTTATAATATCAGTGTGTGTGTATATATGTGTGTGTATATATATATATATATATATATATATATATGTGTGTGTGTGTGTGTGTGTGTGTGTGTGTGTGTGTGTGTGTATGTGTGTGTGTGAGGCACTTAATTAATTAGTAATTAAAAACTGCAAGTACAAGGCTGGTAGTGTTTCCTCAGATATCCACTTCCAAACTAATTTATTTGCAATATTATATATCAATTAGAATTGAAAGAACTGCGTGGTAGTATAAAATAGTCATCAAAGGGACCTTTTGTAATAAAATATTAGGCTCCAGAAGGGTTATGCGGATAGTAACGAGTATATGGCGTGCAACGAAGAAGAGTCTAATGTCGACAATGTAAATATGATGGTACAGCTGATGAAGGCAACCTTTTTCCTTATTAATATGATGACGAGATAGATTTTCAAATTAAAAAAGTACAACAATTAAATCATGTAACAATAATTCAATTAAGGCAGTTGACTAAGTTGTGGCGTAAGATAGGATATTTTGTGGGGATGTGGTAAACTTATTCGTGCAACATAAAGTAGTACAGTACAAACGTATTTTAGATCTTCGATATATATCAAGTCCTCTACAATCTCATTTTAGATCCATTATGCACTGTTAAAAAATAATTTAGTTAACATAACATATGCTACCTCCATGAAATACTTTGCGCGTGCAGCGTGCTGTTCAAATCAATTGCAGAACGATTTTTTTAGTTTTTTTCCTTTGTCTATCTCCGACTTCAATTCCTTCAATGTATATATACGCCGTTTTTTTTTTCAGATTCTGCTCAATTCCTTAACTCTCAATATATTTATAGAGTTTATAACTATAATCAGGGGCGGAGCCAGGAATTTGGTTTAGGGGGGCGAGATCGTGTGAAGAAATTTTTGAATAAAAATGATGTTTTTTGTTAATTTACTCATTTTAAAAATAATAAAACATCATCAAAATATATAGCTAATAAGTTTAAAAGTTTTAAAGTAAAACTAGATTAATATATACAAAAAATATGTCATCGAACTAGAGATATTGTATACGCTCTTAGAATATTTATGGTCATTTAGACATCTACAATTGTGTCGCATGTTTTAAGAGGATATTAACTTATATCTAAATTAATATCAAGGTATTGAAATTACTGGTGCAATACTAAAGAAATTAAATTTAGCTCTAATCTCTAACTGTGTCTCAATTAATTTTTGAATACAAAACCACATGTTTCATGTTAAAAAACTTAAGAAAAATATGAAGTCATCCTATAATTAAAAAATAAACTCAAATGTTATATTATATGTACTTTGTTAACTATATAAAAGGAGTAAGAGAAGATTTAGATAAAACTCAAAAAGTAGTATAATAAATCCTAATTAATTGTATTGTGAAATTAAACAATTTTATAGGTTATTAGAAATACGACAAAAAAACTTTGGGTATATAGTTATGTCATAATTTTAGATTATGTAGAATTATGTTTAACAATATATATATGTATTATATTAAAAATATATATGTACAAATAGTATTAATATATATATATATATATATATATATATATATATATATATATATATATATATATATATATATATATATATTAAAAATGTTATATAAGCTTTAGGGGGTGGGGTGGGGTAGGGTGGGGCTGGGGGGGGGGGGGGGCGGTGGCCCCTAATGGCCCCCCCCCTTGGCTCCGCCCCTGACTATAATTTGGTAACATTTCTATATGCTCCATTAGTATAAGCCCCACCTTCACTTTTTGTTGAGTCAACAATTTTTCTTTTTACCAACAAAAAGAACATATTATAACAGTTCAAACGGCTCGAATATATATATATATACATATATATATATGTATAATACATATATATAATACATATATATATATATATATATATATATACATATATATATACATATATATATATACATATATATATATATTTTATTATTATGCCGAGTGATGATTTTCAAACTGAAAAGCACTTTCCTATTTTTAGGATTAATTCACAATAAACTAATTATTTACATTAATTATTCATCTAACAATCACCACAACCTCAAGATGGAAGAAACATCTAGATTTGCAAACACTATTGATGGGAGTGGATGTGAGTGTGACGAGCTTTTTGGAGCCAACATCCATTCTTACAATTGACCTAGTGTGCTTCAATCTTTCTACTATTAAAGGTCGATGTAGGATGTAGCTAGCTTCTAGTTCTTCTCTTTGTTAATTTTGTCAAGAGGAATTCGCTCTCTAGCTAACTCGGTTTGATCATTTGTCTTGATTTTTTCGTGTTAAACATGTTGACATTGTTCAACGCACTTGTTGCCACAACTCACTGCTTTTATGTCTCGAGCAAGCTTCACCTCACTATTTAAGTAGGGGATGCAAAACTGTAAGACAATATCTATTATCAACATGGTAGTGTGATGAGACATGTAAGCCTTATTTTTCTTGTTATTGTAAAATATTCACATAACTTTGAAAATAATTCAGTTGTAACCAAATAATCCAGGTGGTGGTCCCATGGATTATGCCTACTTCCTAATTTATTTATTGCATCATTATAAATTACAATGGAAAGAACTGCGTGGTAGTATAAAATTGTCATGATGAGAAGAACCTTACGCAATAAAGTATTAGAGTAGAGAATGATTATGCAGATATTTACGGGTATATGGCGTGCAACAAAGAGTCTAAGGTCAGCATAGATAAATATGCTTGTTCTTTCTCAACATGATGACGAGATAGATCTTCAAATAAAAATACAACAATTAATCACGTAATTAACAATAATTCAAGGTAGTTGACTGAGTTCTGGCGTAAGAAGATATTTTTAATTTTATACGGATGTGGTAAACATATTTGTGCAACATTAGTTATAGTAGAAATTCTTTTAGATTAATTAATACCCAATCCTTCATAATCTCTTTTTTAGATTCTCCACCATCCATGCACTATCAAAATATAAGTTTATTAACAGAAGATATGTGATTGCTGATGCATGAAGTATATTGCTCAGTATTTTTTCATCTCTCTTGGGGAAAGTGTAAAAGTGTAGCCCGCTCCTTGCCTTTAGCTCAAGAAACCGTTACGCTCGAGTACCTTAGACAACTTTTATCCTTGCCTCCACTTGCTGAAAACTCCTTCGCGCAACTTATCGCGTAAGGCTTTTGCTCGAATGTCGTTCCAGGGCCTTCTTCCATAGATAGGTATGATCCTCTACTTTAAAAGAGAGCTAGGCAGTTAAGTGTAATAGTACATCGTTCCTAAAGACTACCTTTAATCTAAGCCCACTTCTATACATTCAATCGGTAACAGTAGTACTAAACTAATCAATGAAACAAATAGGTACATTAACTTTGAAGAAATTAAAAAGTACTGCTTATAATATATATTACTGCAGTATGTAAATCAATCTCGACAAAAAATTCATGAAAGAAACAACAACATCGAGGCTTGAAATCGTGGTTATTCTTTAAGCAGATTCGTTATCTTTGATAATGAATGTGACAACATGAGTGACTATCTCCAAAAATACAACGACAAAGAATATTTCTTCTTACATGAAAAAGAACTATTTATAGCGAAATTGAAACTTAGCCTTTACTCTATCACCTCTACCAACGGCAGAAAAGATTGATTGCTATGCATTTTTTCATGTGTATGAAAACCAATGACTGAGTACGGGCAAGAGGCAATGAAAAATGAGTTAAAGGCAATTACTGCATAATTATGTACATAGTAATTTAGTAATTAATTTAATGAATGGAAGCAGGTTCAATCAAAATATTAATCTCAATGTTTTTGTAAATATAATTATGTTAAGTGCCTTACATGATTATCACCATGCATATAATGTTAACACTTTAAGCACAAAACAAAATATTGCAAAGTACAAAACAAGGTCAAGGCGAGGGCAAGCTCGACAAGCCAAATTGATCGACATTCGACATGTACATTGTGTGTGCTCTCAAGTTGGACACTACCCATTTTGGACAGTATGATGATTTGCCAACCTCACCCCAAATCCAAAGAGAAAGAGCCTCTTGGGAACACATTCTTATCAAGTATAGGATGGAATATTCTACATTGAAGTACTTAAAAAGTGTTGATAGTTTTAACATGTAGGAAAAAGTGTTGATAGTTTTAACATGTAGGAAACCCATTTCATGTTTTAACTTTCAACATTTTGCAACTTCAATTAGTATCATCAATTTTTCATCCATTCCTGAACCATTTGAGCGTTTAATATATCTATTTCAAACTCTCATGGATAAGAACAAGTTCTAATCTTAATCTCGTGATAAGACTAAGTTGGACCCGCTCAAAATCGACCTCGAAGGTGGCTGATCACATCATTCTTAACAGGAAAATTCCAACAATTGCCTACATAAATGAATTTGAACAACAATACGGACAACATGTGGTGATAAAGCTCTACGATTTATACCTACATAGAATTGGTAGATCGTAACCTTTGAACCTTTTTTCATGAGAAAAAAATAATAATTTGGTAATTAACAAAGTCAGCACGATGTCCTCGAATTGTCTGTCACTTATACGAACAATGATATATGTCACTTATTAAAACACTGATATAACTCACTTAGATACTTACTTGACGCAAATTGATTCTCATGGTTTATGTATGATTTGACCGGGAACATACGCTAGGTTTTGCAAGGATTTTCAAAGAATTGAGCCTCCACGGTTCTCCTATGAATCGATTCACGCATCTTGTCTCACATAGGTGATCTCTTATCTAAGAGTATCATTATTATTGGATTTCAAATGCATATGGTGCTGAAATTTGTGTAAATAACAATTAGATTTGGAATTGTTTGATATTATGTCAAAACAAAAGACTAATATGAAAAGTTTCTCATTTAATCATTTAAGATGCATTTATCACTAATGATTTTTGGAAATTTGTCCCAGTGTTTGATAATATATTGTTCACTTCCATAATAATGTCTGCATAATCTAGTTCGTTTTCGAAGTTGTCCTAAATCGTCACCAATTAAGGGTTTTTTAGAATTACGGTTCATTCTAATTTGGGATATAGGGTTCGCCACCTAAGAATTGGGGATAGACTGGAGGGTGGGGATGGTCCGATATAGTCATATAAAAATAATAGTTTATAATGGTTTTCTTTTTAAAAAAAATAAGAAAATGGGTTTCTCCAAGTGCGAGTTTTGGGCTGCACACGAGAACGCATCAATGCATGTGTCTGTCACGTGACTTTCCGCTAAAAAAAAAAAGACTGAAATTAGAATGACTACATATTAAAGGACTAAAATGTTGAAAGTGCTGATTTTTTTAAAGGGTAAAATGCATCAAACCCGCCAACCTATACCCCTTTTTACAAGTTGTCACCTAACTTTATTTTTTTGCAACTAACCCCTCAACCTATTGAAAAATGTGCGAACTGCCCCCTGAAGCCAAATCCAACAGACGGAAATGTAGAAACGTGGTCAAATTCAACGGTTGGATTTCGGTTCAGGGGGCAGTACGCACATTTTTCAATAGGTTGGGGTGTTAGTTTTACAAAAATAATAGGTTAAGTGGCAACTTGTAAAAGAGGGTATATGTTGGGGGGGTTTAATAGGATTTACCATTTTTTAAGTAATTATGTTGAAAGTGCACATCAAAGAAATTTAAATCACAGAGCTACAAATTAAAGGACGAAGGTTGAAAATATCCACCATATGCCATACCACTTATGGTGTTTGCAAACTTAAAAAAAAAAAAAAAAAAAACAAAACAAAAACAAAAACAAACAAAAAATATATATAATCTATTATTTATCTTAAATTCACTTTTAGAATGTTTGACTAAAAGCTAAAATCACACTAGCACTCTTTTTTAAACTAAGGTGGTGTTTGTAAACTCTACTTCAAAATGAGAATTTCAAAATTAAAGTTAAAGCCATGAATTATGTTTTAGTCATAAGTTGAGGTGTGTTTTCAATAAAATTAAAAGCTCATCATAAGTTGAGGGTGTTTGGGAAAAAAAAAAATCTAGAAGTTGTCAAATTATATTTTAATTTATGAAAAATAACCACCAACAAACTAAAAGCTAGGAAGTGATAACTTCTAGATTATGGATGTTTTCAGTTTAAGAAAAATAATTACGGGATTTTAACTTGTTAATTAAATACCCTAAAAGTGCTTAAATAAAATTGAAATAGATCCTAACTTTTTTTAAGAGTTTGCAAACACCACCTAAAAATGGCCCACAGTCTAGAAGTTGCTACTTTCCTGCTTTTAACTTATGGTAGTTATTTACAATAAATATAATTATAACTTAACTACTTTTAGCTTTTTTTTCCAAACACCCTCAATTTATGGTAGCCTTTAGATTATTCTGCAAACACTCTTAACTTATAACTTACGCTGTTACTCATAATTTTACAGCATTAATTTAAATTATAAGCTTCGAAAAATTTGCAAACACCACCTAATCTAAAATAGACGAAAACAAGAACTCTCTCTTTTGTTTTTGAAAGGAAACTCTAGGAGTATTGATGATCTAAACGACGACGTCGCATGAGCTACATTTCCCTCTCCTCCTCCTCTCCACTCTCTCTCTTCGCCAAAACCCCAAACCCCTCACCACGACGTCGTTTTAGTAACCCAAACCTCACAATTGCATCACCACCTATTAATCTCACCACTCCAATAACAATGGCAACACAAAATGACCAAACTACCCCCATCACCACCATGTCAAAAACCGCACAAAAGCGCCTGCTTAAGAAACAGTACCACGAGTCTCAAAAACCGCTGAGAAAAGCCGAGAAGAGAAAACGGAGAGAGATTGAGAATAAGCGCAAACGAGATGAGTGGGAGGAGAAATTGGACGCGGTTGATGAGGAGGAGAAGGAGAAGATGATTGTGGAAAGGATTGAGATGAGGAATAAGCGGATTGAGAAATTGCGCGATGAGAAGAGGATTAAATTGGAGAGGTTGAAGGATGGGAGAGTTAGTGGGATGAATGTGGTGATTGATTTGGATTTTGCGGATTTGATGAGTTCTATGGAGTTGAACAGCCTCGTTCAGCAGGTTTTTGTTTACTCTTTTTGTGGTTTTGATTAGGTTTGTCTATTTGCGCGGTGCGGTTTATGATTTGATACGACGAATAGTGTCGATTACAGTTTGTTAGGAAGTTGTTTTGGCTGCATTGTTGTTATAGTGGTTGATGAGAGTCCTAAAGATAATGCGGATTTGTTTGTGGAACGTAGTGAGCAGGCGTTAGGCAACAAACGTGTAACCGTAGCTTAGAGGTTCCGCGAAGATGACTCCGTGTGTTTTATGTTGCGATGTTGGCCCTATGTAGTGATTTTTGTTATTTTGTGCGTTGGATGCCTTCTGTTGAGTATTAGGGCTTAGCAAGGTCTAAAAGGAGAAATCAAGATTTATAGAACGAAGAGCTTCAGCCTATCTGTAATTAGTGGTTTTATTCTAGTGCTGGATCATTTGAGTAGCATAAGTGTGTTCTTTTGTTTTGTTTTGTTTACTTCTTTTGAGATTGCTTGGGTGGTTGGTGTTAGGTAATCAAGCGATTTTTTCTCTTTGGAAGATAAGTCGTTGAAATGTGACTTCATTTGAGCTAATGTAGCATAGTAATTTGATAATTGGTGCAGATTTGAGACCGATTGGAATAGTCATGACAAGCTGATATTTTGTAATAGTTAATTATATGGTGTTAGTGGGTTCTAGATTTCAGTATCTGCAGGTCAAACTTGGGAAGTACGTCATATTTTGTTATCAAAACAAAATCACTTAATTAATATACAGGGGTGAAGCCCTAGTTTGAAGTGAGAGAATTGGTAATTATTTTCGTATTGTAGCGAGCATCTACTCCTAATTTGTGATGTTTTGCCAGTGGTCAACTTTATCATCTGGAACTTTGATATATGTATGGTATTGTGTATTGTAATTCCAGTTTTTATGTCAAAATCAAAAAATCGCTCTCTATTCATATCCAAACGGAATTTGCTTTAATGTTCTGTCTATGTTCCAGTATTTATATGCTTGAAGCTCATTCTCCCTTGCTGTCATTGCCCCCTTATTAAGGTCCTCTCATAGCTCATCCTGCATAACGCCCACACATCCGAAAATGTTTTTTTATATGGTTGTATTCTCCCTATGACACGTAACACGTTTATCTGTGGACTAAATTTATTTGCATTTTTGAGCTCATATCATCAGATACATTGCTCTTTTATAGTCTATTCCCTTTTTATAGACTGGTTATGTTGGTATTGATAAATGGCATTCCAGAGCTTACAGTAAGTTACTTGTGATGCAATTTGCAGATTATGTATTGTTATGGGATAAATGGAAAACATGACTCACCAGCCCATCTTTGGCTGACTGGCTGCCACGGAGAAATTAAAAATCAGCTTCAACAGATAACGGGATATGATAAGTGGATAATCGAGAGAGAGGAGCGATCATATGCCGAAGCTTTTCAAGATCAGAAAGAAAACTTGGTGTATCTCACTGCTGATTCTGAAAACATCCTGGATGAACTTGATCCAAAAGCAATATACATAATTGGTGGTTTGGTGGACAAAAACCGATGGAAAGGAATTACCATGAGGAAAGCGGAGGAGCAAGGGATTAAAACTGCCAAACTACCAATAGAAACTCACTTGAAAATGTCTACTTCCCAGGTGGGTTTTGTTATAGCACCTATTCGTAACTGGCAAATGTTTTTGCATTTTCTGATTAATCACAAAGTGTCTTCAGATATATAATTGCAGTCAGTTTTGAGCTTTTGTTCTTTAAGGGGCCATTTGGTAGCCTATTAGCCCCATATTAAGTAGTCAACTGCCTTTCAAGGTGTTTACTATCTTAGCTAGAAACATATGCTGAAGGGGAATATGACCAGCCCGTACCCTGTAGGCTATACTATGATCGACTTACCTAACTATTAAGATTATCTTATGGGGCTTTACTGCGTACGAAACGATGGCCTATTGTAGTCTGCCATTATCACCACTTGTGTCTAGTCTTTACCAGAATACCAAACGGCCCATAACATCCGTGTCCTGCTCAAGACAGTGAAAATGGCCCTACGCTTAACAAAATATTGGCCGAGTACTTAGTGCTAAGTTAAAAGGCATAACTTTAGACAATGAGCCATTCAAAACTTGCTTTTATCTGGCTTGATTGTCAGGCAGATTCGCTATGCTTCGGGTACCGGGAGTGAGGATTTAATCTCTCTTCTCATGTAAATGCCACTAATATTTTTCTCCTGATTAATGATTTGAATTTGTGTACATGGATATAGATTCTTACGGTGAATCAAGTGGTCGAGTTACTGCTGAAGTTCTCGGAAACAAAAGACTGGAAACATTCATTTCATAAGGTGATTCCTCCAAGGAAAAGAAAAGCTGGGTGGATATCTGAGGGAGATGAAAGAACTCTTAGATTTAAAGCTAATGAGCTGATATCTGCTGAGTAACTAAAAAGACTTGCAGATCTGAAGACTTTGTCTAAAACTATTTACTAGATTGGCATCTGAGATTTGTCCATGATTTTGATGGGCGTCTGAGCATTTGATTAGTTTATTTCTAGTTTAGATGAGATCTTTCTAATATGATGTACTCAGTTGTAATCATAGATTAAAGTTTCGTTCGGTAAATATTTTTGTCCACTGAATGTTAAAAACTTTTGTAAATTGTAGGAGTTTTTCAACATGTTTCGGAAACATCATTGTTGTGTTCAGAACTTGATAAGTAATTTTATGTTTTGTTTCTACTGTGTCAACTTTTTGAAGATATGTCTAGAAGTTTTGGTCCTGTAATCTTTACTCTCATATTCATTTAACCTCTTCTTTTGCTTTTCCATCAAAAAAAAAAAAAGAAAAGAAAAAGAGAACCACATTGCAACGATTTTTCTGAGAAAAATCTCCATAGTATTTACTAAAATCTTTTCTACCTAGCTTGCGGCTGTGAGCAATCTCTTTCCAACCGATGAATGCAACAGATGCTATTTTAATCAAAAGAAGTATTTCTTATATTTTATTTCATGCGAGGTTTTAAGGTAATAATTACTTTAGATAAGTTTTTATTGACAAATAATTTTTGTGATAGTAGAAAACTAGTCTAACCGATATTGAGAGAAGACTAAAATAACTCAATAAGAAACTAACATAGAAAATTCTGAAATATAGCAGAAAATCTGAATATGGATCGAGTGATATTAGTTACGCTCTTATGGTAAAACTTTTCCGAGAAAGGTTATTCTTTTTTATCTTACTTTTTAGCAAAAAAAACTTTCGTGGTATTAACACCATAAATATAAAAATCTCTCATTGTTAAGTGGTGGTGTAGAACCTGCTGATAGGACGATTTCTGTAAGTTCACTTATGAAATTGATCAACAAATTAAGATCGAGAGAGCTGATAGCATTTAATCAATAAGAAGGATGCAACAAAGAAAAGAAAAACTGTAAAAAGTTCTCAACATAGGAAATTTGAACTAAAAGTGCACAAAGCACGTTCGATATAGGAAATTTCGTTTCACTGACACGACACACTTGAAAACATAAAAACCACACCAGATTATTTAGGCCTTATTGAACAACCACATCCATCTTCCCGCTTCCACCCACCAACTGCAGAGCTATTCCTCACGCGGAGGAAATGGCTCAGGACAAGCCTCAGCGCCCTGCTACGGCCCGGCAAAAATCATAGCTGCCTGTGACGGCCCTGCAAAAGCCATAGCTGCCTGTAACGGACCGGCAAAAGCCATAGCTGCCTGCGACTGACCGGCAAAAGCCATAGTTGCCTGTGATGGCCCAGCAAAAGTCATAGCTACCTGCGATTGCCCGGAACCCGCTGACGGACCCGCCACAAAACCGTTCACCGGATAAACTCCATAGTACCCATAATGAGCGGCCATCGGATGTAAAGCTGCAGGTGGATGTCCCTGAAACCCAAGAGAACCAGGATCCACAGGCCTCACCAATGGCTCCCCTCTCGCCAAACCACGATAGACGCCATCGATCTCTCGGTACCCCATCGGATGTAAAGCTGCCGGCGCATGTCGCGGAAAGCCAAGAGAACCAGGATCCAGCGACCTCACTAGTGGCTCCCCTCTCGCCGAACCACGATCGCCGCCATCAATCTCTCGGTACCTGCATGGATCAAAAAAATTTAAATATTTTTACAGAAAAATATCGAGATGTTTCATTTCTTCGGCTCAGTGGTAAGGATACTTTGCAAAAAAAAAAAATAGTTTTGAAGTTTATTGGAACAACTAACTACTTGTTTTCTCATAACACCTCTGAAGTTATTAAAAATATGCGAAAAGAATTACACTAGTTGCTAGAAAGATACTTCGAGAAACCTCAAACCGTACCTTTCCAGGTACAACATGAGCGGCTCAACGTAGCTGTCAAACCCGAGCCTATTCATAGTCCAAAGCAAGTCCTTTGCCGTGATAGTCCTCCTCTGCTCGCTTTGGCAACGATCATTGGCTTCACCAGTGACAAATCCTATGAACTCCGAGACGCATTCTTGGACTGTTTCCTTGGCTTCGTCGGAAATCTTTGCATGCGGAGGCAGGGCCTGGCGCATGATTCTGATAACATTTGCTATTGGCATGAAGCGGTCTTGCTCACGGACAGTGCATTCAGTGTCTTCAGTTGTTGCATTGTTGGCCTTGGTGGTGTTGCTGTCGGGAGCTCTCCTATTTGTGCCTGAATTTGTAATTGTGGTCATTTAAAGTGATCAGAATGCATTAAATTTGTTAAGATTAGGAAATACTTGACCAATGAAATAAAAAATTACGGTGATATATTTTGTAATACAACACAGATGGAAATGATATGAAAGTTTGATGATATCCCATGTACAAAAATATACAGTTTAAGAAATTGAATTCAGCCGATTTGGACCATCAGCAAAAATATTGGGAACACGACAAAAATACAGGAGAAGGCCTGAAGTTCAGTCCACCACGGGCCAGAACGAGCATTACGACAAAACAATAGGTGAAAAGCAGACAAAAGCTACAGAGGCACTAATTTCTTGTCCATGTCATAAAAAAGGTCGATGGAATCAAGAAAAAGCCTGGTGTGGAAGGAGCGTCTCCTCATGCAGCAGTTAACTAGTAAGAAATTGACTGTAAAAGGGAATATCTATGGCCATATCTAAGAATGCTAGAGAAGAGAGTAAAATGCATAACTGTGGGGTCAAATACTGCATGCATGCCATTTGTTTTTTATTCGTCATCTTTAACATGGCAGTATGCTATGCTATCGTTTGCAATTCACAGTACCACTTCAGGAGAAGACCTCCATCAACTGTTACTGTGATCTTCCATTTCCAATGACTCCAATTAAAGCTACTCTAAGAAAGAATGGTGGATTAATAGACTACGATACAATAAAAAACTGTTATCTTTTGTCCAGCCTTCAGAAAATGACTCAGACTGCACGTTTATCGGTAAAATGAAAGATTGAAAGAAATGAATTTGGCAGAGCAAATAATTCATTGCAAATCAAATCTCCTGCTAAGTGAGCAAACATTATTTTGTATACTAAGCAAGCGCCAAGGATATCTATCTAGAAAAAATCGACCAGAAAAGACCATAAATAAAGGGAAGTTAAGAGGAAACTAATACAAATATCCTAGATGCAGGCAAAACCCTTGCGCCAATATTTACCAGAGCGTGTTCGTGGGATCTTACGGTGTCCATTGATGCCTCCATTATTATTTCCTCCGAGTTCCATCTCTACTCGTCTCTGTCACTCACGCACCACGCACAGAGAGACTCACTTAAACTGAGATTTTTTTTTCTTGAAACTGAAAGTTGGTGAGACTAAACTCACAAGTGTCCAAATTTATAGAGCAAAGCAAAAGAAGAAAAATGTGGTCTAAAGAAAATAAAGAAAAACACAGATGACACGTGGCGGAGCAGGCGTTATTAACGAGGAGATGGCATTTTCGTGAGGAATAAGGGGCTTAATCCACAGTTGAGTGACACCGAGGAGCATTGACTGCGCCATGCAGCTGCATTTATATGCATTGGTTAGCTTTCTTAATTCATCCTTCAATCAGATCTAATTTTCTGTTCAAATTATGACTTGGCTGTTTTCTCGACCAGGTGTGAATGACACAAGATAATAATCATATCATGAACCCCAACAAGTGAAGGATGAATTAAGAAAGCTAACCAATGCATATAAATGCAGCTGCATGGCAGTCAATGTTCCTCAGTGCCACTCAACTGTGGATTAAGCCCCATATTCCTCACAGAAATGCCATCTCCTCGTTCATAACGCCTGCTCCGCCACGTGTCATCTGTGTTTTTCTTTATTTTCTTTAGACCACATTTTTCTTCTTTTGCTTTGCACTATAAATTTGGACACTTGCGAGTTTAGCCTCACCAACTTTCAGTTTCAAGAAAAAAAAAATCTCAGTTTACGTGAGTCTCTCTGTGCGTGGTGCGTGAGTGACGGAGACGAGGAGAGATGGGACTCGGAGGAAATTATAATGGAGGCATCAATGGACATCGTAAGATCCCACGAACACGCACTGGTAAATATTGACGCAAGGGTTTTGCCTGCATCTAGGATATTTATATTACTTTTCCTCTTCACTTCCCTTTATTTATGGTCTTTTCTGGTCGATTTTTTCTAGATAGATATCCTTTGCGCTTGCTTAGTATACAAACTAATGTTTGCTCACTTAGCAGGCGATTTGATTTGCATTGAATTCTTTGCTCTGCCAAATTCATTTCTTTCAATCTTTCATTTTACAGATAAACGTGCATTCTGAGTCATTTTCTGAAAGCTGGACAAAAGATAACAGTTTTTTTATTGTATCTTAGTCTATTAATCCACCATTCTTTCTTAGAGTAGCTTTAATTGGAGTCATTGGAAATGGAAGATCACAGTAACAGTTGATGGAGGTCTTCTCCTGAAGTGGTACTGTGAAGGCAGCTCTAAGGTTTTTTTTCGGTGGAAGGCGGGCCCAAGTGAAACTAAGGGTCTGAAAGAGTTCACGATCTGATCTATGGCCCTCGGAGGATGCCTAATAATGTCCATTAAAAGGGGCGATGGGGTCGTTTTTCAAGCACGAATAGAACGAGAAAAAGGGGGTGTGCAACCTTGAGAGAGGGCCGTATCCCTTTGATGAATGTGGTATCGAGGTTCGGTTCATTTGAAAAAGAGGTCAGTCTTAGGGGAGACCTTGCACTTTGCTTAGATCCTTCCTCCGGCTAAGAGTCTTTCAATTCACGGATGACTTCATAAGGAAATGATTATTGCTAGAGGAATTCTTCTAACTTTAATGTAGTGACGCGCTATCCCTATTATGATGAGCCCGGTGCTTGGACCACCCAATCTATAAAGATTCGAGTTTACAAGTGACCTGACTCAAACTTATTTTGGGCTCTCTTGATGCTTCTTCTCAATCCGGATTGAGAGGCCACCATTGAGAAAGCAAGGATAGTCGCGGGCTAACTGCCAATCTCCTGGTTGATAAGGCAAGTAAGGCTAACCCATAAGATTTGAGTTCCAGATGGATCTTTCGATCTCAGTCTTCTTTCTCTGATAGTTGTTCAGTTTGATCAATAAGCCAGGGCCAAAAGGTGCTTTTGCGCGAGCCTAAGCCTGTTGGCTGAGATTGAGATCGGAACGGCACAGATCCAGAGCGGGACAAAACCTTCGCCTCTCTCCATTGTTCCTTCCTACTTCATGCTCCTTGAAGCTTGCTCAAAGCAATCATTCTCTGTGTCTACGTGCACGTGCGCCTAACGAATTGGATTAGGGCTAGACCCTTTTCGGATTGCTGGAAAGATATATCAGTAGGAGTGAATCTCAGATTAAGCTCTCCTTGACCAGTCATTTGACTATGAGTTCTTTCATCTAAAAAATCTTTAGGCATGCCCCCTAGTCTTATGCTCATTCGTAGTTGACTTCCTTACTTGACTGGAGAAAGGAAGTTAGATGCTCAATCGTAAGAGAAAAGAGCTTTTGAAGCTTTGCCAGGAAGCTTCTACTTCTTGAAGCTTTCTTTCCCCTAAGAATTCCGAAACACAAGAATAGACCTGCAACTATAGTCTAGGAAAAAGCTTCTCTTTGATAGCAGTCATAGGGGAGTTCAGAAAGGATCTGATCGTAGATGGAGACTTCAACCTCTGTGGGGGTAGGGGCGGATGTAGCCAAGTGGATCAAGGCAGTGGATTGTGAATCCACCACGCGCGGGTTCAATCCCCGTCGTTCGCCCATCCATAAATGGAAAAGTGGAAGAAGCTTTTTGGAAGGTCAAAGAAAGAACGTCTTCTTCCGACATAAGAAATTCTTCCAATAAATCCGACCCCAATCTTTTCAAAAAAGCACGTACAGTACTATTGTGTTTCCGAGAAAAAGTTCTAGCACAATAAAGTCGAAGTATATACTTTATTCGATAGAAACTCTTTTCTTTTGAAAGATCCGCTATGATAATGAGAAAGATTTCTGCATATATGCCTACATCGGTCAATAATATTAGAATCTGATAAATCCGCCCGAACCGGCTTACTAATGGGATGCCCTAATACGTTACAAAATTTCTCTTTAGTCAATGACGCAATCAGAGGACTAATTGGAATAAGGGTATCGAAATTCTTAATAGTATTATTAATTAGAATTCAATTTTCTAGAATTTGACTTCGTACCACTGAAGGATTCATTCGCATGCTTGAAAGATAGCCCACAAATTAAAGGAAATTATTGGATAATTGGTTTATATAAATCCTTCTTGGATGAAATCACAGCGAAAAATGCCATTGCCAAAAATTGAGTTCAGCCTCCGTATGGAGCCATTGTTTCTGGTATGTCGCATTCCCTTACTTCTACATAAGAGGCCTTACCTCTTCTATGGACCGAGCCCACCAACTCGTGCAGGGAACCCTCTACAGTATCTACGCTCCCTGGTGCAGTTAGCACCTCAGATGCAAGGACCCGCCCAGGTCTTTCTAGCAAGAAAGGTCATCATCCTTCAATCAGATCTAATTTTCTGTTCAAATTATGACTTGGCTTTTTTACACATTTAAATAGTTATATTTTGCATAGATATAATGTGTGACATGTCAGATTTATGTATCTCAAAAGACTGGATATACATACCACCATCTAATTTCAGATATAAAGAAAACCTCAGCATAGGGTCCGGACTCTCACTAAAACATCTAAATGTTCTGCCTTTAAAATATCCTGGGAAAAGGAAGAAGCGTGCATAAGAAGGAACAATTCAGAAGATTACCGCAAACAGACCAATGAATTGACATTTTCACTAATAAAGGTTTAAGCTTGGAGGAGGAAGAGCTTCAGGCATTTGATTCATAGCTTTTGAACTGTAAGAGATGAATAAAAGTGTCAGCACATGAATATACCTCATGAAATAAATCACCAAGTGGAACTCACTATTGCAACTTAGAGAGAAATAATGATAGACATTTTCACTAGAGTACGACTTATGGGAACATAGAGCAGATCCAACCAATCATATAATCGGAAGTAGAAAACATTTGCATTCACAAGGCATCATCAGTACAGATAAAAGCTCACCTAAAGATAAAGGGCGTTTTGCAATGATACCAGCAAGGCACTCTCTTTTTTCTTCTCAAGTGGTTCGTAAAGCCCAAGAGGTAGAAATATATAAGCCCTCATGAAGATCTTCTTGCTTTTGATCTAGCCTGCTGATAATATAGCAAGGCCGCACAGAGCAGACAAACACTGTAACATGTGGTATTGAGATATCATTATTTGGCTTATAAAGCAACAAGTGGAATGTCCAATGTCATTTGAGCTATTTATAGGTTCTACCAAAATAATAAAGTATACGCGACCAATGACAGATACGCCTTCCCATATAGAGAAATTAAGTTTTCACAATCTTTAGCGAGCCACAAAAGATTTTTACTTTGTTTGACATAATAACATTTGGTTACTTCCTAGTGCCTGAACAAGTTTATTCAGTATAAATTCCAAAATGATCATTATATGCAAACACTCCTAACAAATTAATATTGTCGTACAGCACAGTTACTGCAAACAGGGTATCTTCATATACAATTTTTACAGGAGTAGAATTGTGATTTGGGTTCCTCCAGGCACATTTGTTCCTCTTAATTAATGAATAAAAATCATTTACCAGCATTATGTTTAAAACATCTAGCTGGCTCAATAATGCTATTTAAAAAACTCATGTTTTTCCATAAAAATTCCTTTCTAAGATAAATCACCAAAGAAGATAAAAGTGCAAAAGTGAAACTAAGCAAAAAGGCCTCCTATCGCTCAAGTACAAAGCAGAAGAATTGTAAAATTTAAGAATTCAGAGTCGAATTCCTGCACACAAAGAGACTACATTAAGACATTTCAAAAATGGAACTTGATTGGCTTCTCTCTTTTGCTTCACTAAAATGAAATTAGTCATTGCTGAAGTACTTACTAATATATTTGTTATGTACTTCAGCAACCGTGTTGAATGCTGTATTAGCAAGCATAGAACCTAAGTGGATTCAACGAAGATGGACTAGAAATCCAGAAACAACGAAGAACACAATTGTTTAGCAAATCCACATTGTTGCTTGCACTATGCTTTGCGCCTCAACACCCAAAAAGATCAGGTGACATGATATGAATACAAGGAATTAGCCAGGGTTACAATGAAACCATGCAAGACATCGAAGTTTTGGATTCCAATGGATATTCCACTGTTATAAAAGATACATGATATGATTTTCAAGCTCAACGTTTTCAAGAACAGCAAGGAAAAAGAAACGGAAAAAAATAGCTTGACCTCCGGATCCTGATGATGCTAAATTGCGGTCTGACTACGAACTTAATAAAGGATACATGGGCACCATCATTCATCTTAGCAGTGACAAGTCCAAATCCAAAGATATGGTGCAATTTGTTGCAAGAGCAGGAGATATTCCAATCATGACTAAGCAATCAGCCGTAAGTTGACATCTTTGTGTCAAGCTGGGGGCTGATGCCAAACATTTCAGAGAGCTACACTTTATTTTCCTTCAAGAGATAAACTTCCAAAGCCATCCTTGTCTGATACAACAAAAAAAGAGAACTTAAATTCCAAGATCGTGCCTCCAAATGGAGAACGAAAATCTAAATGCTAAGATTAGTGAAATACATGCATGGCATCCTTTTCATTCAATTGCCTTTTTCTTAGTGTGATCCTTTTCCCAACTATATCATACACCCAATTATAAAATACACAGAAATAAATCCATATATATATGTGTGTGTGTGTGTGTACATACTACATATATACACACACGTATACATATATATGCAGTCGGGTACCACGCACAAATGTACAAGAAGTTCGCTATAAATCAAATATTGACCTCAGAAGGACACACATCTTTCAATAATCTTAATGACAAATTAGAGGTAAACAAAAAACTTATTCACGGAACTTCCGCACACATATTAAAGTAAAAGTCATGAATTTCTTAGACTAAATTGTACTTATTATTTAGCAATGAAAGAATTCTACTATATTTTCTCACTATAATTAAAGATCCGAATATAGATTTGAAGCTAGACTCAATCAGACAAAGATTACACTGAATTTGTTTGCGGAATTTAATTACGAAAAGCTAGAGTCGGTTAGAAAAACTGTTGGGGTAAGCAAACAAAGTCCCACCTCATAAGTGAATATGAGTATATAAGAATAGACAACATCTGCATTTGTATGAGGCCATTCGAAGTAAAACCCCAGAACGTGTTCACAAGGACCGGGTGGTGTCCACTGAGCTTGCGGTGAAGATGAGCTGGTCGTGAGGGGACTTCATGGTCCTTTGTTTGAGAAAGTAGGATTGTTGGGATAACCAGACCAAGTCAGTCCCATTAGAGACGATAAATGGATGAATACGAGTATATAGGAATGGACATCATCGGCATAGTACGAAGGCCTCTTGGATACAAGCAAAGAACATAGCTACGCTCAAAGTGGACATATCATACGAAAGTCGAGACGTATTCCTAACAAGCACAAACTCAACAAAGCCTCTAACATGAACACTAATTGAATGCCGATTATGACGAAAGCCGCAAAATTATGCAAAATGCAGATTCATTTACCAGTAAATTGAAATCAACTTTCAATAAAAAAGACTTCAACTTTTTGCTAAACTACAGAATAAGAGAACCCAACAATGCCTTTAAATCAACCCAAATTAAGCACCAATTAACGCAAAATCGTAACTTTCGAAGAATCACGCGCATGAATCAACAAATGGAACTGCCAATTAAAAATATAATAATAAAAATTAATAAACAATCACTCACCTTCAAGAGCTTGATGAGTGAGTCTGTTAAAAGCTGTCGTTTAATCGAAGCTCTTTCAGCTACTGTTGCTCCAGCTGCAATTTGTTCGGCCATAGCAAATTAGCAACTGGATTTAGCTGATTGCAAAAATTTGAGAATAATAACATTTTATGTGAGCATTTGCTGATTTTGTTCTCTGGGTTTATGTGTCTGTGGCTTCTTTTGAATTTTAGGGGTGATATTAAAGCAAGAAAGAGTTTTAAATGTTTTTTCTTTTTTTTTTTTTTGAGTGTAACTTTAATTTTTGTAAGAAAATAAAAGAAAAAGGTTTACGTTCTATAAATTCATATATTCTATTTCTACCAATATAATTACAGCAAGCATTAAACAACAACACTATTTAACTATTTTATATTTAAAAACATGGAAAACATATTTGTGTTATCTTTGATGAGTCTCAATTGTGTTTCTTTTTTTTCAACACAAGAGACGTTTTATTCAAATATGTATATAGGATTGCACAGATGCGACGAAGGAGTACGTTGGATATATATACACAAAATGTTCGATTGAGCTACATAGTGAGCCACGTAGGGCAATTATCCCAGTACAATATCATACTATTCGGCTGTGATCTGACAAAAGAAGTGGCTTGTGTGGCTTCATACTTCGCCCAGGCATCAACAACCTGATTCGTCTCTCTGTAGGAAAAGTTCAGACATTCAAATTTTCAATTGTTTGTTTTTGGTTAGCTGAAAGTATGGGTATTTCTCACCCACCTCCCGTGAGGTTTCATGCATTGACACATACCTCCCTCGGGTTTTCTGCGTTGTCACATGTCCCCTTGAGATATGATATGTTGGTCAATAACTCCTTATGGTTTCAATTATTTCGCATATACCTCCCTGTTCACATCCATTGACCCCTAATCAACTATTGAAAGTGAAGTTAGATATGTAATTTTCTTTTACAAAGAATATAAAAACTCATCTAAGGTAATTAACTTAAACATGATCCGTTTATTCTCATAGTTTAAATATCCTATTATGCATGATATATTTATTTATCATATTGGTTCATTTAACAACTTTGTTTACAATTTTATAAGTTTTTTCAGTAGTTGAAAGTTGACAAGATTACGAGAATACAACAACTTATGGTCATTCGCTCATCTTTTATATTCACAGGATATTTCAAATAATTTTTACTAGTAATTCTGAAGATTTTTTTCCCATGCGCGCTTGTTGAAAGTTATGTTGATTAAATAATATTTTATAATCGGTCTCATTAATATGTTACATATATAAAATAAAATCACAAAAATGAAATATAGAACAAAAAATAGTGTCTCCAAATTGTATTTTTGTTTATTAGAGAAAAAATATGCATATTAATGGATTAATATATTAAAAACAAATCACGATTAATTTGGATATTTTAACTCGGAGAATAAATATATCATGTTTAAGCTAATTAAATGAATTAATAACCTTAAATAAATTATCATATTCTTAAGTACAAGCAAATTACTTATTTACCCTCACTTTTAATAGATGACTAAGAGTCAATGGATGGAATGAAGGTATACGCAAAATAAAAATGATACTCTATGGAGGTAATACCGGCATATCATACCTGAAATTACTATATGCTAATGCATGAAACATCAGAGAAGTATGCGCCAATGTATAAAACCTGGGGGGGGGGGGGGGGGGTGGTGGTGGATGAAGAACACCCTGATAGCATAGTGCACAAGTCACTACAACAAAATATGGAAATAGAGACAATAAAACTGGGACCGGACCATATCTCTCCCTAACCATTAGACTAGATTAAAAAAAAAGTCTCTATATGTGGCGAAAGATTAGAGAGAGAAGTTTTTGTCCCTAACAACTAAAACGTAAAATACCACATTTACTATTAAAAGAAAAAAAAAACAAATTCACGAAAAAATACATACACACACTAACAATGCAATTCGCTATGAAGGAGCTTTACAGATGCCATTTTCGTCCCTAGATTCGTCTTTTCACCAAAACCTTGAAGGTTTGTGTTCTTTACATTTTGAGCCTTTTATTTCGTAATTTAATAAGTTAAATTTTATTGTTTGAAGTTTAGGTTTATGTGTGTTGTTGATATTGTGGTGTTAATTGATCATATTATGTATTCTTTTGGTATTATTATGGTTAATTAGTGATAGTCAGGCCTAATTAGCAATTTTAGAGCTTATGGAGAATTTTTAAAAAATTTGGGGCTATATTGCGATTTTCTAGGTTTAGGGGGTCCATAGCATTGTTTCGATATTTGGTTAGTTTAGGAAGTTATTTAGGAAATTTAGTGACTTTAGAAGAAGTTTCAGCATTTTAGGGACATTAGATGCATTTTGGGTAATTAATTATATGAACTTAAGGTGAACTTTAGAAAATATTATAGGATTTTTATGTGAATTTTAGAGACTTATGGAAGATTTTAGAAAAGTTAGGGCCCTTAGAAGAATTTTAAATAATTTTAGGTACTTTAGATGAATTAGAAGCAATTTAGGGGTTTTGACAGTTTTTTGTTGAAGTTAAGATACTTTTGTTCAATTTGAGGTAATTTTAGAGATTCGTGTAATTATATTGTAATTGCAGGCAAACTGTGTAATTTTAGAAAATTTAATTAATTATTACTGTTTTTAGAGAATTTTTAGTATCTTTCGGATTTTATTAGGTAATTTTAGGATTTTGTTTTGTTATTTCTAATTATTTCAAGGCCTGTATTTTTTAAATTTCTACTAATTTTACAACCTTCTTGTAATTCTACATATATGCCTCCTAGAACTAGTGTTTTAAAAATTCGCCTCAAGGCCTGCCCATGACTTTTTGACCTGAGTCTGTTCTTTGAGCCTTAATCTTCGCAGGGCTTACGACCCATGATTTAGGGTTAAGTTCGGGGCCATAAATCTCTTATTTTGCGTCACAAACGGTTAACCTTACGCCTTACAAAAGACAACAAATAAGGTTGATTGTTCACTTATTATAATTTCTCATCTTTACTTTGCCTAAAAAATTACATATTTGGTATGAAATAACAAGTACATTGGAAAATATTTAATATTTTTGCAAGTTATTAATTTTTCTAAATTTGAAAATCATCTTCTTTTTTAAATTAGTTTTATGATCATTCTTTTGCGAATTTCTTTTTGTTTATTAATGTAGTGTTTTATGGAGATGAGTCGACATGCAACTTATACTTTTTGCTTTTCTAACTTTATATTGGCACAAGTATATATTTTTTAAAATTTATTTCAGGAACATCTTAAATTATTTCTTTATATTTTTAATATTAATATGTGCCTTTTGTCATAAATATATATATTTTTAACAGATTAAAGATCATAACTTAATGAGGCTTACACCCTACATCTCTGGACTCACGTCTCGCATCTAAGTTTATAAAACATCCCGGTTTATGTCCAACGCACTTTGAAACACAGCCTAGAACACGTTCTTCTGGTAAGGCTGCATAGGAAGAACGTGGGGTATAATTAAATCATAAGCTCAATACCACCACAATATGGCTATCATATGTAGGGGTTATCAATCATAATTAGAATATCCAAGGATCTAGAGGTTACTTTCGAAAACATTTAGAGAATAATAAAATCGAGTTCTTAAGAAATTTAATACTATTAAAGAAATCTCTCTTAAAGTTCAAATAACTACACAAAACATCACTTGAATCTTTAAAATTGAGATAACCCTACCTATATTTTTAAGAAGTGTCTCTCCAAATATTTGAACTTTTAGAAATCATTTGAAGTATTTGTGTTTTTGACTTCATCGAGTATTTTACTAGTCCCGCAAATTCTATATGGTTTCAAAAATAATACTAAACCTAAGTAGGACTAAATGAATTATCCCAAATATAAATTGCAAAATGACAGTAAAGAAAGATCTCAACCAGGAAATTAACGAGTTCAACATTCAAAGGGCTTAATATTCAGCAGGTTTACCCTCGGAAATACAGTTTTACTAATAAGCCAACACCAAATAAAACCATTCTTATTACAGCAGCTCTACAACTGCTCCTTAGAAGGCGGAAAAGGTTCGGCACAGCCCACAACAGCCTGAGAAGTACCCGCACCGCCATTAGCCGGATCCTTCATAAAACCATTCATTGGCGGCGGCATAACACCAAAGAACCCATGATGATGAGCAGCCATCTGATGAAAAACAGCAGGTGGAAATCCTGGGAACCCAAGACAGCTAGGATCAACAGCCCTCTTAACCAGCGGCTCGCCCCTCAACGAACCACGGTCGCCACCATCAAACTCGCGGTACCTTATGAAGAATGCATATATATATTAATAAATATCCAACCTCTCTATGAACCTAAAATTTTAGAAAGAACGACAATTCAATATAGTTTTAGAGCGAAACTACTTATCTAGACCAGGATCGACGACTTTATGGATACATTTTATGGCATTATAAGAAAAAAGGGTATTATTTAAATACGTGACATAATTGTAGCCCTAATTAGTTTTATGCATGAGTAATTGCGGTAAAAATCGAACATAGACTTGGTTGTATTTTTCATTCTAGAGTCAAGCGCGAAATAAGTCACGTGCTCGAGTCATATTGTTGTTTCAAATATTTACACCATGCACGCAAACTTCTTTGTATACCTTAAATTTTGGATGAAACTTGCGTAGTTTAGTATTACCTGTGTAGGTACACAGTGAGTGGCTCAATGTAGTCATCAAACCCGAGCTTGCTCATTGCCCAAAGCACATCCTCTGCAGTGATAGTCTTCCTCTGCTCGCGTTGGCAACGGTCGTTAGCTTCACCAGTGATGAATCCTATGAACTCGGAGACGCATTCTTGGACAGTTTCTTTAGCGTCATCCGAAATCTTTGCATGAGGAGGCAGGATTTTGCGCATGATTCGGATAACGTTTGCTATTGGCATGAAGCGGTCTTGTTCGCGGACAGTGCATTCAATTTCCTCGTTGGGTGCATTGTTGGCCGCGACAACATGGTGGTTGGCTTGAGGCGGCGGCGGCGGCAGACCCATGCTGATGTCCGGTGCTGTCACATCTGCACATCAAATTGTAATTCATTCACTTTGCAAGTGCAGATCAATGCATGGTACTATGTGTTGGAATATTAAGTTTGATATTGTCCCACAATTAAAAGAAAAAAGTAAACTGCATTATGGAATATGACTTACATACCTAAAATGTAATTTCAAGTTCACTCATATCCTATGACAATAAATATGTTATGGTAGTTGGCTCTTTTTGTCCGAACACTATTATGTTAGAAATTTTAATCAACTAATATTTAAGTGAAATATTCAGTAAGAAATCAAAGAGAATCTACACAATCTGAAGCTCATATAAGTTGTTACTATCAGAGAATTTTGACCATCAGAAAAAATATTGACCAATATAGAGTACCGAAGAGAACTCAGAACGGTCCAGAACGAGTATTACGACAAATGGATTGGTTAAAAACGGACAAAAGCAACAGAAGCACTAATTTCTTGTCTGCGTCATAAAAAGCCGCATTTTATGCATAAAAAAAGGTTGTTAATTTGTGTAGCTAGCAGAGAAAAATGCCTGGAAGGGGAAAATACTGCATGTATGCCATTTGTTTTCTATTCGTCATCATCTTTAACATAGTGCTGGAAAAAAAATCACACTAAATGCAAACTACTCCAATTTTTCTTTCTCTATATCGTGAAAATTCAGTCACTACCCTTAAAGTGCAAATTGAGTAAAGTTACAAGCTAGACACAGTAGTCGACAAATAATACTAGCCGAAGACACGACATTAGATTGACGGTCCTAGTGTGCACATACTTCGAAGACATAAAACTAAATTGCTCACGTAGCATCGAGCAAGAGACCAACGTAACGAATTCCACCTCTTTAACCGACTCTACATAGCCATTTTCCATTTTAATTGACTCCAAAATTGGAAAAATTGCAAGAGCTCTTGATGTAATTAATGCTAGTTATATGAAAGACAATGGTGGACAAATAGAATAAAGTACTTCAAGAATTCTCAGAATGGTGCATGCATGGACATATTAGTCAATATAATCGAAAGATTGGAGCCGCCCAAATGAAAAGAAATTCTTGTAAATATCCCCAAAGTTTCAAGAAATCAATTGATTAATGGAACTTAAGGTTTTTACATATAATTAAAGAAAGTTTTATCATCTTAAAAAAGAATCAATTGTACAGAGTCTAGACATTTCAATCAGTGGCCTACTACTAAATTTCAACTCAGACAAACATGTATGTAATAATAAATTATAAATAAAAAACAGAAATGGGATTAATCTACACAAAGAGCAGTCAAAAAGCCAAAAAGAAAACATTAGAATTTGTTGAATGCAAGAAATACTCTTAAATGTAAATATTTACAAGGGTTTGGTTGTGGGAGCCTGCGGTAGCCATGGAAACCTCCATTGTTGTTTTCCATCTCTCTTTCTTCTGTTGAAACCTAAAGTTTGAGAGGATAAAAAATAAAGGGCAAGGGTCCAAATTTATAGAGCCAACTCAAAAAGAAATAAAAATAAAATGGTGTGAACTCATTACGAAGAAAAAAGCAGATTTATTCACCACGTGGCAAAGTGGCGTTATGAACGAGATAAGGTAATTCGCCGGTGAGGAAAATAGGGCTTAATTCACAGTTGGGCAGCACCAAAGAGCATTGACCGCCATGCAGAGGTTGCATTTATGTTTTGTGTGGTTTTGTGTATTGGCTTTCTTAATTCTTGTTCCTATATATTAGTGCTTTTTCATTAGTCCAAACACTAAAGTAATAAATGACTTAGTATTCTTTTTAAAGTTCCAATTGGATATTTAAAATCTTTGGGTCAGGTGTTTTAAGTCTTAGATATGTGATGATGACACGTGTTCTTGATCTTAATATATGATGGTGATATTAATGGTGGTCGAATGGCACGTGTTATCTTAAAACATATAGTAACATATAATGAGACACAAAAATGAGATAGAGAATCCTTAATTCTCTTACAAAGATTAGTTTGACATCCTCAAGACTCAATCTTGGGTGTTTTTGCCTTCTTGGATTTTTTTTTTTTCGAGATTTTGCAAAACTTTCTTAATTCGTAACTTTTGAATTTTCTAATACTCATAATTTCAAGAAATTATTTTTTAGGAACATGAAGCGAAGTTTATGTTTTTTTTTTTTTTGGAAAGTACTCTCTTAGGATATAATATTATTATGTTAGTTTTCATTATGTCTTTTAGTATTATATTGCATTTAGCTCCTTTTTGGATTATTTATCGTGGTAGATTGACGTGGCCCCCTAAGAAGGTCGGGTATATATACTTTTTATACAACACTTTTAATCCAAATAAGTAGAATCGGAAAAATTCCTAATTTTCTCCAATTCTCTCGCCTTCTCCCTGATTCTCGACGAACATATATTTCATGGCATCATTCGTTAGGTTTTATAGATCTTGATTTCTTTGCGCTTTTCTCTTCAGCTTCTCTGCAAAATTACTTTGCAATTTCGTCATTCTCTTTGCGAATTTCTCCGCGATCTCGCAATTTCTTGAGCTACTTTTCCCGTTCGTCAGATTTCTTCGATGACTAGTTGACTACTTCTACTTCTGTTGCCAACTGAAATGAAGAAATTTGAGTGAAAATTCAACTTCGAAATTTTTTTAGGGCACTAAACATTTCATAGGTTATTCAATTGTTGGTGACATATTTATTTTTAAACGACAACTCTGTGAAAATAATAAAAGAAAACAGAAATTCTCAAGTCATAGCCGTAATAATTTTCACGAATTTCCCGAAAAATGTTGAGAGTATCACGAAATATAACAAAAAAAATTGTTATACTTATCAAAATATACAGTACCAAACCAAAACCTTGATCCTTAAGACGATTGTTGAAAATCAATATATATTTACAAAAAAAAAAAAAAAAAGAACATTCATTTTATACCAAAAAAAAAAAAAAAATCTAAACTTTCCATCTACATATCATGCTGCATTTCTAAACAAATTTACAATCACACTTTTCTTGCTAACATGGAGAACAGTAAAGATCCTTTTTCCTCCATCCAATCCCTTGGGCGTCATCGACATAAATGAAAAAAAAACAAATGATACATTAATTCCCCATCAATGCACATTTTCTCAAATGTTCATAAAAACGAGTGTGAAATCCGACTCGAGCAATTAAATTACACTCTCTACAAAAATCCAAATCCTAATACTTCCCATAAAACAACAATTCAATTTATTGCATCATTAATATCACCACCTTTCAACAACTCTTGCTCGCTATTTCCCTTCTTTCATCCACATCAAAACAACAAAAAGGAAGAAAAGAAAAAAAAAAAGATCTCAAATTAAGCGGTCAATGGCTTTCATCGACGACGTCCACAAAGTTTTTGCAACTATTTTGATGGTTCTTCTCATTGTTTTGAGCTGCTGGATTTTTCCCTATTACATGGAACATGATCCTTCTCCTAAATTAGCTTTGTATATGTCCGTCATCCCTTTTACTGTAATGTTTTACACATTGTTCATGGCGATGTTTGTTTGGTGAAAGAACAAATGTGTTACATTTGTTGTGAAGGAGGTAAAGATGTATTGCATGTGTTTAATTTATCTTGTGATGTAGGAATAAAATATTTGAATCAGTTTGTGAAATTCGTTGGATAATTTTGTGATTAGAGTATTTTTTTTTATTGTTGTTTTCGTTTCTAATGGGGGTACAAGATGGTTGGGATGGTGTGTTTAATTAATTTGCAGCAGTTTCAACTTTTAATGTTTGCTTTTAAGGGAATTGTTCAAATCTAGCAACAAATTCTGCAAACCTGGCAGTGATTAGTAGGAACTCTTTCTTGCGATTATTATTACTGTAGTAGTTGTAACGTTGTTTGGAAGCCATATAATTAAGAAAACATATGAAGAATTCGTTAAAATGTAGCAATAATTATTATAATTTAATTTGTGACCCAAGAAGCTCTGGAGATTAAGTTATTTTTAAACCAAGAAAATACTTCAACAGAAAAAAAATAATCAATTTCGTAGAAAAGTAACTTCATGATCAATAGTTTGATAGTGTCGCGCCATAATTCAAATGATAGTTTAAATTTTGCATCGAATATTGTTCGGGTTGATAGTTTGGTAGTTTCGCGCCATAATTCAAATCGATAGTTTAATATTTTGCATCGAAAATTATTTGCATTGAAAATTTGATAGTTTCGCGGTATAATTCATAACTCTAGAGTTCGCGCCATAATTTAAATCGATAGTTTAATATTTTGCATTGAAAATTTGATAGTTTCGTGGCATAATTCATAACTCTAGAGTTCGATGAAGTTTCAAAAAAATTGTGCGTGCAAATACCTTTATACTAAAATCATAAATGCGACTTCCTCTTGTTTAAATCATAACTTATAACTTATAACTTATAATAATTGAAGTTATGACTAAAATGTTCTTATTTTCTGATTAATACATCCGCAAAATCATCTTTCATACATCACATAATTGTATCACTGGCTAGCAATCTCATCTCTTCTCTGTCTTGCACAATTTGAAGTTAAAAAGCAAAATTAATACACTCAACCAACACACACACACACACACACACACACACACACACATATATATATATATATATATATATATATATATATATATGTGTGTGTGTGTGTGTGTATTTGTAGCTGCATGCGGGTCATGCTTCTCGGTGCCTTAATCTCTAACCTGCGAATGACATTCTCTCGTTCATAACGCCACATTTGCCACGTGGTGTATCTGCTTTGTTCATAACACCATAATTTTTGGCTTTTGACTCTGAATCTGGACCCGTCTGATCCCCATTTAATCCTCAAACGGGCTCTTGTAAATATTATCTTAATTAGGGCTTTGATTGGATTAAAGATTTTTAATGTTTTTATTAACGCTTTGTGTTTTCAATCTTGACTGCCCTTTTTTTTAATTTAATTTAAGTAATGTCCGTTATACATATATAGCACTTCTTTTCATTTGGGCTTATTGCAATGAGTGCTCGTCTGCTAGATCTTGATTTACTCTTTACAATCACAATCTTTTATATCTAATAGAATGATTCATGAAAAAATAAATTATATGCAAAACCTTAAAGACTTCAAACAAACTTGACAAAGCCGGTGCATGATATATATTTTAGAAGACACGTGCTAACTTTTGTTAAAGTGGATGGCGGTGAGATTCGAACCCTAGACCTCCTGTTTTCCTAAGCTCTGATACCATATTGAATGTCGTTCTCACTAAAAGCTCAAGTTTTAGTAAGAGGATTGACATTTATATAAATGTCAATCCTCCCTACAAAGAAATATATACAAAGAATGTATATCTAATATACATCAACAGATATACATGTATACACGGGTGGATATCATGAATTTCAAACATTCGTTTAAATAATGTAAATGTTTGTAATACCAATTGAGTATAACTAGTCGCCCAACGTTATCCACATTATTGAATATTGATATATATTAGGTCAAGTTAATTAGAGTCTTAGGTCAAGTTAATTAGAGTCGTTCGGTTTTTGTATAAAATATATCAACAAAAGAAAAAGACTTTTATTAGACAAATCGTCACAAAAATAGTCCTACTGTCTTTTTACTTGCAAATGTTATCATTTTTCTTTAAGTAGTCCGCATTTGAGTCTTCTAATGTGAACCAATATCAAATTTCAGTTTGATTTTGTCGGAAATTGCTATGTTGAACGAAAATTGCACGTGTGGTCACCTGAGCTCACTTCCTCATGTGCGAATAAAAACATGTTAGTCAAAAACATTTTTGAAAAGGCCATGACATAGACCCTTGACAATTTCCCCCTTCCACCCATTTCGATAAGAATTATGCCCTAAATTATATGCATCACAATTCCCAAATTAGAGAGCTCTAACTCGCCTAAAACCTGGATTTAACATAGACTAGAGTACTACATGTTGGATCCAACACACACTAGAGGACCTCTACCGAAAATTAAGATTTTCCTCATTCTTATCAGTTGATCTGCAGGATCGTAAACTAAAATCTATTGGTTATTTTAATTCTACAACATAAATATCTTGCAGATTTAAGGTATTGATGTACGGATAAATAAATCATATGACAGCCTTAACGAGCTCAAATAAATTTGAAAACGGAGTCCATGATAGGCATTTAATTTTCAGTGAAATTATGCTCTCTATAAACATTTGCATAAATTAATGTAGAGAAACTCATAAAATGCGTTGCCTAAATTCTGTGAGATAATTATGATTATTTAGTTCTTAAGTAAAAACAAGATATTAAGGTTATATAGTTTTGTCATACTTAAATAGAGCAAAACTGATCATATATCTTTCTCGACTTCTCCAAATTTAAAAATTTTCTAAAACAAGAAAAAGGAACAAAAAACAATTGCATTAACTTCAAATACATAAGTAAATGATGTATCAAGGCAAGGCCTTGTGCTAATTAAACTTCTTCAATCACTCGAACAATGTATTCCATAACTCGTTCAAAATTCAAAATAGCACCATCAAGGGTCGTATATATTTCCATTGCATGTGCATTTCCACACGTAATCGTGGTATACTAGCTCTGACACGTGAACCAGAATTTGGTTACATGGCGTGCACCCCTCGCACTTTGTGATGCAGCTTGGCGGCGCCGATCCTTGTAACATTCTTCGTGCCTCTGGCACAGCTTGGATCTGTGCAGCCATAATAAGAACAAGAGAGAATAACACGAAACACATATTAGAGTACTTCATATTGATTGATATAGTACTCGAATAGTTTGGAGAAATTGGTTGTTATGTTACACAGCTAATAGTGGTACGTAGTATATATAGAAAAAGAGGAAATTTAGATCTTTAAACCTAGGGGTAAGTTTTTGGTTAACGTTAAATTTTGTTCTTTTAATAATCAAACTTGATATAGGCAAAATTTCATCCAATTGTTATAGCGCTGGCATTCTTAATTAAGTCACAAGTCCTTGATTGTCGACCTTCTTAATTTGCATTTGGGAGGTGATATAATATTCAGAGCAATTTCCTAAATACAAAAGATAATTTATTGTCTTTCTATTTTATCCTTCTCAAATCCATACACTAATCCATCTTTCTTTTTAAGCTTCTCATCTTTATATCTTTTAAAAAAAAAAAAACATCTTTATATATTTTTTCTTTTTGAGGATCTCTAATCTCCATATATATGCACAACCATCGAAAAAGGAAATATCTTATCTTGCTAAAAGAAAACACTCATGAATACGAGAATTAAACTAAATAATCTAACTCCATCATTTTGGATATACTCTCCATGTTCCTGTATTTCTATAGTCCTGTATTTAATTTCTAATTTAATATTTGTATTTCTCTTATATTCCTATAGTCCTAGAATTAAAGATTTTGCTCCAGATATATCAGCTCTTTTTTTATAAGGCTTGATGCTTAAGTTGTTTTCGGCAATACCTACTGATGATAGGATCTTCTCCTACACAATATCCTTCATCCTCTCCTACATTGGTCAAATGAATGCTACATGTCAGTTCTAATAAATATATAGAGCATAGAATAATTTCTTCCCTCTCTCTTCAAACTTACGATATTATTTCCTCCTTTTTCTTCGAAATAAAATTCATTCCTTGAATCTTGGAGTATCTGTTTTGCTAATTAGCATCCCTTAATTGTAGCAACTAATATTTCTATACAATTAATTCACTAGGGAAATTTATTCTTCTCTCAAGTAACTTTCGTACAAAAAGTATGTTCAACAATTATTTTGGTAAAAATTATTTAAATTTAAGTCTGATTAAGTCTTATTTAAAATGTTGTAAAAAATTATTCATTAGCTAAATTTCACAGGACATATACAATAAATATAATTAAACGACCATCTTAATGTAATCAAAATTATTAAATTAAAAATAAAGTTATTTATAAAATTGTTTTGATATATATGTATATATATACATTTAAATGCAAAATAAAAGTGATTGGAATGATAACTTAACTTCAGTTTTTTATATTTATTTTCGTTCTTATTGAAATTAAAACAACTACAATACATTAAATTAATCATAATTTAATCAAATTATATAAATATATATTACACTAGAGCCAACTCAATTTTGAAAACATATATTTAGATTTATTTTCTGCTAACTTGGATATACAAAATTGAATTGTGCTTGTAGATTAACTTTTAACATTATAAAAAAATTGTAACAGGAAATAAATAATGATACATGTAGAGGTCCAAAAGTATTCTACAAAATGATTTAGATAGCATGCATTTATCAAAGTCTAGAATAAAAAAATTAATATAAAAAATGTCTTAAGTAGGGGGTAGGCTGATAATTGCTCAAATTTAAGAAGTCTTAATTAAGTAAACAAAGATATTTAAGAAGTTGATTTGTGTATTCTTTAATAATTAAGAGACTGAATATATTCTTTGATTTTGAGGTGATTCGTATGGATTTGGAAGAGAGAGGAAAGAATAGAAATTATTATGTGCTCCCTCTATTTATTAAAACCGACATTCATCTATAGGGTGTAGGAGAGGATGTAAGATAATTGTGTAGGAGAATTAAAGACAAGATTTCTCCCCCTACGAAAATTGCAGGAAGAAATAAGCCTTCAATAAACAAGGCTTAAAATTTGTTCGAAACAAAAGCAGAAAATTGAAATGAGCATAAATTTGTTCCTCAATACTTAATTATAAAATTAGAATACCAGTTTTCTAAAGAGTGCAACTATTATGAAGGGGTGCAAATATTCAAACGAATACAACTCTTCAAAATGTTGCACCTTTTCATTTGAATATTAAACTTATTTCAAATTAAAAATAATAACATAAATAAATTCAATATTTCAAACTAATTTCAAATTAGCGAAAATATTAATCTGAATTGATTTCTAGATAAGCCCCAAGTTGCCCCAAAGATCCAATCTTGACTTTTATATAAGGGTTTAAAACAAAGCTCAAGGCCCAAAGCCCAATCGAAAAGTCCATTACTTTAATTAGATGTACAATATTGAGCATTTACAATTAAACACACTTTTTGTTGTCTTCTTCTTATTTAGGATGTTCTTCACTTTCTTTTTACACACAAAATGTCCAACATACGGTACGTGAGACTCATGTTGTTTTATCAGCAAAATGAAGAGAATTTAATGAGGACTAAGGTGGTGTTTGCAAAGGATTATAAAAAGGATTTATTGGCTTTTGCAGCCGCAAAAGCACATTTTTCGTGTTCGGGATTCAAACTTTTGCTTCTACTTGTCTAGAAAAAAGTCAGAAAAATCACAAGCCGCAAATTCATGGCTAGGGGTGCTTCTCCAACTACTTTTGAAAATATGCTATTTTTAAAAAGTTTTTAAAAGGAAAAATCACTTCTCACTAATTTTTGCAAACACCTAATTAATACTTTAAGTATCTTTTTAAAAAGATTTGCAAACTCTCTGACTTTTTGTCAAAAGTCACTTAAAGTGGTTTTAAGCAAAAGTAGTGAAGAAGGTCATTTTATAAGCTCTTGTAAACACCCCTTACGAAGAGTACAAGTGATACTCTTCATCACAAAAAATAAAAATTATTATGTATCATATAAAATCGAAAAAATTGATTAATTTAGAATCGTACTTTGCTTGTCATTTAAACAACATAAGAGAGATGCACGATAGTAAACTTTATGGGCTTTGCTATCCAGCAAATTCGATTGATTAAATATCAAAATTATATTCAAATATTAATATATGAACTAAGTCACGACGTTATATACATAATAAAATTTGAATATTTCGTCTATTTCATACTAGACCAAATTTATTATCTTAAAGTATATTGAAAATAGGGTAAAAGGCATCAAACCAACAACTTATATCCCTTTCTACAAGTTGCCACATAACCTGTTTTTTCTACAACTAACCCACCCAACCTATTGAAAAATGTGTGAACTCTCCCCCCCCCAAGCCAAATCCAACGGATAGAAATGTAAAAGTGTGGTCAAATCCAATGATTAGATTTGGGTTCAGGGGGCAGTTCGTGCATTTTTGCAATAGATTGGGGGTTAGTCGTAAAAAATAAGTGGTTAAGTGACAACTTATAAAAAAAGGTATAAGTCGGAGGTTTAATGGGATTTACCGTTGAAAATATCCAATACTTAACAAAACCACTCCCACAAATTAATATAGCAAGGTGATCCTATATGATCTTCATCTTACCAAATTTAATCCCGCATCTTCTTTTTACTGTCATCAGGTGCTTATCATATAGCACAAAAAGAGTCTAGCTAGAATATCTCTAAGCATTTCTTGCCACTCATATATTCATCAATCAAATATGAAGTAGTCTAACTAATATCGCTTCGTGTTATGGCTGCAGCGATCCATGCACGTTCTGCCGTAGACATGGCATATTTTGTAAGGATCAGTGCCGCCAAGGTGCGTCGTGAGGTGCGAGGGATGCATGCCATGCGACAAGACTTTGGTGTATCTGGCAATTATGCGTGGAAGTGCAAATGCAAATGCGTGGAAGGGTAGTCTGTGTCATAAGTTTATGGTTAGTCCAATGTTATAATATTCTTGCATATATATTGTTACTGGGATTGTTCCGGTTTCCTTTTCTTTTCTAAATAATGATAAGAAGAAATTAAAACCTAATGAAGACATAACATAATTAACGATACTACTTATATTTATTCTACGAAAATTTGTCTTCTATTAAGTTTACTAAGGGGATTACTGGATTAGACATTATATTGATTGTGCATGCAGCCCAAATGGTCTCTCGTTGATAACATGAATTTCGTTTCGTTCTTTTCTATCATGGAGTTTCTTCCATAATTTAAATATCTTAAAATACATTGCCAAATATAGGATTACTTAATTTTCTTAAACTAAACCTAATGAAAACCAAAAAAATCTTATAACTTATATGGTCTCCTTTGTTATCAAGGAGACATAAAAAAAAAAAAAAAAAAAAAGACAATATCTTTTTTATTTTATCATTCGACAAAACCATAATGAACTTATCTATTCTCCGTCGAACCATGAATAAAAGATCAAACAAGAGGGAAACGACTAATTAACTTTTGTTTTACGTCAAGACCTATGGCTGGAATATGAATTTTAGAAATCAGTTTAGTGTGAAAGGTTGCTCAAAAGTATCTACATATAGTTGCTATAATATATATTTACTCTTAGGTCAAATAAAATATGAAGTCGTTGCGGCGTTATAAATATATTGTTGTCGTAAATCAACAAATTAAGAAAGGAATTTTATTATTTGTGACAAGGAGCCCTAGATTTAAGCAAATGCCGACATTCATTCTTTTACTATATATCGTGGATTGGCATACGTTTGAAGTGAACAATTCCATGCTGATATAATCTCATGACATTATTATTCTTATCTATATGGACATAAAATGAAGTCGTACATATGAGGTTTACGCTAAAGTAAAGAGTCAAAAGTGATTTGATTAATTGAAGAGAGTTACACATGTACTGCTATACAAGGTTACAAATGTAAACTAATAAAGAATAAAACTAATAAAGCTAATTACAAGAATAAAGGAAATATATACAAGACAATATACATGTATCTAATAGTACAAGCAAAGTATAGTTTTGTAGGGAGTTAGTTGCAAAAACACCCAAAAGGAGAAAATATTTTACGCATAAGAATAATTTGAATAGAAAAATACAATTGGTATTTTAACTTTTAAAAAGGTGGATTAGGAAGAGAATAATTTTGATTTTTGTGTTCGCGCATTTTCATGGCCATGCGACTGGAAATTCAAATGGCGACAATTAATATTGGCTAGGAGAAAGTTGTCTTTGAAGGCAATTGCTTGGATGTAATCCATGCAATTCTTCGTTTGTCAGAGATTGGTAATGAGGGATGTAATTTAATTGATTCAAGATATCATTCAAACTCGTGGGGTTTTTCGCAAAAACAGTTTCCTAACTTTTTTCTTTTGTAAAATTCGTCCTTTAATGAATTTAATTGCAAAATTAGTCCCCTAACTATACACCATTCACAATTTATGCCCTCTGGTGACCGTAGACGTGAGAAGCGCCAGGTGGCAGAACCATTTTTTCCCCCAAACTTTGTCTCACTTCTAACATATTAAAACCCACTAACCAACCTCTATATTCACAATTTTGGAGTGTATCATGTGTTTTGTGGTGTCAGGTTCTAAAAAAAAAACGTGTTTCGCAACTCATATTTCTTCTCTCACGTGAGAAGAATTGTAAATTATCTAAACTGCCCTTGATTAATCCTCATGTGTTGGTCATACAACATTTTCCGGCGAACATTAAAATTTTCCGAGGGCATAAATTGCAAAGAGTTTATAGTTAGGGGAGTAATTGTAAAAGGGCGTATAGTTAGGAGATTAATTTTACGAAAGGTGTATAGTTAGGAGACTAATTTTGCAGAGAGTGTAGAGTTAGAGAACCAATTCTGCTATTAAAATTATTAAAGGACGAATTTTGCAAAAGAGAAACATTAGGGGACTATTTTTGCGAAAAACCACAAACTCGTGCTACTTATCCATCTTTTATCTTCAAATGGTCTCGTCGTGAAGAGAACTCTGAAGCTCACAACCTAGCTTGGAACGCCATCGAGGATGTGAACTAAGTTTGGCGCAAGCCGACCATCCTTTCTTGCCTTTTGGCGTTTTATTGAGAAAGTGAAAAACTTCATTATCAACGATTGAAAATTTACAGAGTGTTTTGATTACAAGATGTAATCTACAAAAATAAAGTGAGAAGATGAGCAACACGCTCTAACTATAAATAAGAAACGAACTTACGGAAAAACTAACAAAAGTTTCCACAAACGGAAACTGGAAGCTAACGGTAACAACCGTTATTTAAAATATTTCCTAAAATAGAAAATAACTAAAAGAGCAGAAAAAAAATATATAATTTATATAATTTAAGACCCCCCCGCAAGAGGGGCATGGATATCAACAATGCCCATCTTGGACATCATTGTAAGGAAATGTTGTAAGGACACTGGTTTAGTAAGGATGTCTGCAATTTGGTGTTCATTTGAGATGTGCACCACTTGTATTTTGCCTTCATAAACCCTCTCTCTCACAAAAAAATAATCAATTTGTTTGTGCTTTGTCCTCTCATGATAGACAGGATTGATTGCAATGCAGTGAGCACTTCTACTATCAGTAAACAGCAAAGTTTTTCTTGTTTGAGCAGCTGAAAGATCTGTAAGAAGTTGATCAGATCACTTCACAAGTTGTAGTTGCAACAGCTCTGTATTCGGCTTCAGTGGATGACCTGCTAACAGTGGGTTGCTTCTTGGCCTTCCAATAGATGAGAGAGTTGCCTATGTAGATGGCATAGCCTGTGATGCTCCTTCTTGAATCTTGGCAGGCAGCCCAGTCACTATCACATAATGCCTTCAATTGAATCTCTGAATGAGCAGGATAAAAAAGACTTTTTCCTGGAGTTGATATTATGTATCTCAAGACCTTGTGTGCTGCAGCAAGGTGAGATACACAAGATTTAGACATAAATTGAGTTAAACATTGTATGCTGAAATTTAAATAAGGTCTGGTTATGGTAAGATACAGCAACCTACCCACCAGTCTCCTATATGCAGTTGGATCCTCAAGGTAAGGAGGATCTTCTGCCTTGAGTTTAGAAGAGTCCATAGGAGTTTTAGAAGGTTTAGAAGCAGTGTAATCTGAGTCTTTTAATATGTCCAAAGCATATTTTCTCTGGCAAAGAGTGATATGCCTTTCTTACTTCGAGCAACTTCAATACCCAATATGTATTTCAGATTACCTAAGTCCTTAGTAGTAAACTTGGCATCTAAATGAGCTTTCAAACTGTTAATCTCATGCAAATCATTACCCGCAAGTATAATGTCATCAACATAAATGCAAAGTGTTGTAAAAGAAGTGCCATTTGTTTGATAAACAAAGAACAATCAGAGATAGATTGTTTATATCCAAAAGAAATCAGACAAGTAGTTAGTTTAGTGTACCATTGTCTCGATGCTTGTTCCAAGCCATAGAGACTCTTCTTTAAAAGACAAACTCTTGAATCATTAGGTTTGCAATATCCAGAAGGAGGTTTCATATAGATCTCTTCATCTAGATCTCCATGGAGAAAAGCATTGCTCACATCAAGCTGTTGTAGAAACCAATTTTTAGAAGCAGCAAGAGCCAGCAAAACTCTCACTGTAGTTAACTTAGCAACAGGGGAAAAGGTATCAAAATAATCAAGGTCCTCCTCTTGAGTATACCCTTTAGCAACAAGCCTAGCTTTGTACCTTTCAATAGTGTCATCAGACTTATGTTTAATCTTATATACCCATTTACACCCAACTACATTCTGACCAGGAGGTAAAGATGTCAAAATCCAAGTGTTAGTGTTTTCTAATGCCTCAATCTCTTTTCTCATGGCTAATTGCCACTCAGGGTGTTTGCTAGTCTATGTGTAAGACTTAGGTTCAGTAGCAAGAGTAATAGAAACAGTAAAAGCCTTATGAGCTTCACCTAATCTGTCAGTAGAAATGAATGACTGAATAGGATATTTAACATTGTAAGCAGAAGATCTGGTACAATTAGCATGATGAAGGGAAGAAGGTAAATTAAATTATAGGCTTGTAGATAAGCAGGAATAGAAGTATGCCTAGTAGATCTTCTAGGTTCAACAGAAAGAGGTAAAGGTTCAGAGTTACTTGAATCTAGTAGTGGAGGAACAGGAATAGTAGTGCCTTCACAGATGCCTTCTGCATCTTGTAAGTTAGAATGAACATCAGTAGATGGTACTAATTCTGGTGAAGATGGAGGAAAGTGAGATTCTTCTGTGCTAGTTGTGTCATGAAATCCTTGGTGAGATTCTTCTGTACTAATTCTGATTGAACATCAGGAATTTGTCTTGCTGCAGGAGGTTGAAGTTGTGGAGCTTGAGGAGGTATCTCATCAGGTGGAGATACATCGGAGTCCTGCAAATTAATAAAAGTATCTGTGCAAGAAGAAATACCACCAGAAGTAGGAGATACAGTGACACTATCCTTGAATGGAAATTTTGTCTCACAAAATACCACATCTCTTGAGATGAAAACCTTGGAAGTGTTCAAATTCAATAACAAATATTCTTTTGTTCCTCTTGGATAACCAATAAAATCTGATGGTTGAGCTCTTGCATCAAACTTGTGTCTATGGGCAGTGAGAGTGGATGCATAGCATAGGCATCCAAAAACCTTAAGTATGTTGTAATCAGGAGGTCTATTGAACAAAACCTCAAAGGGAGATCTGTTTTGAAGAACAACATAAGGTATTCTATTTATAATATAAGCAGCTGCAGCCATAGAGTAATTCCAGTATTTCAAAGGAAAGTTAGACTGAAATTTTAAAGATCTTGCAACTTGAAGTAAATGCTGATGTTTTGCGCTCCACTAAGCCGTTTTTTGAGGGGTCTCAACACAGCTTGTCTGGTGAATAATCCCATGAGTATCATAAAACCCTTTCAGAATAAATTCTGTGCCATTATCAGTTCTTATACTCTGAATTTTCACAGAAAATTGGGTTTGAATTAGAGTGTAAAACTGCATTATATATTTCTGGACCTCAGCTTTTGTTTTAAGAAAATATATCCAAGTGCATCTTGTGTAATCATCAACAATCGTGAGAAAGAATCTAAAACCCTCAGTAGAAGTAACATGAAATGGTCCCCACACATCACAATGTATAAGATCAAAAGATGCAACAGAAACAGAAGTGCTAACAGGAAATTTTAATCTTTTCTGCTTTGCTAAATGACATATATCACAGGGATCAATCATAGAACTTTTATTGGTATTGATATGAGGGATACAAGAGAGTTTATCAGATGAAATGTGTCCAAGTCTTGAATGCCATAAGGAAGAATGAATAGCAGAATTACAGATAGGCAAAACAACATTACAAGTAGAGTCAAAAGTATGTAAATCTAGAAGATAGAGGCCATTGACAGCTCTAGCAAAACCAATCGTCCTCTTCGTGATTGGTTCCTGCACAACACAACCATGAGAAGAGAAAAAAAACTCCATTCCAGAAGTTTTAGCCAATTTGTATACAGAAATCAGATTATAAGAAAAATCTGAAACATGTAAAGCTTGTTGTAAAAGTAAGAGTTTAGCTAACCAAAATATCTGAACACTTAGTAGCTAATGTTTTCTGATTATTTGGTAAAGAAATAGAGATATGAGTATGCTGAGAATGATCTTGAAACAAAGAAAAATCCCCTAGCATATGAGCAGTAGCACCAGTATCTAATATCCAAGGCTTAGAATGTGAAATATTAGAATGAACAGCAGAAAAGACTTTATTACAAGTGGAAAGACTTATACCAGCAGTTACTGTAGCAGCAAAGGAAGTTCCAACAGGCTGAGAAGCATAAGGAACAGAGTTATGAGACTTCTTGAAAGCCATGAACTGTTCAAACAGAAGCTTATCAGCATCTGCAGAATTAGAAGAATCAAGAACAACATTAGTCTCATTAGAAGAGGCCATATTAGCAGATTGGTTTGGAACTCTTTTTCCAGTGGGTCCATTCCATCCTGGAGGATACCCAATAAGTTGGAAACACCTGTCAACAGTGTGCCCATTAAAACCACAATGGGTACACTTAAGCTTCTTCTTGTCCTTATTCTGTCCATTCTTGGAATACTTTTCTGTGAGTTCTGAGGATTAAAGGACTTTTGAGTGCTATCTTGAGTGGATTTAGCACGAGTAAACATAGCCAAAGGATCAGAAGTAGGAATGGTTTGATGCAGAGATCTCTGATTTTCCTCTTGTAACAACATAGCATAAACCTTTGAGAGTGAAGGTAGAGGAGAGTTTAACAATATCTGCCTGCGAATGGCATTGTAAGAGTCATTCAAACCAACCAAAAAACTAAGAACACAGTCAGATTGTTGCAAGTCCACCATATCCTTATTCACATTACACACACAAAGACCACAAGAACAAGTAATGATAGGGCTTTGGTTCACATACTCATCCCACAAAGTCCTAAAACTATTGTAGAATGCAGTAACAGGGAGATCTCCTTGAGAGATATTAGCAATAGCCTTTTTCAACTAAAACACCCTTGATCCATCAGAACGATCATAACGCGTTTTAAGTTCCATCCAAACATCCCTTGCACTTGAAAAGTACAACAAACTATGCCGAATCTCATTTGAAACAGTGTTCAATAACCAAGATAAGACCAGACTATTTGCTCTAATCCAACAGGTTTTCAGTAAAGGATCAGAATCATCAGGCATAAGCAACGAGCCATCAATAAACCCAATCTTGTTCTTAACATTCAAAGCAATCTCAATTCCTTTGGTCCAAGACACAAAATTGTCACCATTAAAAATCTCACCAATTATCACAGAACCAGTCGAATCATGTGAACCTAGATAGTAAGCAGATTGTGAATCCTCACTAGGATTCTTGCGAACAGAATCAGAGTTGTTAGCCATAATGATCGGTGAAATCGATTAAAAATTCAACGAATTTGAAATTGCAGAAGAACTAGGGCAAAATTAGGGCAAAAACACCAAATGATTGTAGAAAAATTATCAAAATCTGAACCGATTAATCGATTCAGCAAGTGAAATAGCAACGGAAAAACGAAGAACATGATCGAATCAATCAAAAATTCCCAGTGAATGATACCATATTGAGAAAGTGAAAAACTTCATTATCAACGATTGAAAATTTACAGTGTGTTTTGATTACAAGATGTAATCTGCAAAAGTAAAGTGAGAAGATGAGCAACACGCTCCAACTATAAATAAGAAACGAACTAACGGAAAAACTAAGAAAAGTTTCCACAAACGGAAACTGGAAGCTAACGGTAACAACCGTTATTTAAAATATTTCCAAAAATAGAAAATAACTAAAAGAGCAGAAAAAGAAATATAATTTATATAATTTAAGACGTTTCGATCGGAATATATTGGAGTGAATTGCCAAAATAACACTTTTGAAAAAAATAATTCCCAAACTAACACTCTTAAAAAACTAATTACCAAAGTAACACTCTTGAACAAGAGAATACTATTCTACCCTTTTTCTTTTGTCAAGCTAAATAATACCTAGTTTATGTGTTCATTAATTTTTTAATAAAAGGATTTTTTATCTTTTAAATAACTCGTCTTCCTCGCCTAACAGCCCCCGCTGCCGCTCCCCGAACCCTCGCCATGGATTCACGCACTTTTTAAGAGGTAAAGTAGATTCTTATTATCTCTACCTATCTCGCCGACGAAAGTAGGCTCAGAAGAACAGAAATCTCAATGTTCCGGCGACGGAGAACAATCGCGGGGCCTTGCAACGGAGAGGCAGATGGGTTGTTGTGTGAGGGAGCAGTGAGATAGGGGAGGGGGGGGGGGGGTGGGTGGGTGGGTGGAGAAGTGGGTTCGGGAGGAAGATGATCTGTATTTGTTTTCATTTTATGTTTTAATTAAACTTCAGTTTTTCTTAAACTTTCTTTTACAAAAATATATTCAAATTATAATAAAATATCCTCTTTCAAAAATTTAAAAATACATAGATTTGTTTTTTTGTTTTACTGCTTACTCCTTTTTGGGTACAAATTTATTGCTTAGTTTTAGAAATTAAAGTAAGATATATATAATTTAGAAAGAAATTATAAATTTTAAGAATTTACTACTACAAGTCTGAACAAGTTCTCCTTTTAAATCTAATTTATGAACTGTGATACGCGAGATTTAATGTCAAACTAATATTTTTCTTTTAAAACTTATCTAGTATCTACAGTAGTTTTATGTTGTAAATTGCAAGTTGTTTTGTATATGAACGAAGTACAAATTTTTATTGCTTTTCTATTTACTTGACAAAAGAAAAAGGGTAGAATAGTAATATTTTAATGAAGAGTGTTATTTTGGAAATTAAATTTACAAGAGTATTAGTTTGGGAATTATTTTTCTCAAGAGTGTTATTTTGGCAATTCACTCAATATATTGATCCATTGTTTAAAAACAATTATAATATTTCTACATAAGCAATATTTCGGAATAAAAAGGGGAAATATAGAACCTTAATTTGTGGATTAGACGATAAAACAGCAAATAATAAGAAAAAGAATTCTTCTGGTAATTATAGTTTATTTATCCATAAATGGAACACGAAAAGACTATCATTGCTTATAATAAGGAGACCGTAGATTTTAGTAAATCCTTTCATTGATCTTATAGCCTGCGTGCTAATATGCGTAAAATTATATGCTCATTAAGTGTGAACATATATTTCATCAATTCCATGAGCTGACATAAATTCATGACAAATCAATGAATCATTCTTATACGACATAAAATGACGTCATACAAGAAAATAATCTAATGTTTTAGCGAAGTTACCCCTTGTAATAATGGAAACAAAAAGAACATACCCGTCCTTAAAGTAAAGGTCAAGAATCCTCTTAATATTAAAACAGGTAGTTCAATGCCCCTATCAACTTCCCCGAGTTAGCGTATTTTACAGAAAGTTGACTGACCAAATCTAGTTTTGTGCAAAAGAAAAGACCTAAGTGTTGGTGATGAACATCTCGTGCGGCGACTCGAACAATTTCATTGCATTGATGAAAGTCAATGTCAATGTCAAAACAATTCACTAGGCTATTTTCCATGGGTTTGCTGCTGCGTGCGTGTGGCCAATTGCGCGCTTAGGCCGCGACACCGGGGATTTCGCGCACCTCTATAATTAAAAGCGGAGCCAAGAATTTGAGTTAGGGACAAAAAAACTTTGAAAAAATTACTACTTTTTAAATTGTGAACACAAATAATTCTTATAACCAATTACTTATATATAATTGATATTTTGTCACAGCAAACATATATAATTGACACTTTTTAGCATAAAGCTAACATAAATAACTTAAAACTATATTAGCACACTTATAAAAGCAATTCTCAAGTAATTACAAATATACATTCGGTCAATATAAATAAACCAAAGTTTCAGGCTGCATACATATATGTAAGTGTATGTAAAAAGGGATAATAAAATGATGAATCAAGTCTAATCCCAGTGCAATGCGTTTCTTTTTGATAATTAGATTAGAAGAGAATTCAATATGGATTGGAGTTAAGAGCCAAATTTAATAAAAGTGTGCTCAAGTATGAAAAAAATCACGTGTTAAATGTTACAAAAAGAATTACACATTACATATTAGAGAGTGTGTTATAAATATACATCTTAAACTATACATGTCAAACGTCAAAAACCCTCCATAAGATATGAACTGTTAGATGGCCGGAACGGTAGCTTGATATATGTCTCTGTGATTAATATTAATTGTTAAATTGGTTGTTCCATTCACGATAGAACGTTCTTGTTTAATTTGCCATAATTTCTTGATATGGTTGAGAGAAGTCGGCAATTTGAACGAAGAATTGGCAAACGCCCAGTATGTGCTGCCACGTTGTTTGGCCTGACAATATATATATTCGTGTTCTTCTAGCTAGCCATATGTCAAATATTTATGTCTTCGTTCTTAATTCCGACTTGTTCAGATTGAAATTGCGAGTCTTATACGGCAGCATTAACAGGCGAGAATAGATTGTTGAAAAGGTCATACATGAAACTTAATACAACTGCATGTAGGTCAATCAATATAATTAAACTCTTACGTGTTTGTGCAAATTAAAGATTGGCACAAAATTGCTTTAGACGAAAATATTACTTTAGCAATTGCATCACCCATTCATTACTTTTAAGGAGAACCAGCTACAACTATAAGAGTTTTGGTGTAGTAGATATTTGTGCGATTTGAAAAAAAAAAATCTCATGAAACTAACGACGACCTTTAAATATGGATGGAACTTTTAATGTCAATGTAATATTATAATAAACTTTTAGTTTTGCTCATAGTCAATTACAGGTTTTAGGGTATAGATGTAATGCATATAAAATGACCATTTTAATTAGGGAGTTGGTACATGCAGAGCAAAGTCCTTTATCATAAACCTTCCAAAATACATAGCTTTATTTATCTCTATTCTAATCCCTACCAATAATCGAATAATTTTAAAAAATTAACACTAACCTATTGTTGTGATGGAAAATCTTATATATATATATATATATATATATATATATATATATATATATATATATATATATATATATATATATATATAAGTAAGTAAGTCATTTAGATTATGTAACAGGAAAGTACTTTAATTGAAAATTTTAAATCCGCCATGATTTCAGATATATAAAACTTTCTATTTCTATAATCTCGTAAACCTCTTTAAAACTTATTAAAATAACTGATACTTGTATTTCTTTTAACGAACTTTCTGAGAAAATATTATTTCTATTTTTCGGTATATGTCATGAGTCAAATTGTATGATAGTGTGAGAACGTACGTAATTCATACTGAAGTTCAATCTATATCTGTGTGTATATTTGCTAACATAAAATATCATTCAAATAATTTAATGTTTCAATTGGTTTTTTCTCTAAAAAAAAAAAGTCTAGTTTACAATAATTTCTCATTCACGTGTTGGAAGAGGGAATGCACTTTATCATCTAAAAAATGTATATATTTCTTATGTTCATAAAATTTACTGAATAGATAAGAATTTTGAAAGGTAACTTATAATTACACATGCTTTCTAGTTTTTAATATATGGTCGATTTTAAAATTTTGATTAAGCAACTTTAAATGAAGAAAGATTATCTTCTCATCTCCTAAATGGGAGACAATAAGATATTTGCCAAGTTCTTAAAGAATCTTTTGATTATTCTTAGGAATTAAAAAGAAGATAAATTTGCCTATTTATTTAGAAGGTTATAACATAAAATAATGGTTAATATATTTCTCTATAATTATGCATTTGTTTGTCTATATTTTTCAATTAGCAAGTTTCACGCGGTGAAGATGTAATTTTATATAAAGTTTGCACAATATTAGTTCAACTCTTAGATAAAATAAAAAGAATTTTCTTTAAAAAGTTATAACTAATGTCAAACTACTTCTAACTCACACATTTTGTTATATTGTAATCATATATAAGAGCTAAATTATTTGGCTATTTTAGATTTGAGTTTCTTTAAAAATCTATAATCCTTTCAGTTATTAATTTGACTTTTATCCCAAATTAATGGGTAAGGGAATTATGTTTTTTCTATTTACATATGATTACTTTATTTAATAATTGAAATAAATAAATAAATATATATATATATATACATAGCATCTAAATTTAAAATTAAGATTTTATAAAACTTTACAAAGTTTCAATTTATTATAGCAAGTATATCAAACCAAAGGGGCTTGTGTAAACTACACCAAACCTCAAGAGGTTTAGTTATAATTATTCCTTAATGTTGCGTTTTGAGGTCCTTAAAAGATCTTACAAGGGCTTATAATTATATTTGTAAGCATTATACTTTGTTTTATAGTAGTATTTAACTATCTGTGCGAGCCGCGAATTTACAAAGTACACTATACAAAACACATAAAATAACACACGGCACATAATAGGAGGTTAAGTGATGTTTTAAAACTAAATTCTTTTTGCATGTCTTCTTATACATAACTTATTTAAAAATTTACAACTTTTATACAGCTAATAATGCACTCTAAATACAGAATGCACTATATGATTTATTTGAGCTCGTTCGGCTTTGTTATAAAGGCAATAAATCACTTTTAGTTTTTTTTTTTTTTTTTTTTTTTTTTGATAAGGTGTAAAAGCAAAATTAGAGTTTTATGGTGCATTTTGTGGCAAGAATACTCTACGTCTCCACCTAAGCATATCGGATTTCACTTGAGATTATGTAGCAAGTACATTCCACCTAAATAGATCAATTTATTATTAGAGTTTTAAGCCAGTTTATGGTGGGATTAATTTGTAAATCCTTTCACTTTTATGGTGCGTTTGTAGCATATTTTTAATGATGTTTAAATAATGGGAGATGATATACACAGAGCAAAATCTCTCAATACTGAGCAATTTTTCATTGTTTACTATTATACCCCTTTCAAATTTATTGTTCAATTTTTTTTTTCTTAATACCTATCTTAATTAGTAGAACTTTTGGAAACTTAATTAAGACAGTCTTCTTTCCAATTTATAGAATGGAAAGATAATCTTTCTTTATATAAAATTAGTTAACAACTTATGTGAATAAGTTAATTAAAAAAAGTTAATTCAATTGAATTCTAATTAACCATCTCGGCATTCTCTTCATCTAATTAGCCATCTGGGCATTCTCTCTAAGAACAAATGTAAATAATTCATTTGTGCTGATAGCTGTGTTGTCTTGAAAGTTGAAACGTTGTTCCACTGATGTCTCTTCTTTAAATTTAAAAACTGTTCCTGATTTGAGAATAAGTTTGTGCACTCAACAGTAATAGGAGTTTTCACGTAATGGCAAGAAATGTACGTTTCTAAGTAAACTTGTAAAACACCTTACAAGTTTTGAATGCATCTGTTCTCCCTACACAAGGTGGAGATTCTTGATACTTAAGTTAAATTCATCTTCCATCAGATGGAAGTTCTTTGTCATTATTGTCTCGATGAGTAATTTACATATTAAAGTTAGAAAATCTGAATGTTATTGCTCTTGTTACGCACTACCAATACTGTGACACACTTGAATTAGAATTTAATTAATTAATTTATTCGCATGAGTTATTTATTATTTTGTATAAAGAAAGATTATCTTTCCATTCTATAAATTGGAAAGAGAATTATCTTTAAGTTTCTTAAAGTTATACTAATTAGATCAGTTTTAAGAAGGAAAATGAATTAACAATAAATTTTTGAAAGGGGTATAATAGTAAACAATGAAAAACTGCTCTGTAATTAGGGATTTTGCTCTGTATATATCATCTCCCTTAAATGACAGAGGAGTTTATTAGTATCAGGAGCGGAATTCTGAAGATCAAAAGTATGCCAGTTTGAAAAAATTAATGAATGACTATCAATTCGATGAAAAACTAGCGGCAGGCTGTTAGTAATTTACCGAAAAATATACAAAAACAGAAACTTTTTATCCAAAACATACTTTAAAAATATATATACAAGTTTGTGTAAAATCTTAAACGATTAGACATATTCAAAGTATTGAAAATTTACAACACCTCTATATATATGGAGCTTGCACAATTACTAAAAATAAAAAATAACAAAAATATAACTTGTAAAATTTGCAGTAATACTCATAATCCGGATTGGGCCCTGAATCGGTAGCCTTACTAATCACATATTTTACGGCTCGAACATATCAAACCCTGATTCGATCTATATACTAAGTCAATTATCAACTCAAATGCATCATATTACCATGTATTAACTATTCATAAATATTCCGAATTATTCACAAATTCATACTAAATAAACAAATATATATCAAAGTAACATAACATTTAATATCAAAATAGTGCATCATACTCAAAATACAAACCAAATGAAACATACATCATCTCAATTCTCAAATCACAAAACCCATTTTAAATTCCAAATACGCAAACAAATACCACGCCAAAGAAAAATCTCAACAACTAAGACATTCATCTAAACCTTGGTAATATCAAATAAAACATTTGACAAAACCTTTTCTAATTTTCTTGGGCAATTTTATAGTTAAACAATATAGTTTTTTTTCTTAGAAAGAATGGGTCAAACCCGGTGGACCAATTCACAAATTCCCGTTTTGGACTAGTTTCAACTGGTTCAAATCGATTTAGGTACTGTGTTTAGATTGTTAACCAGACCGAAAGAGGACCCACTTGTCGGTTAAATCGATTCTATCGGCTAATCTGGGCGAATTTTAAAAAGACTGATAATTTGGTACCACACGAGTGAGTGAGTCAGTGGGCCACACAAATGGCAAAAAAATGGGTAAATGGCACAAATCAGCAATCCAAAGCACACTTGAATGATATTTGACTAAGTTGGTCGTTTGACCTATAAGTCGAATATTCAACATATTACTAAATGTTCTACAAAAAATGAAAAACACAGTTCGGCCTATTTTTCACAGTTTGACCTATAAATTAGATCTAAATGCCGAGGCCCATCAAAGTCAGTCCACTAAATCTCCGATAATTATGATAATAACTACATATAAATACCCCCGGAATCATTATTGTGAGGTATGTAATTTCTTATTTACCGCGAGTATACTCGACCTAAATAGATCAAATCGACCTATTCCAAGGTGCGAGAATTCGACTTATTCCTTCAGAAAGAGTCCAAGTCTCGGCTTAGCACCTTTCGACCTTCGTGTGCAAATTCGACCTATTAGTTCCACCTATCGCACATTTACTCTTGAGTGTGCAGTTCGATCGGCAAGATCTTTCAACCTATTCACATTCATTTTATTAAAGTATGTCCTATCTATTTGAACATTCGACCTATATATTTGACCTTTGAATAAGTTTACTGTCTTATTTAAGCATCGAAGTGGCTATATTGGATTAATTTCAACCTAGTTTAGGTGTCTTAGTGCATGATTTGAAACCATAAAAATTGGTTTGGATAATAAGAATTGAGCTAGCACAACATGAAGTATTTGTTCATTACTTATTAACCGACCAAAATACTTGGTATCAATGAAAAAAGTTTAACAATGCTATAAGATATTGAAGGCGGTTAATTGTGAGACTTGGTGTGATAAACTAAATCGAGTTGAAGTTTAATTCAACAAAAGTGGTCTAGCACTTGGTTGAAAGTTCAAGACAATAGAAAGTAGAATTGAACATTTGGTTTGAAGTTGAACACGAGTAAAAAAGTATTTACCCTACGTGTGAAAGTTGACGCAACGATCATTGGCAAGTCGGTTGAAGGGTAGACATGCACAAGTCGTCCGAGTCGAATTCGACTCGCTTTGCATATTCCAATTTGCGAGTTCCATGTCATTAAAGCCACTAACTTTATTTTTTCATCAAAAACAAAAAATTAAAGCCACTAACTTCTTAGCAAATTTCACGAATTGAGTCAATTTCAGTGTTTTTAGAACCGGTCCGGACACTGAATCGGTGCCGGTACCGGTTCACGGTTCGACCGGTTTAATCGGTCGAACCACTGGTTCAAACCGTTATATAATATATATATATATATATATATATATATATATATATATATATATATATAATATATATTAGTGTATATATTTACAAATTATTATATATAATGACAACGGCAACGGCTCCTCCGTGAGGCGCACTTTAGACCCCCCCTCCCCACCACCACCACCACCCACCCACCATGGCATCCCCCCTACCCCTACCCCTATCCACCCCCTCCCCCAAATCCGAACCCGAATCATCCAAACCCACTCCCAAATCCGCACCCCTCCCATGGTCCCACCAAGAAACCCTAGCCCTAATCAAGAAGGGTCAGCTCAAAGCCTTCCAATGGGAGGAAGTCGCCGTCACCGCGAGACGGAGGTGGTGGCGGCGGCATCGAGTGGGGGTGGGGCGATTCCTTTTTGCTGCTGCGCGATTTTGGGGAGGGGGTGTTTTTGTTAGGGCTGAAATTTTTTTGGGGCTGATATGTAATTATTTTTTTAAAAAAAAAAAAACGAGTTGATCACCGTCCGGTTCACCGGTTGAACCGCTGGAAACGCCGGTTCAACCCAGCTACAGTAAAAAACGGTTCAAGGTGTGTAACCGGACCGGCTTCGCGACCGGGTCGCGGTCGGGCCGGTCCGGTTTTAATAACTCTGGTCAATTTACACTCCCAAATTCTTTTAATATTATTTAAAAGTCATCAAACACGTATAAGTCTTTAAATATTTCCAATTTATGGTTCAATATTGTTCCAAGAGTGTACTGTTCCTCGTTATTGCCACGAAAAACACAAGAACCCGCATTTTTCTTTTTATCTTTTCTTATTTTAATACAACATTCAATCCTTTTTTTTTTTACAGTATCAGATACGATTCAACAGGCAAAGCCAATTCAGAATCGATCAATTAAAAAAATCATACAATCATTTTCAAATCTGCCATGTGCCACTATAAATAGTTACACCTGTTATGATAAATGATGTCAATCATCACAAAGTTTATCTCTTTTTTTTTTGTTTTGTTAAGCACAAAGTTTATCTCTTTCGGTCTCAACACTTCAAGAACTCTTTCATTTCACTCCAAGAATCGATCTTTTTCCAGTTTAAAGCCGTTTACTCGATCACAAGGTCCATTAGAGCAAAACCCATGTCTTAAAATCTCTTGATTCATTGTTGAATTGGTGAAATTTTCAATTTTTTTTGCTAATTCTGTGTTTAATTTCAGAGAGATTGAACAGGGGTAGAATTGGTATTTCACTGAGCTGCTGCAGATCTTCAATGGGTTCTTCAGTGTCTGAAAACAGAGTAACACAACAGATTGATAGAATACTTTCGGGAAAAAATGATGAACATGGAGGAGTGATAGTGGAAATGACGAATGAGCCCCTGGATTCCGATGTATTTACTTCTTTACTCAGAGCCTCACTTTCACAATGGGGACAACAGGTACTAATGAAATGTCTCTTAAGTCAAAATTAAATAGGTTTTTTGATTTTGTATATTTTGGCCTAAGGGGTGTTTGATCATTTATTGCAAGAACTAGATTAAAAATGCTAAACTAATAAGGTCTAAAATAATGGCCATATGGTGATGACATGCACACCATGACGTTTGGTCAAATTGTGCCAAAACTTCCTTCCACATAAAGTCAAAAACCTCATATAGTTTTACCCGTGTTGACTTTTTATCTAGTAAATGGATCCCTTGTCGTATATTTTTGCATGTATAAGCTCTAGAATTACGACGGTTATTCAAGTAGCAGGTATCGTCAGGTACCACAAAATAAACAATACTGATAAATGAGTGACTCATGGGAGGATTAACCAGTTAGCATTTTCATCGATGGCGTAGAGACTTTGACCAAAGACTGCAATTCCAAGAAATTAAAGTTGTTCATACGTTTTTGAGTTTAAAAACGTCTACTTAGTTGTCTAAAAATTTCTGAAATCGCATTTTCAAAATTTAATGCATGTCCAATAACTTAATGCATTAGAAACCCAACGTTCAGAATCATATCTGGAAGAATATCCAACAGCAGTCCTATAAATTTTTCATTTGTTTGACCAAACGTTGCAGTCGCGCTAAACACGCCCAGCGCCTTTTATTTGATCCAACCTGAATTCTGGCGCTGATAGCTGTATCCAGTTTCCACTTTTCTGATTACTAGTACGATTAGATGTGTTATTTATCTGAAGAGAAATGGTTGCAGGCTAACTAGTGAGCCTAGTAAACTCCTCTGTTGAGTTTGAGATTGGAATTCAAGCGATATAAAATAGGGTCAAGATAGGATATGTGCACATGCACACACTTGACTGGTTGGTGATGCTTAATCGTTTTTACTTTTGTAACTTTAAACATAGTCAAAGAATGTGAGCTGACAAGCACCCCTTTAGTTAAATTGTAGTTTTAGCATCAATGAGCGCATACAATTTTCACACTGAGCAGAAGGTGGATTATTTTGCAGGGAAAGAAGGGTATCTGGATTAAAATTCCACTTGAGCTAGCAAATCTTGTTGAGCCTGCTGTTAAGGTACAAGTCTTGTTATATCTGTAACAACTCCTAATCTTAGAAGAAGCAAAAGATTCTTGCCCAAGTGGTGCCTAACCTTGCGATCATCAATATCTCTTTATTTCAGGAAGGATTCTACTTTCATCATGCAGAACCTAGACATTTGATGCTTGTGCATTGGCTTCCTAATACTGCAAATACTTTACCAGCTTATGCCACTCATCGAGTTGGTATCGGTGCGTTTGTCATGAACGAAAAGAATGAAGTATGTTCCAGATTTAACATTTTCTCATCACGCGCTTTATAGTTTTGTTTGATAGAATGTTTTCGCATTATGCACTTTATCCCTGCTAATGAATGTTTTTCCCGAATATTACACTTCCTGTGCCTTGTACATTATTTAAAAAAAAAAAAGAAAAAGTTATTCTGTTTGTTGTCTTTCAGCCTGATCTTGATATGATTTTCTGATATTTGTTCAATATGTATTCCCTCTGCTTTGTGGTCTGTTGTACATGGTGTCTTACTCCACTATTGTGTTCATTCTGGAGTATAAAAAGGTCAGCAAATATGCCTTGAAATATATAGAAATTTTCGGAATCATGTAAAACAGTAAGTATCAACTGTTTTCTCTTGTTTAGCTGATAAGTTAGTTGGCTCCTCTTTATTTAGGTGGTCAATCCTTAAGACAACATCAGATCCATATGAGTTTCATCAACGTTTTTGTTGGAAGCAAATCTTTGATTCTGAAATAAATAATATAAACGCAGTGCATTTCTTGAAATTTTATCATGCTCTTTTTGAAGATTAATTTATATTTAGGTAAATAGGGATGCCTCTCATCTCTCAAATCAAGGTTACTTGTTTTTCATGAGCTTCCCGCAGAAATATAAGTAGATTTATACATATATATACATGCATATAGTTGTATGTATTCAAACATAAACTATATCACCATACTTACTGATATCATGTCATACCATACATGTATGGTCCTTTGTTCTCATTTTCCAATTGGCTGTATAGGTGCTTGTAGTTCAGGAGAAGAGTGGAAGATTTCGTGGAACGGGTGTATGGAAGTTCCCAACTGGAGTTGTTGATGAGGTAGGTGTGACCATAACGTTTTATGCCATAGTTCTAGTTTGTTCTCGTTTCTCTGCCGTAACATCATTGTTTTGTATCTGAAGGGTGAAGATATATCTGATGCTGCAGTAAGAGAAGTAAAAGAAGAAACTGGCGTAAGTGCAAAATTCTTTACTTATTCTTCCATATTGATGAGGAACCAATCTTTAGTTACATCGAATTAATAATGCTCCTCTTGACTGTGATTCTATTCAGGTCGACGCAAAATTTGTGGAAATACTAGCATTCAGGTACTTTCTATCTAAATCATACTTTGCCTAATATACTTCAAACATATGCTTCTTTGTTACACATGCATTTTCTTAGCTCTTGTCAATTTTATTCTGTGTTTCTTCAATGAGTAATTTTATTCTACGACTTTACAGGCAGAGTCACAAATCATTCTTTGAGAAGTCAGATTTATTCTTTGTATGCATGCTCCAACCGCTCTCCTCCGAAATCCAACCACAGGAAGCGGAAATAGAGGCAGCCCAGGTTTGTTTTGAAACTATCATCAGTGAACAACTGAAGCTTTCATTCGAAAAGCTCATATACTACTAGACAATAACAAAATTTACGTTCTTCATGACGATGAATTATTTCTAGCTTGAGTTTTAAATTTCCCTCATTTTTTTTGTTTATCTTAAAAGAGTTCTAACATGAGCTCTTGCATGCTTGCAGTGGATGCCGTATGAAGAATATGCCGCGCAACCATTTATTCAGAAACACGAGCTTCTTAGGTACATTGCAGATATATGTGCAGGAAAGATTGACAGCCGATATTCCGGATTTACTCCCGTACAAACCGTAACTGGTTCTCAGAAGAAGACTTATTTGTACCTAAACAAGCAAGGCATGGATGGTTTATAAACTTCAAACCTCTTAAAGCAAGCTTGCGTGGTGTAAGAGCCCAGGAATCAAAACTTAACCGATTGTTTACGTAAATCTTTATTACTTTCTAAGAGGGTGCTTAAAGAATTACTGACTGGAAAAAGAAAAAAACAAAATTGTAAGCTTTGTGAGAGTTCAGTCAAACTTTCACCAACTATATATATAACTGTTTATATGTTCCTCTTGATGTAGCAGTTGGAGTAGCAATCTCCAATCCCCTCATGAATAAGTGGAGTTGGCATCGGCATCTGCATCCCCTTGTGAAGTTTAAGGGGGCCTCTAATGTATTATGGTTTTGTTTGTGTGAGAATTATATTAGAATTTTATTTGAAGTGAGATATACAAGACATCTGAGAAATAGATTGGATGTGTGTGAAATGATTTTGGTGTTGTAAAATATAATCAAAGAAATTAGTTAGTGAGTGTTGAGAAATCAAAATGTTATTTCGATAGAATTGTGGCTAGAAGAATAAATGGTAGGTGTCAAATAATATATGTTGTATATGTTTGGGTTGATAATTTGGTGTGCTATAATTGAATTGTTGATGGAGCCGACATTTTCAAATGTATTGAGATAATATATGTACACATTATATATTTGTTGGACATGTGAGAAATTTGAAAAAATTGTTGGTAAGTCAATTGTTTAAAAGAAAAACTCTTAGGCTCCAATTGTTCTCAAGGAAAATGGGGGAAAAGGAATTTTTTTTTGGTAAATGAGGATTTTCAGGAAAACTTCCATGGAAAATAAAATTTTCCTCTCTTTTCCATGTGATTGGCATGCCATTAGTTTTCCGGGAAAATTTTGTACTTAATTTGCTTACTCGTCATATTAAACAATGTAAAAACTGTTATTATTTTTTAAAACTTAATTTTTTCAATAAAACTCATATTAAGTTTATATTTTTTCTGAAAACTAATTTATCTTTTATTTTTTTATTTTAAAAAATCATTTATAACTTCTTCAAAAGTAAAGTTAGTTTATTTATTAAAGATGATAAATAACTAGAATAAAAAAATATAAAATAAATAAAGAAGTATTACCCGAGAGTTGAAGAAGATGTGTTGGTGGAAAATATTGATCTTACAAGTGTTTATATAGATTCTAAATTGGTGGGAATATGAAATTTTGAGAACTAGAAATTTTTTCAAAGAGGATTTAATTTTCCCACATTTTGTATTGGAGGGAAATCTGAAATTTTTTTGAGGATGATAATCTTTAATTACATTTGGTTCCAAAAAGAAATCGATGAATAGAATAAGTTTTAGATCATTTTTGGAGGAAAATCAAAGTTTGTGAATTGTAAAAATGTTAGATAAAGATTCAAAAATAATTTTCCTATATTTTCCAATCTTTTCCCATCTTTTCCTATTTTTTCCAAAATTTTCCTTGGCACCAATCACTTGGAAAATAAGATTTTCCAATATTTTTTTCCTTTTCCCTCATTTTCCTTTGAAACAATCGGAGCCTTAGTGATTCTGAATATTCTTCGCAAATTCGTGGTTTCATAAACAATTCATGAAACTCTCCGTTCCACTCCGTCGCTAAGTGATCTTGGTGGACTTCTTTTTTATATTTTTTTTTGGTTTTTGCTCTTCTAACATATCTAATATACTTAAGACCATTAGCTTAAATTTCCTTTGTGATTTCAAATTTCTGCACAGAACACTAATATAGTTTGAATATCCATGTAGGAAACATCCTTCAAATCTATTTATTATATACATAAATTATTTTATTTCCTCTCACAAATAAAAACAGTCCAAAATCCACAATAATATTTTCGTAAATTATATAAAAGTTATTTAAGAAAAAGGAAATGAAGGGCTTAAAGTCGTAGTCATGTAACTAAAAGCAACTAACTAAGTTACTCAAAATCTTGAAGGAAAACCACATGAAGTTTTTAATTTCTTCAAACCGCACGAGGTGTTATGTTTTTTTTCCCACATGTTGATATTTGTATAGACATGCATGTTGCTAGAGCCTCAAGAAATGACATTCAAAGGGTAATGTTGGTCGGGACTGTCTTCCAGGGTTCATCCTGTAGCTACTTAGGATCCGATCTATAGCGCGCCACCCAATTACGACTTGAGGTGTTTTTTTCAATTGATAATCGGTATAAGCTGATTTAAACGTGATAAGATCATTCCTGAACCACTAAAACCGAGCGAGATATTAAAAAAAATAAATAAACGAAAGCTAATTTGTTAGGATGATAAAATGTTTCTTTAAAATTACGGAGTTCACCATTCAAAAAAAATGGTAGTTTAGCTATTATTCAACACCCTTTCGTTCAATTGAAACGAAAAATGACATTAGCTTTATTTGTGGAGAGTATTGTGCTTGCGTTTGTGCAGATATAGATAGTTGAGGCAGGCTTGACAAATTCACTCAAATTCATCATGCTCGTTTACCAAAATCAAAAGACGTGTCATAAGGGCTTCGTAAAACTTTATACTATTATTTAAAAAAAGTTAAGTTGTGTATAAGATTAGGCTACCAACTAAAACAGCATACGTAGCCTTCCATATTCCCAACGGCCTCCAACTCCAACTTCTTAATTTAATCATACGTACGCCTATAATATCATGCAAACTCCTTATATAAACTGTTATGGTACGTACGTTTTGGTTCATTACTTCATCGTCCCTTCTTTCTCGTATTTGGTTGATTCGAAGATTGAAAATTACGAAGAAATACAAGACAATGAGCAGTTTTCACAAGGACATCGTCAAGATGATTATCTTCGCATTGTTTGTCTTCGTTTTACTCGAAACTCCGAGTATTGTTGCAGCAGGAAAGTTGGAAGTGGTGGGCGGTTATGGGGAAGAGAAGCTCTCTACTGTTGTAATTAGTGGGAAACTTCTCTGCCATGCATCAAACCATCCACGTCCACTCTCAGGTTTCTTTTTGTGTGTGTGAACTTACATATCCTCCTTAAATATTGTTTGAGAATTTCATAGTTTGATTGTTATTTTTCACTAAAATTGTAAACCAGAAAAAGGGAAACTTTTAGTTCTCAAGATATAAGGTAATAATTGTTCATGTACTAACACACGTAGTTTCAGTTATCTAATTAATGTAATTATATCACAACTTCTGGAATTATGTATCGAAACTGTAGCCGCGGTCGGAATAAGGTAAGAATCACGAGAAGAGATTCTAGTTTGAATTCCAATCTAGGCTACAATGTTCAAAATCATTAGTTCACTGTTCTAAAATCTTACTTATATGTATTGTGATGGTATAATTTGATTACATGAAATCAGGGATTATGCGTTTTCAAACAACTTTCATATCGTTTTACAATTAATTGGTTAATTTCTTCGAAAAAAATTAGGCCACCGCGGAAAATAAACAGAAGGAACTGCTGATCAGTTCATTTAAGGTTCAGGTCGTCTATGCTTGCATATCCGAGTTATGCTAAGATTTACCGTACATAATTTCAGGTGCATCGGTCTCAGTTTTATGCGGCGCGATGAAGAGATCCTGGGAGCACAAACAGTTACGGAGAGTTCCTCATAGATCTCCATGCAATTAATCCAAACTTGGACAAGATATGTGTGATTAAAGTTGTTCGTCTGTCTCCCAAAACGTTCTCCTTGTCGACATGCTTTTACCAGACTGTACAAAAAGAAAAGATTAAATTGACCTCCATAGGCGAAGGCAAAAGAGGATTAGCCGGCGGATATAGCAAATGAGTCACTAATTGAACAATATTGCAAATAATGAAAAAATATTATTTTACCATTTACCACAACCTACTCTCATTGTTTTAGATCTCCTTTCTCTCTCCTCGCCAAAAAAGCCCTAGCCCTAGTTCTTCGAATTGTTTTAGATCCTGGCCATGAAGCTATGGCTACTGGTGGAGGCTTCAAAGGCTAATGACGCGTTTGAAGCTGCAGATTTTAGCTTTTTGCTGATGAATTCAATTTGAAATTTCGTTTTCGTTTGAGATTTTCTAGTGATTGTGATGTTTTTTTTTTTTGTTTTATAGACGAGAACTGTAGAAGTGAAGCGAGTATCAGATCTAGCTACGGAGAGAGAAGTACACGAGTTCTTTTCATTTTCCGGTGAAATTGAGCACATCGAGATCCTCCAGTGAGCTCTTCTTAAGTTTTTTGTTAATTTGTAGTTGTTTTTGTTTGATAATTTTAGCTTTGTGTGGTTTGCAGAGCAGCCTAAAACGGCTTTTGTCACGTTTAAAGACGCCAAGTTGCTTGAAATCGCATTGTTATTGTCGGTATTACGGATCTTTGCTTTATCATACTGATTGTGGAGTTATTTTTTGAGAATCTGATTTGGTAGCATTTATACGTTAATTCTAATGTTTGCTAAGTTCCTCCTTTTTCAGTTCAAGTAATTCTGAGTGCATATGAATTAATATGGTGCTTAATTCGTTGAATGAAAGGAGAAAAAGTCAATCTAGATGTGTTATTTGACAATTGTTAAGTGGTTTTGTATGTTGAGATTAGGTTTACATTATGCAAGTGATCAATTACTTACGAAAATGGAACTTTATGTGCTATAGTTTGTAGAATCAGAGTCTTAATTGGTAATGATAATTAACAATATATGTCCATCTTCTCTAATAAATATAAGTAGTTTATTAATGCGTTTGTATTTCATCATGACATGATTGGTTTGTGTTTTGATGTGTGAATTGGTTTTGCAGTAATTTGGAAGTAGATTATAAATCTGATGAAGTTGCTGGTATTGTTTGTGCTGCATTAGCTGTTGACAAAGAGGTAATATTATTGTCCTTGTTTTGGAGTTTTTGTTCTCTTTTAAATTCTATCTAAAAACTGTGTTTTTATTGCAATAACAGCTGCAGCCAGATAAAGTGACAAGGAAAATGTCAGTTTCCAATGGAAAGCATCATGTGTGAGTTCTTTTACTACAAGTTAATGTTGTGATGATTATATTTGTTAAATTGTTTTCGTTCTCTAAATCTTGATCTATTTTTCATGTTAATACATCAAATAAGGTCCCAAAGGGAAAGTACACTTTTCGTTGATAGAACATGAAATAGGTGTAAGGTGGTTATGGGAGATATCTTAAATACCATCAAAGTACGGAATTGGATACCATGATCGAATAGGCCAGAAATATGAGTGCTAACTTATCGAATTTGGTGATTGTATTTTTTGCAAAACGGGAAAATCTAATTGCCCTTGTACTTCTTCCTGCATTTCTTCTGTAGATGGAACACAACATAGGTCATCGAAATTGTATTTCCATTATTGAACTATCAGAAATGGAATAGGCCTTAAATCCGAGTCCCAACTGATTAAATTTGTTCTTCGAAAGCCAAAACTTAGTACATGCAATTCATTGAAATTCTGTTCTTGTAACTCATTCATGTAACAGGCATTTTGAGGCCGTCGAAGCAAGATTTCTCCGTGCATCGTATAGCGCATTTCTCGATGTTATTACACTTGCCACCAAGACAGTCGAACAATTTGGTCAAGGGATGACGCCGTGACATCCACGCAGTACTATCAAGAGCATTAAGACTCACAACCATAAAGTTTAACAATTTGGTCAGTATGTTAAGCTGCTTACGGAATGCCATTGTATTGTAATTCAATTCACAATGTTTAGCTTGCAAAATCTGAATTTTGTTGGCATTTTTAGCTGGGGCTGGAATCTGTCTGTCAGCTTCGTTGAACTCATTTAAGTTCGATTCAACTGTTTGCCTTAATATGTGTATTCTTCTTTTCTTCATGATTTATTATTCTTCTAGAGATATTTCTATAATCTGGTTGCTCAAGTCATTTTTCGGCTTAGACTTCTCGTTCATCGCTGACTATGTAATGATTTTTTAATCTTCCACAGCATCCTAGAATCATACGACGTCTACTGGAAATTTATTCACTAAAGTGTGACAATGAGGATAGAATGATTAAGGTACGATCCTTGACTACTGTAATGATTATTGTAAGCATGTTATTGATGATACTTGATGTTAAATTGCGATTTGGATATTTCGTGTCATCTTTGCTTTTAAGTAGTTATATCTTTTAGTTGAATTTATTGATTTCTAGTTTATTGTAATTTTGTTAGAATTAAATACTAATTTTATTAGATTTTCTTTTAAGTTGGGTTTTTCCACATTATTTCTAATTTTACAATAGTAATATGTTTATTTTGATTTTGACTCTATCCTATGATGTTAGATATACATTATAGTTCGAGTGTTTTACATCATTTTTCAATTAGTTTTTTACATAGGTTTTTGTTTCTATTTTGTTTCAATTAGTTTTTCAGTCAGGTTTTTAGTTTTCAAAAGTATTGTTTCCATTTTTTCTTCTTTATTATATTTTTTTATGTATGCTCAGTCAGATATTTCAGTTTTCAGATTATTTACACTAATTTTATCATACTTTGGTACTAGTTTTCAGTTAGCATATTTTTTAAACGTTCAGATTATTTTTTATATATATTCTAGTTTGAATTTTATTGTTCTTCATATGTTTTATGAGTTTTTCAATATTTGAACTCCTTTTGGATTGATTTTTGGTTTACTTTTTAAATTTTGCTGGTTTGACTTTGGAGTTTATTAGTTTTTGAATTTATTACAGGTTTTCATTTTCCATTTTTTGTCTTGATTTTCACTTTATTCTATATTGGAGGTGCATTCAAGATGTTTCATTTTTTAGATTTATAATTAGTGTTCAAATTTAATACTTACTTGGCTTTTATTGTTCAGATTTTTTTTTGCTTCTGTCTTTTTTTTAATCTTTTCAGATTTGTTTTTGTATTCTTTATTTTTAATTAGATGCGTTCTATCTTAAAAGAATTTTCTCAGTTTTAGGAAATAATGTTACTATCTTTATTTATTTGTAAGTATTAGTCTTTTTTTAATCTTCTCTCTGTACCAATCTATTTTCCTTATTTCTCATTTTAAAACGTATTATGTTAGTTTTCTTTTAGTTTATTTTTTTTATTTGTTTTCAACTTTCTCCTTTATTTTTTTATATTAGTTTCATTTTCTTTATTTAGAGTTTTTGAAATTTCTTTATTATACAGGGTGAAAGAGCAGAATGCAGCACATTTGTTGGGTCAATACCGGCGGTTTTGATAATGATACCCGCGCATTATTGCCGCCGGTAAAACGTGCTGTGCCGGCGCTTTTGAACGCGCCAGTACCTATACCGGCGGCCGTTTAACTTTACCGGCGCTTTTTTAAAAGCCGGTACTCTATTTATCGGCGTCAAGAAGCGCCGGTAAAAGCCAAAAAAATCGCCGGCCAAGGCAATTTTTTTTTGTAGTGAAGCTAGATATAAAACTTTCTATTTCTAACTTGTAAACCTCTTTATAATTTATTAAAATAACTGATACTTGTATTTCTTTTAACGAACTTTCTAAGAAAATATTATTTCTCTTTTTCGGTAGATGTCATGAGTTAAATTTTATGATAGTGTGAACGTACGTAATTCATACTGAAGTTCAATCTATATCTGTGAGTATATTTGCTAACATAAAATATCATTCATATAATTTAATGTTTCAATTGGTTTTTTCTCTAAAAAAAGTCTTTTGTTTACAATAATTTCTCATTCACGTGTTGGAAGATCGGAATGCACTTTATCATCAAAAAAATTTATATATTTCTTGTGTTCATTATATTGATTGATCAATATATAAGAATTTCGAAAGGAAACTTATTACACATGCTTTCTAGTTTTTAATATATGGTCGATTTTAAATTTTTGATTAAGCAACTTCGTTACATACATTACTTACCTTTTAATGAAGAAACGTAATCTTCTCATAGGAATTAAAAAGAAGACAAATTTGCCTATTTACTTAGAAGGTTATAATATAAAATAATGGTTAATATATTGCTCTGTAATTATGCATTTGTTTCTCTATATTTTTCAGTTAGCAAGTTTCACGCGGTGAAGATGTAATTTTATATAAAGTTTGCACATTATTAGTTCAACTCTTAGATAAAATTAAAAGAATTTTCTTTAAAAAGTTATGACTAATGTCAAACTACTTTTAACTCACACATTTTGTTATATTGTAATCATATACAAAACTGTTTGGCTATTTTATATGTGAGTTTCTTTAAGAACCTATAATCTCTCTCAGTGATTAATTTGACTTTTATCCCAAATTAATAGGTAAGGGAATAACGTTTCTTCTATTTTCGTATGCTTACTTTATTATTAATTTAATAATTGAAATAAATATATATGGCACCTAAATTTTAAAATTAAGATTTTATAAAACTTTACAAAATTTCAATTTATTATAGCTAGTATATCAAACCAAAGGGGTTTGTGTAAACTACACCAAACCTCAAGAGGTTTAGTTATAACTTATAATAATTATTCCTTAATGTTGCGCTTTGAGGTCCTTAAAAGATCTTACAAGGGCTTATAAATTTATAATTATATTTGTAAGCATTATACTTTGTTTTACAGTAGTATTTAACTATCTAGTGCAAGCCGCGAATTTACAAAGTATACTATATAAAACACATAAAATAACGTACGGCATATAATAGGAGGTTAAGTGATGTCTTAAAACTAAATTCTTTTTGCATGTCTTCTTATACATAACTTATTAAAAACATATATTACAACTTTTATACAGCTAAAAATGCACTCTAAATACAAAATGCACTATATAACTTATTTGAGCTCGTTCAGCTTTGTTATAAAAGCAATATATCACTTTAGTTTTTTTTTTGATAAGGTATAAAAGGAAAATTAGAGTTTTATGGTGCATTTTGTAGCAAGAATACTTTGCGTCTCTACCTAAGCATATCGGATTTCACTTGAGATTATGTGTAGAATTTGAGAGCAATTGATGAAGAAGATAACACACAATAGTGTGTGTAAAATTTGTATTTAATTGAAAATGTGATCGTACAACTGAAACTGAAAGAAACGAGCTATATATACACGCGAGCTAACTAACAAACAAATAACAGAAACGGTTTGTAACTAAATCGGCTAAAGTGAAAAGACTAAACTACCCTCGATGCATAAATATTCCAATATCCCCCCCTCAAGTTGGAGGCTGGTGAGGATCCAGAAGCCCCAACTTGGACAACCAGAAATGGAAGGTGGAGATCGGCAACGGCTTTGTGAAGAAATCAGCAAGTTGGTGAACGGCTGAAATGTGTTGAGGAAGCAGAAAACCGTTCTTGAAACAATTCCGGACAATATGGTAGTCAATGTCTAAATGTTTGGTTCGCTCACGAAAGATCGGTTTTGAGTGATATGTACCGCAGACTTGTTATCACAGAACAATGAGATAGGGCGACGAAAAGGAACTCTCAACTCCTGCAAAATATAAGATATCCAGAGCAGCTCACAAGAGGTGGAGGCCATGCTTCGATATTCTGCCTCTGTGGATGAACGAGAAACTGTAACTTGTTTCTTGGACTTCCAACTAATCAATGAAGAACCAAGAAAGACACAAAAACCGGTGACTGAACGGCGAGTGTCAGAGCAGGTAGCCCAATCAGCATCATTGAAGGCTTTGAGCTGAAAATCTGATTGAGCAGAGTAAAACAAGCCAAGGGAAGGAGTGGATTTAAGGTATAAAACCACCTGGAGAGCAGCATCCCAATGAGCTTGTGTTGGAGATTGCATGAACTGGCTCAATTGATTCACTATGAAACATACATCAGGGCGTGTCATGTTCAAGTACAAGAGCCTACCAACCAATCTTCTGTACTTTTCAGGGTGTTGCAAGGGAATACCTTCCAGTGTAAACTTCAGACCTTTCTGACATGGAACTGATATAGGTTTGGCACCAAGAAGTCATGTATCAGTGATGATATCCAAGATATAATTGCGTTGATTAATGTAAACACCTGAATTAGTACGCAGAATCTCCAAACCAAGAAAGTACTTAGCAGGGCCTAAGTCTTTGATGGTAAAAGCCTGGTGAATAGAGGCTTTGATTGAAGTGATTTGTTCCAAACTAGGACCAACTAGTAACACATCATCTACATACACCAATAGTACTAGCAAAGAAGGTCCAGAACCTCTTGTGAAAAGACAATGATCAAAGGAAGATTGAGTAAAACCAACTCCAATCAAATGCTTTGTAAACTCAAAATTCCATTGTCTTGAAGCCTGTTTTAAACCATAGAGAGACTTGTTTAGCTTGCAAACAAAACCAGGAAGAGCTTTAGTATATCCTTCAGGGGGTTTCAAATAGATCTCCTCATCCAAGAATCCATGGAGAAAGGCATTATTCACATCTAACTGGTGAATATGCCAATTAAACTGTGCAGCAACAGCTAACAAAATCCTTACTGTCACCAACTTCACCACTGGAGAAAAACTCTCAGTATAGTCAATTCCAAACACCTGATTATAACCCTTTGATACAAGTCTAGCTTTGTAGCGGTCAACCGAGCCATCAACATGTAATTTCAGCTTATAAACCCACTTAGAACCAATAGGATGTTTTCCAGAAGGTAGAGGAACCAAATCCCATGTATTGTTTTTCTCAAGGGCATCCAACTCTACTTGCATAGCTTGCTGCCAATGAGGATCATGACTAGCCTGTTTATATGTTTTATGCTCAGAATGTGAAGTGACATTAGCTAAAAACTGAATGTATGTAGGTGAAAAATGAGGAGTACTAATAAAAGGAAATGTAGGAGGAGAGTGTGGAGAAAAAGTAATAGAAGATGGAAGCTGAAGAAAAGGATTAGAAGAGCACTGAAGTGAGAAATCCTGAAGATGAGAAGGTAACCTGTGCTGTCTAGAACTCCTTCTGATAAAAGAATCAGGAGGAGGGGAGTGAGGTGACTGCACAGAAATTATATCAGAATCAGGAGGAGGAATAGGTGATTCTGCAGTGTTTGTAGTAGTATGATCTGATGGTAGTGGATTGTCATGATCCTCATGCTCAACCTCAGCAGGTATATTAACAGAAAGAGGAGAATCAGAAGAAGACTGAGTATGAGTAGGAACCAGAGGTAAGGGAGAGAAGGAATGATCAGTGTGAAGATCACTGAAAGTGAAGAGATGTTCATGAAAAGAAACATCCCTTGAGTTAATAACCTGCTGATGGTGAAAACTGAAAATTTTGAATGCTTTGGTGCCAGGTGTGTAACCAAGAAAGCAACCCTTGTATGCTCTTGGTGCAAGTTTGTCCTTATGAGGTTTAACATCAGCAAAGTAACACAAACAACCAAAGACCTTAAGATGTGTCATATCTGGTTTCTGAGAATGAAGAAGCTCATAAGGTGATGACCATTCCAGTAACTTACTTGGTGTCCTATTAATCAAGTAAGTAGCCATAAGCAAGGCATGACCCCACAGGGCAAGAGGGACATGTGCCTGAAACAATAGAGCTCTTGTAACTTGCAACAAGTGCCTATGTTTGCGTTCTACAACTCCATTCTGCTGTGGAGTGTAAGGAGTGGTTTTGTGGTGTATAATACCAAGTTTCAACAATAAGTTTTGACATGTAGTATTCAGAAATTCTGATCCATTATCTGTGCGAATAGTTAATACCTTTGCACTTAACTGAGTAGATACATAGGCAAGAAAATGCTCAATAGTACTTGGAACCTGAGGTTTGTTCTGAAGCAAAAATGTCCAAGTTGATCTGCTAAAGTCATCAACTATAGTAAGGACATAATGAGCATTAGACTCTGTAGCCAACCTATAAGGACCCCATAAGTCAATATGCAACAAAGCAAAGTAGTGAGTAGCTCTAGAGGAACTGGTAGGAAACACATTTCTACATTGTTTTGACTGATGACACGCATCACAAGCTGAGTCAAGAACAGAAGCAATAGACATATGAGATAAATTGTCTAAATGTTTAATAGCTGTTACAGAGGCATGTCCCAATCTCCTATGCCAAAGAGCTAAAACATCAGAGTGCTTATTCACAGAAGCATTAAAGCAAGAAACCACAGAGTTACAAATCACTTTCTCAAGAGAAACAAAGTTCTTTGGATCAAGGATGTACAGATTGCCTTTGGAGTATCCATATCCAAGAACAGCATCAGTCAGAAGGTCCTGCAAAATGCAATGAGTGGGTAGGAATGTGAACTTTATTTGAGAGTTCTGAGAAAGTTTGGAAACTGAAAGCAAGTTAAACTTGAACTCGGGAATATGTAGTGCATTCTGTAAGCAAATGGAGGGTGTGATTTGCACATTGCCAATGCTTTTCACAAATTTAATTGTGCCATCTGGAAGATACACAGGAGTCAGTTTGGTAGGTGTCTGTGGATTGTGCATCAAAGACAAATCAGCTAACATGTGACTAGATGCCCCTGAATCTAGAATCCAAGCATGTTTCTGAAGAGAATCTAAGCTAAGAAAACTTAGATTTGTACCAGCAAAATCTCCAAAGTGAGCAAAGTTCACTTGTCCTACTTCAGAAGAAATACCACTTGGAGAAGAGCCCTGCTGAAAGAAAGATTTCATCATGTTATAGAACTGAGCCTGAAGCTCACCTGAACCTGTCACGGAATCAACCTGAGCATTGTCAAAATGATCAGTAGGAATAGAAACAGCTGAATTAGCTACATTTCTGCCCTGAGAAGGAGGTTTCTTATCCTTTAGATCTTTATACCAGTCTGGAACCCCTACCAACTTGAAGCAAGTATCCTTAGTGTGACATTTTGCCTTGCAAAAGTCACAAAACCGATCAGCCTTAAGCTTCTTATAGTCCTTAGCCCCAATGTTTGAACCAGATGAACCAGAATAGTTCTTGAACCCAGAGTTACCCTTAGCAAACATAGCTGAGTTCTCCACAGGAACATTAAATGAAACCTGGACCTCCCCTCTGCTTTTCAACACGCAAGATCATTGCATAAGCCTTTTCAACTAGAGGAAGTGGTTCCAACCCCAATATTTGACTCCTAATTGCATCAAACTCATCATTGAGCCCCATCAAAAACTGCATGAGTTTAGTCAAAGATGCAAAATCCAGTGCATGTCTAGCCAAATCACATGTGCACAATGTAGCTGCAGCACATTTACAACTAACAACAGGTATAATACGACTTAGCTCATCCCACAACTTCTTCAGCTTGGTATAATATTGAGAAACTGTGGAAGTGCCCTGTGAAATTGAAGCAACCTCTCGTTGTAACTGATACAACAAAGGACCATTATTTAATCCATAATGTGTCTCCAATTGACTCATAAACCAGACGCAGATTCAGCGTATAAAAACGCATCAACTAAATCTTTTCAAATCGAGTTTAATATCCATGTCGTGACCATGCAATCGACTCTAATCCAATCCGCATATGTAGGATCATCCAAATCAGGTTCAACAACAGCACCAGTAATAAAACCTAATTTCCTTTTAGCTCCTAAAGCAATTTTAACCGATCTACTCCAAGGTAAGTAGTTGTTGATACCTGTGAGCGGAATTGTAGTGAGATTTAAACCAGGATGATCCGATCCTTGGAGTTGCAGAGTGCCGGTGATGCTCCGATCAACATCGGCCGGAGCAGAGAAATGCGGAACATTATCCGTAGAAGACATCGCAATGAGACAAATTACAAGTGATTACAGCAAATCACAGAAGAAATCAATGGCGGATCGTATTGGCGAGTGATACCATGTAGAATTTGAGAGCAATTGATGAAGAAGATAACACACAATAGTGTGTGTAAAATTTGTATTGAATTGAAAATGTGATCGTACAACTGAAACTGAAAGAAACGAGCTATATATACACGCGAGCTAACTAACAAACAAATAACAGAAATGGTTTGTAACTAACTCGGCTAAAGTGAAAAGACTAAACTACCCTCGATGCATAAATATTCCAATATTATGTAGCAAGTACATCAGATCAATTTATTATTAGAGTTTTAAGCCAGTTTATGATGGGATTAATTTGTAAATCCTTTCACTTTTATGGTGCGTTTTGTAACATATTTTTAATGAATGCCTATCAATTCGATGAAAAACTAGCGGCTGGCTGTTAGTAATTTACCGATAAATATACAAAACAGAAACTTTTTCCAAGACATATTTTGAAAATATATATATACAAGTTTGTGTAATTAATTCTTAAAAGATTCAAACTATTGAAAAGTTACAACACCTCTATATGGAGCTTGCACAATTACTAAAAATAAAAAATAACAAAAATATAACTGGTATAATTTGCAGTATTACGCATAATTCGGATTGGATTCTGAACCAGTAGCCATACTAATTACAGGTTTTACGGTTCGAACAGACCAAACCACTGATTCGATAGGTATACAAAGTCAATTGTCAACTCAAATATATCATATTACCATGTATTAACTATTCATAATAGTTCCAAATTATTCACAAATTCGTACTAAATAAATAAATAAATATATCATCAAAATAGCATAACATTTAATATCAAAATAATACATCATACTCAAAATACAAACCAAATGAAACATATATCATTTCAATTCTCAAATCACAAAACCCATTATAAATTCCAAATATGCAAACAAATACCACGCCAAAGAAAATATCCAACAACTAAGACATTCTTCTAAACCTTGGCAATATCAAATAAAACATTTGACAATACTTTTTCTAATTTTCTTGGACAATTTTAATTATAGTTAAACAATATAGTTTTTTTTTCTTAAGAAGAATGGGTCAAACCGGGTGGATCGATTTCTAGTTTCCAGTTTTGGACTGGTTTCAACTGGTTCAAATCGATGTTGTGAGGTACTACGTTTAGAGAGTTAACTAAACCCAAAGAGGGCCCGATCGTCGGTTAAACCGATTCGATCGGCTAAACTGGGCCAATTTTTGAAAGGCTAATTTGGTACCATACGAGTGAGTGAGTCGGCCACACAGATCGCAACAAAGGGCAAAAAATGGGGAAAAGGCACAAATCAACCATCCAAAGCATACTTGAATGATATTCGACTCGGTGAATATTCGACATATTCCTAAATGTTCTACCAAAAATAAAAAACACAATTCGACCTATTTCCAAAGTTTGACCGATAAATTAGATCTAAAGGCCGAGGCCCATCAAAGTCGGTCCACTAAATCTCTGATAATTATGATGATAATTACATATAAATACCACCAAAATCATTATTGTGAGGTATGTAATTTTTATTTACTACGAGTATACTCAACCTAAATAGATCAAATTGATCTATTCCAAGGTGTCAGAATTTAACTTATTCCTTCACAAAGATTCCAACTCTCGACTTAGCACCTTCCGACCTACGTGTGCGCATTCTACCTATTAGTTCCACCTATCGCACATTTATTCTTGAGTGTGCAGTTCGAGCTGCAAGATCTTTGACTTTCAACCTATTCACATTCATTTTATTAAAGTGTGTCATATCTATTTGAACATTCGACCTACAAGTTTGACCTTTGAACACGTTTACTGTTTTATTTAAGCATTGAACTATCTATATTGGGTTAGTTTCGACCTAGTTCAGGTGTCTCGGTGCAGGATTTGAAACCCGAAAAGTTAGTTCAAGATCGAATAAGAATTGCGCTAGCACAACATGAAGTGCTTGGTCATTACACATTAATCCACGAAAATAATTGGTATTAATAAAAAAAGTTTATCAATAATGCTATAAAATATTGAAGCCGGTTAATTGTAAAACTTGGTGTAATAAACCAAATCGAATTGAAGTTTAATTCAACAAAAGTGGTCTAGCACTTAGTTGAAAGTTTAAGACAAGAGAAAGTAGAATTCAACATTTGGTTTGAACATGAGTAAAAAAGTATTTACCCTACGTGTGAATCTTGACGCAACGATCATTGGTCAGTCGGTTGAAGAAGGGTAGACACAAGTTGTCCGAGTCGGATTCGACTCGTTTTACATTCCAATTTGCGGGTTCCATGTCATTAAAGCCAGTAACTTTATTTTTTCATAAAAAAAAAAACCTCTAACTTTTTAACAAGTTTCAAGAATTGAGTCAATTTACACTCCCAAATTCTTTTAATATATTACTTAAAAGTCAGCATACATATACAAGTCTTTAAATATTTCCAATTTATGGTTCAATATTGTTCCAAGACTACTGTTCTATGTTGCATGGACACTTTAAAAAAATAAAAAATGCAGTGTCGGACACGCCTAGGACACGGACACGCCATGTGGCGTGTTCGTAATTAAAATAAATTAAAAAAATGTGGACACGCGTGTCGGACACGTTTTACTTTTGGATTTATATTTTAAAAATCCTAAAACTTAAGGGGCAAATAAGAGCACTAAATGATTAAAACCTAGATTTCCCAACAAAAAAAAATGAGATTCACAATTAAAATCATTCCAAAGTAAAGAAAACTTGTAAATAAACTCTTAAAAATTAAGGTCGGATTTCTCTTTTTTCTTTCATGTTTGCAAGGTATAGTCAATATATGTTTGATCTTATTTTATGAATAAAGCCAAAAAAATTGTTGATAGGATTTTATTTTAATGGTATTGTTATATATATATTAAGAAAAAACTAAAATGTGTCCATGCCGTTTCGTGTCCTGTAAATTTTTTAAAATCTGTGTCCCGTATCCGTGTCCGTGCAACATAGCTACAGTTCCTCGTTATTGCCACGAAAAATACAAGAACCCGCATTTTATTTCCTTTTTATCCTTTCTTATATTAATACAATATTGAATCCCTTTTTTTTACAGTATCAGATACGATTCAACAGGCAAAGCCAATTCATAATCCGCGGTGTGTATAATTGAATCGATAAATTAAAATAATCATACAAATCATTATCAATTCTGCCATGTGCCACTATAAATAGTTACACCTGTTATGATAAATGATGTCAATCATCACCAAGAAGTTTATCTCTTTCGGTCTCAACACTTCAAGAACTCTTTCATTTCACTCCAAGAATCGATCTTTTTCCAATTTAAAGCCGTTTACTCGATCACAAGGTCCATTAGAGCAAAACCCATGTCTTAAAATCTCTTGATTCTTTGTAGAATTGGTGAATTTTTCAATTTTTTTTGCTAATTCTGTGTTTAATTTCAGAGATATTGAACAGGGGCAAAATTGGGATTTCACTGAGCTGCTGCAGATCTTCAATGAGTTCTTCAACGTCGGAATTAGTGTCTGAAAGCAAAGTAACGCAACAGATTGATAGAATACTTTCGGGGAAAAATGATGAACATGGAGGAGTGATAGTTGAAATGACGAATGAGCCCCTGGATTCTGATGTATTTACTTCGTTGCTCAGAGCCGCACTTTCACAATGGGGACAGCAGGTAGGTACTAATGAAATGTCTCTTAAGTCAAAATTAAATAGCTTCTACGATTTTTTAATTTTTTTGGCTTAAGGGGTGTTTGCTTTTTTTTATCTACAAGAATGAAAGTCTGAACTAATTAAAAAAAAAAAGGCTAAACTGATAAGGTATTAAATAATGGCAATGTGATGAGCACATTTGTGCCATGACGTATGGTCAAATTGTGCCAAAACTTCCTTCGGTATAAAGCCAAAAACCTCATATACTTTACCAGTTTGACTTTTTATCTAATAATTACATCCCTTTTACTCGCGTTTTTTTGCATGTATTAGCTCTAGAAATTACTACGTTATCCGAGTAGCAGGTACCATCAGACGAATAAAATTTGATAAATATTGATAAATGAGTAAATCTTAGTTTCAAGGTCTTACTTACTCAAGCATGGCTTAGTCTTTGAAACAAGCATATGACTACTGGCATGATCAACCGGGTAGTGTTCCTCATCGACGTCACTTTAACTAAAGAATGCAATTATATGAATTCGGTTAAACCATGTGAGTCGTGAGGATCATGTTGAATCAAAGTATATGAATTATCATATTCTATTCATTCAAATTGAGCAAAACGTCTGTATCTACTCCTTTGGCAACAATAACATTCCATATCACCTATACGGAGTTCAATTTTGTTGCTCCTTCATTTTGATCATTTTCCGAAACCTAGAACCTTGATTTGTTTATTGGTGCAGCTTTACCCTTGTGCCCACGAGGTAGAATCGTTGTCAATAGTTCTTCCATCTTCTCGTCCATTGGGTCTACCCTTTTCTTGATGCAATCATAGCTGATTTGCACTTGACCTCTTCTCGTGTTACCACATATACAATGTATCACGCTCATCTCAGATACACTCATCTTTTAACCATAAGCATTAGAACCCAACATTCAGAACCATATCGCAAAAAGTATCTAATAGCAGTCGTATAAATTTTTGTTTTGTTTTACTAAAAGTTGCAGTCGCACTAAACACGCTCAGCGCCTTTTATTTGATCCAGCCAGTTGAATTCTGTCGTCCACATATTTATCCAGTTTCTACTTCTCTGATTACTAGTGTGACTAGATGTATTATTCAATAGAAGAGTAAATAGTTGCAAGCCAACTTGTGGGCTTACTTACTCTGCTGGTTAAGTTTCAAGCTTGGAATTCAAGGGGTATAAATAGGGATACGATAGGAAATGTGCATTTGCACAGTTGACTGGTTGATGATACTTAATTGTTTTCGACTTTGGTAAATTTAAACATAGACAACTAATATGAGCTCGCAAGCACCCCTTTTAGTTGAATCATAATTTTAGCATCAATTAGTGCATACAATTCCACACTTAACAGAAGGTGGATTATGTTGCAGGGAAAGAAGGGTATCTGGATTAAAATTCCAATTGAGCTAGCAAATCTTGTTGAGCCTGCCGTTAAGGTACAAGTCTTGTTATATCTGTAACAACTCCTAATCTTAGAAGAAGCAAAAGATTCTTGCCCAAGTGCTGCCTAACCTTGCGATCATCAATATCTCTTTATTTCAGGAAGGATTCTACTTTCATCATGCTGAACCTAGACATTTGATGCTTGTGCATTGGCTTCCTAATACTGCAAATACTTTACCAGCTAATGCCACTCATCGAGTTGGTATTGGTGCGTTTGTCATGAACGAAAAGAATGAAGTATGTTCCAGATTTAACATTTTCTCATCACGCACTTTATAGTTTTGTTTGATAGAATGTTTTCGCATTATGCACTTTATCCCTGCTAATGAATATTTTTCCCAAATACTACACCTCCTGTGCCTCTAAGATTGTACCGTTATAAAAATAATAAATAACAAAACTATTCTACATGTTGTCTTTCAGCCTGACTTTGATATGCTTTTCTGATATTTGTCCTATGTGTACTCCCTCTGCTTCGTGGTCTGTTGTTCATTCTGGATGTATAAAAAGGTCAGCAAATATGCCTTGAAATATGTAGAAATTGTCTGAATCATGTATAACAGTAAGTATCACCTGTTTTCTCTTGTTTAGCTGATAAGTTAGTTGGCTCCTCTTTCTTTAGTGGTCAATCCTCAAGACAACATCAGATCCATATGAGTTTCATCAACGTTTTTGTTGGAAGCAAATCTTGATTCTGAAATAAATAACACAAATGCAATGCATTTCTTGAAAATTTTATCATGCTCTTTTGAAGATTAATTTATATTTAAGTAAATACGGACGCCTCTCATCTCTCAAATCAAGGTTACTTGTTTTTCATCAGCTTCCCACACAAATATGAGTAGATCTATACATATATGTATACATACATATAGGTTATGTATTTATACATATACTGTATCATCATACTTACTGAAGTCACACCATACCATACATTTATAGTCCTTTATCCTCATTTTTCAATTGGCTATATAGGTGCTTGTAGTTCAGGAGAAGAGTGGAAGATTTCGTGGAACGGGTGTATGGAAGTTCCCAACTGGAGTTGTTGATGAGGTAGGTGTGACCATAACGTTTTATGCCATAGTTCTAGTTTGTTCTTGTTTCTCTGCCGTAACATCGTTGCTTTGTATCTGAAGGGCGAAGATATATCTGATGCTGCAGTAAGAGAAGTAAAAGAAGAAACCGGCGTAAGTGCAAAATTCTTTACTTATTCTTCCATATTGATGAAGAACCAATCTTTAGTTACATCGAATTAATAATGCTCCTCTTGACTGATTCTGTTCAGGTCGACGCAAAATTTGTGGAAATACTAGCATTCAGGTACTTTCCATCTAAATCTTTCTTTGCCTAATATACTTCAAACATACGCTTCTTTGTTACAAGCATGACGTGCGTTTTCTTAGGTCTTGTCAATTTTATTCTATGTTTCTGCAATTAGTAATTTTATTCTACGACTTTACAGGCAGAGTCACAAATCATTCTTTGAGAAGTCAGATTTATTCTTTGTGTGCATGCTGCAACCACTCTCCTCCGAAATCCAACCACAGGAAGCGGAAATAGAGGCAGCCCAGGTTTGTTTTGGAACTATCATCAGTCAACTAACTCAAGTAGTCATTCAAAAAGTTCATATACAACTTACAATCACCAAATTTACGTTCTTTATGAGGATGCATATCTTGAGCTGAAGTTTTAAATTTCTCTCTTTTTCTTGTATATCTAAAAAGTTCTAACATGTGCTCTTGCATGCTTGCAGTGGATGCCGTATGAAGAATATGCCGCACAACTATTCATTCAGAAACACGAGCTTCTTAAGTACATTGCAGATATATGTGCAGGAAAGATTGACAGCCGATACTCTGGATTTACTCCCGTACAAACCGTAACTGGTTCTCAGAAGAAGACTTATTTGTACCTAAACAAGCAAGGCATGGATGGTTTATAAACTTCAAACCTCTTAGAGCAAGCTTGCGTGGTGTAAGAGCCCAAGAATCAAAACTTAACCGATTGTTTACGTAAATCTTTATTACTTTCTAAGAGGGTGCTTAAAGAATTACTGACTGGAAAAAGGAAAAAACAAAATTGTAAGCTTTGTGAGAGTTCAGTCAAACTTTCACCAACTATATATATAACTGTTTATATGTTCCTCTTGATGTAGCAGTTGGAGTAGCAATCTCCAATCCCCTCATGAATAAGTGGAGTTGGCATCGGCATCTGCATCCCCTTGTGAAGTTTAAGGGGGCCTCTAGTGTATTATGGTTTTGTTTGTGTGAGAATTATGTTAGAATTTTATTTGAAGTGAGATATACAAGACATCTGAGAAATAGATTGGATGTGTGTGAAAATGATTTTGGTGTTGTAAAATATAATCAAAGAAATTAGTTAGTGAGTATTGAGAAATCAAAATGTAATTTGGATGTAATTTCGATAGAATTGTGGTTAGCAAAATAAATGGTAGGTGTCAAATAATATTTGTTGTATAATTTGGTGTGCTATAATTGAATAGTTGACGGAGGTGACATTTTTAATATTATTGAGGTGATGTATGTACACAACATTTATTTGTTGGATGGTGAGAAATTTGAAAAAATTGTGGTTAGTCAATTGTTTAAAAGAAAAACTCTTAGTGACTCTGAATACTCTGCGCAAAATTCGTGGTTTCATAAACAATTCATGGAACTCTCCGTTCAACTCGGTCAATAAGTGGTCTTGGTGGAACTTCTTTTCTTTTTTTTTTTTTTTTTTTGGGTTTTTTTCTCTTTTAAAAAGTCTGATATACTTAAGACCATTTAGCTTAAAATTTCCTTTGTGATTTCAAAACTCTGCACAAAACACTCATATAGTTTGAATATCCTTCTAATCTATTTGTTATATACATAAATTATTTTATTTCCTCTCACAAATAAAAACAGTCCAAAATCCAAAACAATATTTTTGTTAAAAAATACAAAAGTATGTTTAAGAAAAATTAAAGTAAGGGCTTAAAGTGGTAGTCATGTAACTAAAAACAATTAACTAAGTTACTCAAAATCTAATGAAGGATAATGCGTGCACAAACCACATGAAGTTTTTAATTTTTTCAAACCACATGAGGTTTTATGCTTCTTTCCCACATGTTGAGATTTGTATAGACATGCATGTTGCTAGAGCCTCAAGAACTGACATTCAAATGGTAATGTTGGTCGGGATAGACTTGAGATGTTTTTTTTTTGGGATAATTACAGCTACACCCCCTGAGGTTTGGTGTAATTACACATACCTCTCCTGTGGTTTGAGAAATTACACATATCTCCCCTGAGGTTTGAAACCTTACACATACCTCCCCTCTTCAATTTAAGGGTTGTTTGGGTGTAAGTTATGATAAAACTATGCTTATTATACTTACACCCCTAAAGTTTGGTATATTTATAAAAGTAATCCTTGATGTTACAAAAATTAAAATTAAATACTCCAAAAGGTTTTATAAACTATTATATTATTACCTACAAATATAAAAAGTATTTAAATTTAAATTTAAAAATAAGTTAATCTTATCCAAAATATATTTTTGAATCAAAACACTTAACTTTTAGTTTTTTTCTTAAAACAATTCCCGTAAATCTCAGTCAAAACTTAACTAACTACTCATCTTTGTACCTTTGTTCTCGTTACAATTTTAAACTAACAACTATTTTAGTAATAGAAGAAGATAAAACACCGAAAATTGGTTTCACTAAATATAGTGCATTTAGGTTGTTTATTTTGTCAAAAAGTTCAACAAAACTTGCTACCTAAAACCAGTGACCATGTCTGATCGAATGATGATAATTCTATTGTCATTGTTGCTGGTAATTTGTCATCATTCTTCATGTTTTAAAATGGGTTATGAAAATCTTGATTATTTCTGTTATATTTGTTAATTTTCATTGAAAATGAGAGTTTTTACAATTGAATTTCTATTTCTTGTCTTTTTTTTTTCGGAGATTGCATAGATATTTATTATTTTACCAAATACTTCTTTTTTGTTGTGATAAACTGAAATTTTCGTGGGGACGCATAATAGTATTTAATATGGAACTATAATGAAATTTATGAGATTATTAAAAGTTAAACAAAAATGAAGAAATAAAAAAACAAACAAAAACAAGAAATTAAATATTTTTACAAAATAATAAAAACATTAAGATTAGATTAAATTTTAAAAATAATTTAAATACTTTTTATATTTTTGGTTAGTCATATAGTAGTTTCTAAAATTATTTGGAGTATTTAATTTTAATTTTTCTAACATCAATGATTACTTTTACAAATATACCAAACTTTAGGGGTGTAAGCATAATAAGCATAATTTTATCATAACTTACACCCAAACAACCCTTAACTTGTAGAGGGGAGGTATGTGTAAGATTTCAAACCTCAGGGGAGGTATGTGTAATTTCTCAAACCACAGGGGAGGTATGTGTAATTACACCAAACCTCAGGGGGTGTAGCTGTAATTATCCCTTTTTTTTTTCAATTGATAATCGTTATAAGCTGATTTAAACGTGATAAGATCGTTCCTGAACCACTAAAACCGAGCGAGATATTTTTTTTTTTTAAAAAAAAAGCAAATTTGTTAGGATGATACAATATTGTTTCTTTAAAACTACGGAGTTCACCGTTTAAAAAAAAGGATAAAAGCGTTAAAACTCTATACTATAGGGGTGTAGCGATTTGTCCCTGAACTTTTTTTTTACAACAAGCCCCCTGTACTATGAATAAACAAGACTTTTTGCCCCCTGATCGAATTTCCGGTCAATTTTCGCCGGAATTTAAAACGTGAACATGAGCGTTCATTATTATTTAACCTCAAATTCAATAAAATGCCTTTTTTGCACTTCGATTATATTTCTTTAATTTTCAAACCATAGTTTAAATTATCAAAATTTATGGCTTGAAAATTCAGAAAAATATAACAAAAACTAAAGTGAAGAAATGGCATTTAATTGAATCTGAGGTTAAATATTGATGAACCATCATGTTCACATTTCAAATTCCGGCAAAAATTGGCCGAAAATTCGATCAGGGGGAAATTATTTTTTCCAGTCAATAGTTGAGGGGGCAAAGTGCTTAATTTATCTATAGTACATGGGGCTTGTTGCCAAAAAAAGAAAGTTCAGGGGGCAAATCGCTACACCCCCTATAGGCTATAGTATAGGGGGTTTAACGCTTTTATCCCTAAAAAAAAATGGTAGTTTAGCTATTATTCAACACCCTTTCGTTCAATTGAAACGAAAAATGACATTAGCTTTATTTGTGGAGAGTATTGTGCTTGCGTTTGTGCAGATATAGATAGTTGAGGCAGGCTTGACAAATTCACTCAAATTCATCATGCTCGTTTACCAAAATCAAAAGACGTGTCATAAGGGCTTCGTAAAACTTTATACTATTATTTAAAAAAAGTTAAGTTGTGTATAAGATTAGGCTACCAACTAAAACAGCATACGTAGCCTTCCATATTCCCAACGGCCTCCAACTCCAACTTCTTAATTTAATCATACGTACGCCTATAATATCATGCAAACTCCTTATATAAACTGTTATGGTACGTACGTTTTGGTTCATTACTTCATCGTCCCTTCTTTCTCGTATTTGGTTGATTCGAAGATTGAAAATTACGAAGAAATACAAGACAATGAGCAGTTTTCACAAGGACATCGTCAAGATGATTATCTTCGCATTGTTTGTCTTCGTTTTACTCGAAACTCCGAGTATTGTTGCAGCAGGAAAGTTGGAAGTGGTGGGCGGTTATGGGGAAGAGAAGCTCTCTACTGTTGTAATTAGTGGGAAACTTCTCTGCCATGCATCAAACCATCCACGTCCACTCTCAGGTTTCTTTTTATGTGAACTTAACATATCCTCCTTAAATATTGATTGAGAAACTACATAATTTGATTGTTAGTTTTTCACTAAAAACGTAAACGAGAAAAAAGGGTATTAGTTCTCAAGATATATAATGTAATAGTAGTTCATGTACTAAAGTTTCAGTCATCTAATGTATTTAATATCACAACTTTTGGAATTATGTATCGAAATTAAAGCCGCGGTCTGAATGAGGTAAGAATCACGAGAAGAGATCATAGCTTGAATTCCAATATAGGCTACTACGTTCAAAATCATTAGTTCATCACCACTTCACTGTTCTAAAATCTTACTATGTTTTGTAATGGTATAATTTGATTACATGAAATCAGAGATTATGCGTTTTCAATGTTCATATCGTTTTACGATTAATGTGTGTTCCTTAACTTTGAAAAAAAGCAAGCCCCCGCAGGAAAATAAACAGAAGGAACTCTGCTGATCGGTTCATTTAAGGTTTAGGCCATGTATTGATTCGATGCTTGCATATCCCAGTTATCATGAATAATGAAAACAACCTAAGATTTACCGTACATAATTTCAGGTGCATCGGTCTCAGTTTTATGTGTTGCAAGCAAGAAGATGAAGAGATCCTGGGCAAAGGGCAGCACAAACAATTACGGAGAATTCCTCATAGATCTTCCTTCCCATCTCCATGCAATTCCAAACTTGGAAAAGATATGTGTGATTAAAGTTCTTCGTCTCCCAAAACGTTCTCCTTGTCGACATGCTTTTACCAGACTGTACAAAAAGATAAAATTGACCTCCATAGGTGAAGGCATCCGTATCTACACTACTGACAACGTACATTTCATGTCTAAGCCTTTACCAGCATAAATGAAAAGGGAAGGCAGCAGAGGAAATACGGTTCCTATATAGGAAACAAATGGAGCCTTTCAGCTTGCTTGTAGGTTTTGATTATGGTGCACCAGTCATCATCTGAGTTCCCAGCTTCAGTTTCTTGCTATGTTCTAAATATACCTGAAAATGGTCGTGTTCCTGTACCATTCATATATATACACACACATATATATAGGGGAGAGAGAGAGAGAGAAAGAGAGAGAGAGAGAGAGAGCTGTGTAATGTGTAATGTGTGTTATCTAGTAGAAAATAAACGAATGAAACTTCATGCAATGTCAATATCAAATATAAACAACAAAGAAAAAGGGACCAGAAGATATTCAAATATTATGATATTAAGTTTATCAAATTGATAAAGCAAAGGGTAAAGAAAAATGCAGTAACATCAACGAACGAAATGGCAGCATAAACAGAAAATAATTGCCATTCGCATAGAACTCTGCATATGAAAGTGTGTACAAGAAGTCACTACATCAATAGCCAGTCTGCAGCACTAAAATTAAGTGCTCTCTGAAACTTTTGAATTCTCAGAAATGACATATTTAGCAACATCTGCACAGCATTTAAGCTTATCAGCTTCAGCATCCGGTATCTCGATCGAGAATTCTTCCTCAAAAGCCATGACAAGTTCCACTCTGTCTAAACTGTCAAGGCTCAAGTCCTTCTGGAAATCGGCTGTTTCTGTAACCTGTGATATTACAGAAATCGGTAATTACTTGTGCGGTTATGCTTTTGAAACACGCTTCAACAGGTTTTAAGCAGCTGATATCAGTGTTTAAAAAGAAAAGAATGCATAAAGATAAGCAGCTTTTGAGTTTGTGATATTAATGTGGGACAACATTTTCTATTGTAATCAGCATATTAACTAATAGCTAATCAAGTACCTTAGCAGCTTCAATCTTGTCGAATTTCTTCACCAGCTCAACCACTCGATCCATTACCTCATCCTGCTCAACATTTGCAGAAGTGCTGAATGGATGCAGCAGTTGCATGTATCTATACCTTCCATCTCTGTTTACTGGTAGAAAACGGCCTTTCTCAGGGACCGCAATCCTCACGTAGCTCAAAACAGCATTTCTTAAATTTTGCATATTCTTACTGCCAAAGTAAAAGGAAGGGTCACCCCAAAAGCAAAGGCATGTAAATTAAGCTTGCACATAGCTTAAATCACAAAAGAAAGACCCCAACTAAATTTATCGACAAAAGCTCAAGATGAGACAGAAAGAAAAGACACGTAATCCCAACTCCTTGATTGTTGATTACCTAGAAACAAGATAAGATAGACCTTTCCATGTATACTTGAGACATAATTTAAAAGGAACATCGTTGATGCAAGAAATTTCTGGCTTTTCCACGCTCGTATAATGACCAAAACACCAGAACCAGGAGGAACAAAACTGTTGCTATTCTCTGTTTCTAACATCTCCATAAATATCTTTTTATCAGTATGAAGAATCGGGCATGTGTTTCCTACTCTACAAGAGAAGGACACCGCATAATAGTTTTAAATCCATAATGCATCATATCTTACGCAATGCACTTGAACCAGCAAATGTATTGAAAACCGGTAAAGCCAACAACTACTTGTCACTGAATTCGCTCATTGCACACAACAGCTGTCAAGTTATTCAACCCAAGCCGATGAAATACACACTTAAGCACGCGCACACACACAAGAACGACGACTTCATTGGCGGAGGACGCTCCTTCTGTCTTTCATTACGTACATTACAATCACTGTATCCATTCACAGCACGAAATTTCTGGTAAACTAATCCAACCCGATACTTCCCTAAATCGAAGAAAAGCTACGAATCATAATCCCATCAATTCTGTTGAGAAAACACATCCCATATGCCAGTATTTATGGTCACCTAATTCATATGATATGGATGTAATATCATTTTGACACATGTTTAAAATTTGATAAACATAATCCAATAAATAGTAAATTCATCATTGTGAAAACTTTAAACTAAATCATCTAACCGCAGGAAACAACCAGAGACTGTCAACTTGACATAAATGTCGGTATATATCACTATAAAAAAATAAAAAATAAAAAATAAAAATGCGGCAAGTGAAGGTTAAATACTTGTATAACTCGGTACAGTGAAGAATTGCAGCTATATACAACAGGGTTTTTGAAAAAATTAGTTACTTTGCAAGAACTGAAATTACCTGGCTATTGCAGTTTATGTGTTCGCTTTATTGTCGCAACGAAAAAGTTGTTTTGGTAAATGAGTGATGTGTTTGAAGGAGGAGAAGCTTAATGGGCAAAATGATAAGGAATTTAAAAAGCCCAAATTAGTAAAAATGGAGTAAACTGATTTAAGTATAAAGTTTACCGATTTTTTTTTAGACTTTTCTAATAAAAATATATATATCTTCTGTAGAAAGAAATAAGAAGCTTCACGAACAGTTATTATTATTATTATTATTATTATTATTATTATTATTATTATTATTATTATTATTTTGAAAACACTTGTTAAAAGTTAAAACAAGTGCAGTGTCAAACACTACCTACGCCCAACTGAATTTTAAAAATTGCTCATTTAGTGAAGGATAATTAGGTCAAAGATAAATCAGTACAGGCAAAAAGTTGCTTTTCATATGGATCAAAGCTTTTTGTTTTATTTTCCTTGAAAATATCGAAACGTTTTTATCTTTAATTGTATGAAATCGAAATATACAGTATTTTCTACATCTATTGTAATAACAGTTTTTAGAAATTTTATGGAACATATCAAAGAAATTTGTGAAAAACTCTAATATTTACCTTACCAAAACATACAATGAAAACGAAATTTTGGTTCCCGGTTTTTCAACCCAAATCCCAAACTTTTTGTAGTAATATGAATGATAACATGTTACTATTTGTGAAGCTAGATGACATGGGCCTTCGTACCGCAGGCCCAAAATCAGTATCCAAAAAGACCCACTGGACTTCTTACTATGTTTAATAAGGCTGATCCGGCCCAATATTCTCGATATATTTTAGCAATTAATTAATAATATATGATATTTAGATAAGTGTGGATAAGATTTTAATTCAAATTATGTATTACAATTTACAAATATCTAAATGGAGAAACAGAAACATCATTAAGGTTTGTTTAATCGAGTTTTCTAAAACAAATTTAGTTTTTTTTGTTAAAGAACTAACATTAATCAAAATAATATTGGAGCTACAATCGGGTAACCACCAGCACAAAAAATAGTGGGAGGCTGTCAAAAGGTACAAAAATCTTGAGAATTTCCTCTCCCTACTCCAACCAGCTAAAAAGTGAGCTGCAAAATTACAATGACGAGGAACGAATCTAAAAAACAACAAATTTAGTTTGATCTTTATTAGTTGGTGTTTATATGCCTTCTAAACTACAGGCTACAACTAATTCAAGCATCGAGAACCGAAAACAAGCAAAACATGGAAACTATAATGGGGCTCGAAGGTCTCAAATTAAATTGGACATTTTACTTGTAAGTGCCTCATAATTAAGGTCCGGACCAGAAATTTAGCGTAGGAAAAAAAATGACATTTGATGAACTTTTTGTATTTATGTATGATTCCCATAATTAATTATTTTTAAATTATTACAAAATTTACAATTAATCATAATAATGTCATTACTATAGTAAAGAAACGCGAATCTTTCAGTGATAATTTAAATAAAAAGGCGACAAAACTTCCCTCGCCCCATTCTTTTTCATATAGAAGAGATTTACACCTATTTTTCTTTTATGAATTTTGTTTGCTTATAACGTAAACTTTTTAATGGGAAACTTTTTCACTGTTCAATTTGTACCAACAAGCAAACTTTTTACTCTTTCTTTTTTTTCGTACTTGCAACTCTTCTAGAAAAATATCTTTTTTGGGTAAAGGATCATTTTTTTTGGTGCGTAAAATAAGTACTACCAGAATTTTATGTGTACTGTTGGTAAGGTGGGTGGACCCTATCCTCGGGCTCAAGTCATTGCCTAACTTAATCACTTTTCAAACTCTCCGCAAACCTCATCAAATTTCAGGACTAGTCCAAGCCCACAATTAGGACCCCTAGTTGAATCCATCTATCAAGTTATTAAATATTATTATCATTATTTCGCTTAGAACATTAAATATGATAGCACACTTAAGATTTATTTAGAATAGAAATGGCCATCTTAATATTTTTTTAAGTAAAATAATTATTATCATATTTGAGTTTAATAGCGATGGAAAGACGTTATTACTCTTTAAGTAAAGTTCGGATCTTAACTCATATATAGTTCATATGGCCTATATATGTATATATATAGGAATTTGTATATTACCAATTCACCATAGACCTTTTTTGCATATTCCTTGATTTATATCTCGGAGTGCAAGTTTTAGTGACCTTTGAAAGGCACATATATTAAATTCTACGCATCCAATTTGCCACAGAAAATTGTTGGTGGAAAAAGTGCAATGGTAGGTGTAACGATCATTAGGTCATTTTATCTCTTAAACTATATATTTGTCATTTTACTTCAACGCATATAAATTTCTATTTGATAGCGAAGGGCCTAATTGTTCTTATTCTTAATTTAGTCTTATCTTTCATTTTCTAAATTGCTACGAAGCTTGAATGATTGCCAGGACCAACTAAGTCGGCCTACTAGGGCAACCACTATTTCTCAATCAATAGTATATATTCTTTTTCTTTTTCTTTTTTGTTTTTTATTTTATCTTTAATTCGAGTGAGACGCATAGACTAAATATTCTGCATGCATCGTGATATTCAGTTTACCTGAATGAACCTAAACATATTGGAGTGCTATTGAATAGAATTAGGTAAGAGTTTCATTAGAAAAAGTTAAACACCACAATTGAGAAACGGAGAATTAGATGCATACCCAAAATTGTATCCCACTAATTTATCCAATCATCGGATCATGTATGAGATGCAAGCAAATTAATTCACGCGATCGTGAAAATGACTTGACTAATCAAATATACAAAATATCCTTATGTATTTCAAAGTTTTAATATCTTGGGAGACTTAGTCATGTATTATTGGAAAATTATAGGGATTGAATCTTATGCTGAAGTGGGAGGGCATGAGCAAGTGAAGTTTTTAGGGCCATCCATTTTTCGACAAGTTGTTAGTTCAATTCCTAAGCGATGAGAGCCAATCTAAATTTCGGACAAATTTCATCATTACTAGGAGAGTTTTTTTTTTTTTTTTTTTTTAATCATATATAATTATTGATGTAAATGTATAGTTGTTATGAGGTATTCAAAAGTTAATTCTCTATAATTTAAAAAATAATTATAATTATAATCATCACCATGAGTTGCATCACGTCATTATACTACTTGGAAATTCATTTTTTGTGCCTTTTTGCTATTTTGGTAAATTTCAGATATTTATTTTGACATAATCAAGAATCATATTACGATTGTTGAAGAGTGACCGTCGTAACTAGAAATTTCGTACAAGTACTCTCTTAAATTTCTCCTTTTATGAGAAAACGTTATTTCTTTTTGTATATTGGTACTTGTTTTTCGCGTCACTCTAGAAGACAGTCAAATTTTGATATAAAAGAATTTTGAGGATTTCTCTTAAATTTGGTGTGTTCTTCATCTTTACCATGGTTTTTGCCTCTTTAAAAAGTCAATAAAAATTACTCAAAAATATTAGTCATGAATTAAAACTCATAATTCCGTGCCCATATGATTTAGGGTGATGAATGCATCTTGAAACGCGTCGTCAATGGCTGCCCATGTGGGATGCATGCTTCATAACTACACCTCACCAAAAATACCTTAGCCGACGACTAATTTTAATTGATCAAAACAATTAATAACAATTTCCTAGTGTAAATATTTAACAAGTTTTCAAACCTAGCTAGCAAAATTTTAATTAGAAGGTGAGTGGTGTCAATCAAAGCCAGCACATGCAAACACAAAGTATAGAGTCAGCAACATACCCCCACAAAAACAACCTCTTTTCCGATAGAGAAAGAGACAATTTTGATGATGATCTCTTCAAACTTCAACGTCATAAATTAATTGTACAAGGAACAAGAGTGCTCTCTCACTACTTTTTCCTTAAGACTTCTTCACAATCTTTTAATATACATACTACTCTATGATTTCATTTCATCTCTCTTTTTAATTTTTTTCTCCCTCCTTTTCTCCACAAAAGTCTCTCTCAACTTAGTTAACCATTGATCAAGAATTCTACTAGCTAAAAATGGCGGAGAAGGTACTCAATTCTTCTCTCTTTGTTTTCCTTTTCTTTTATCCCTTTATGTAATTTCTTTATATGCATGATTTTGGGTTTATGAATTATGATCGTTACTTATATTTCACCGGCTTAATTTGGTAACTATCTTTGATTCAATTTGCATGTAACTTTAATCTATTTGATGAACTTAAACAGGTGACTACTATGGTACTCAAAGTTGATCTTGAGTGTCCTTGCTGCTACAAGAAGGTCAAGAAAATCCTCTGCAAATTTCCCCGTGAGTGATCATAATTTTCGCGCATAGTATTATTTCATGTATTAAACTTATTAAAAATATCACTATCAACCAAATTAATTATTTCTTGATTCACCTTTTCTCATCTTATTGATGAGCCTTTTGAATTATGCGCACCACAAGATCATGAGAAGACGTATCACCACTAAACATATATAGCAATGCACGTTATTATCACACGATTGCTCCATATATGTCTTAAAGCTCATTTTTTTACATAAAATAATAATATAGTGGCTCAATTTCAAAACTGAGTTATTTCTTTTTTATGGTTTCTAAATTTTTTGGGACAAGAGAAATCAGAAACCAGGTTTATGATGAAAAAGCCAACACGGTCACGATCACCGTGGTGTGCGGCAATCCGGAGAAAATTCGTGACAAATTGTGCTGCAAAGGTTACAAAGTCATCAAGAGCATTGAAATCAAGGAACCACCTAAGCCCAAAGAGCCTGAGAAAAAGAAAGAGCCCGAGAAGCCCAAAGAACCTGAAAAGCCCAAGGAGAAGCCCAAAGAGCCTGAAAAGCCCAAGGAGAAGCCCATAGAACCTGAAAAGCCCAAGGAGAAGGTGTTAGTAATTGAGAAGCCTAAAGACACGGAGAAGCCCAAGCCCAATGGGAAAGATGACAAGCCCAAATCAAACCCCGCACCTCCAGGCGAAAAGCCCAAGGAAGCGCCAAAACCCGACCCACCTAAAACGCCTGAACCCGTCCCGATCAATGATTACGGATATGGATACCCACCGATGTATCCGGGTCAAACGTGTTGCGGGCCATGCTATGAGGGCTATGGTGGCGGCCCATGTTACCATGGGTTTGGAGTCCCCCCTCCACCACAACCATATCATGAAGGTTACTATGGATATGGTCATGGATCAAGGGGTTGCCATGTGAGTAGATGTGATTACTATTTCAGTGAAGAGAACCCTCAAAGTTGTTCCATCATGTAATACTCATAATATGGATTATTGCTTTGGCCAATGCTCATTGCCATGATCAAGCAATAATATTAAACCATTTTTGGATTTACAATTTTTCTAATTTTGTGAAGGAAAACAAAGTTGTATACTTAAATAAGGAGATAAAGAAAAAATGATTTGTCATATGTCGTGATAGGATCATTGTAATTGGATGGTTATATGTTGGGTACGTAGATCATTGTCATGATATGAATATACAAATAAAAGTGGTTGCTAATCAATAGTGGTTCCTTATGGATCTTTTTTATTTATTTATTTATTTATTTCCACTATCAAACATTTGTTTTGCATTTTACCGTTTGTACGAATTCAACGAAAAACTCTTACGTATCTTATGTTTATACTTTTGCTTTTCGATATCGTTTGATTCAGTGTTTTTTGCATCAAACAATACATGATATCTGAAAAAGACGACTAATTTCTTGTAAAAATAGTAGCAATTTACACACATGTACCCGTAAAAGGAGTTCATAGGCCCTTTGCTATCAACACTGTGGCAATAATTACTTAATGGCTATGTTTGGTTCCAAGAGTAATGAAAGAAAAAAGAAGATAGAGCGAGAGAGAGAGCGATTTTTTTTTTTTTCCAGATGTTTGGTAGTATACAAACTTCTTGAAAAAGAAAGGAAAACTTTGAAAAGGATTAAAAACATTTACCAAACTAAAGGATTTAGAAGATCCGGAATCTTTTTGCTATCAGATTTTCATATTCTCTCCTAACAAATAAGTGGACAAAATTCAACAAACTTCATGAATCATGATGTATTTCTTAAATAAAAATATTTATCATTGTAGAGGATTTACAAACATAACTTCAACGGAATAGCCAAGAAAAGAATCTAATTAATTTATTGTACTGTCATTTAAATATATTTTTATCAGATATTTTAAAGTTTTATTGCGTAATCATATTAGAAGTGATTTAATGCCAAATGCACAAAAACTTAAAGTTTTCTTAGAAAATTACCAATCTGCAAAATGCAGAAAAAAAACTTTATTTTTCGTAGAAAAATTTCAAGAAAATATGACTTTCCTTCATTTTTTTTTTTTGTTCTTTTCCCTATCTTCGAGAGGAACCAAAGTGAGCGGAGTGAGATTGTTTTCTGTGTAAAATGACGATTATACCATAACGTTTTGACATGCAACTCTCCAGGCATGAAGGAAAATTAGGTGAACAATTCATGCTCAGTCAAACAAATTATTTACATAATATTAAAATGTATATTTTTACCTTTACATGCCAAAATATGCAAAAAAAAATAAATAATATTTCATTGAATTATGAGAAGGAGAATTTCATTGGTGTATTTGATGATATCACACTATGAAAAAATTACACAAATTTTTAGTTACAAAAACTGCAAAACAAATGGACAATCGTGATCTTTTGTTTTAGAGAAATGATCACCAAAGATAGGTTTTCTTGACAGTTATTTGGCAATAGTTGATAATGTAACAAAAGAACTTTTTGAGATGGCTACTTGTACTTCCTTGACCACATAGTAAGTGAACAAAGCCCATCTACATCTATTGGAGCTTCCATGCCAATTGTGATTTTAGTATTCCTATACAATACATTAATCCTATTGTACTAAACTAAAGTAATGTTTGCCTTTTTGCAGCAATTTAATATCCAAATCTTTGCCTTTAACTTGTAAGAGTTCACTCTATGCACTCTTAATTTTATTTTATGTATTTTTTTGTTAATGATTGGACTCTTACAATGAACTTCGGCAGCTCCTGCTTTAAAATAGCCGACAACAAATTACAATGACTGAGGCATAACAATGGAATAATAAAAAATTCTTGTAAAATTCAGACGACAAAGCACTATGATTCCCCAAGAGTTGACCTTCAAGTTACAAGATCTCTTTGTTATGTGCACGTTGGAGCCGAGGTACATATAACCTGCCTTAAGAATTTGACTTTCTAAATATCATCATCAATTAAAAATGAAGAGCTCAAGAGTCAACCTCAAAATTAAGTTGCACTTTCGGCACACGAGGAGTTGAAAGGACATAACCTTTGATAAATTTATCTAGCAATCAAAATATTAAAATACGCAATATGTACTAAACTATAGACTTAAAACTATAAATTATTTTATAAGATAATGTGAACTTAAAAAGATGAAGTGTAAGGTGCCCTGCACGTCTGCTAACAAAAGCTTATATATAAGTGCACTCACTAATTCCAAATGATAAGCAATTCAAAAAATAAAATGGGAAACTGCATTGGCATCAAATTTGCATTATCTGAAAATCTCAAGAAAATTGAAAGAGATTTTGAGATGAAGGTTAATGAGAACATTGCTTCCTCAGGGGCGAACGACGAGTTCTCGTCGATGCAGTTGGCTGCATTGCTGAAATCTGAAGAGATTCAGACACTAATTTCTGAGTTACTACAACAGAACATACTTAAACTGCCACCACAAATGGCTGAAGATTGCAGTGGTCAGAAAGTGAAGATAGTGTTGACTAAAAGTCAGTTGGAGATGTTAGTAAAAATGGCGACGGAGTTACGGTTGCGACGTAAGAAGTGGAGTCCATCTTTGGCTACAATTCCAGAACTATAGAGTGCTCCTGGAACTACATTATATATATATATATATATATATGCATTTGCTTGTCTTTTCTTTTTTGCTTTTTTTATAGTTTTTGTTGGAGAAGATTTGCTACCCCGATTTTCCGCAAAATGGTATAGTTAGAGAGTACCAAATGAGGAAAACTGAGAGGTGTTGAACTTGTGTAGTATGCTCATTTCTTGGAAAAAAGGTATATATGTTATTGGCTTATTGCTACAAGGAATGTAGTTGTTTAATGAAAATATAGTAGATGGAATTCTGTGTAGAAAGGTTCATATCTGCAAAAAAAATTGAATTCTGTGTGAAAAAGTTCAAGAATCAGCACATATTTTGGTGAGATTTTGCTCATATTGCAAATCAACTTGAGAGAATATTAAAGGTCTTAACTTTTAGGCAACCTAGAAACCTGGTTAGATGGTAAAGCACATCTGCATGGATACCACAAGGCTTTATTTCTCATGAAAAGACAATGACATGCACCCTTCAACTTTTGGTATGATAGACCTAAAAAGAGGTCCAATGAGTCATTTTACAGAGAAAAGGAAAAAGGTGAGTCACAAGATTGGTATAACTAACTTAGGAAACAAACTTTTTTCCAAAGAAGTTAAACATTTTAAACAAAGAATCATTGTAAAAGGCCTTTTGTCTCTTCTCATTCTAAAAAGCCTTATAAATTTCTGAAATTTGTGATTACAATCTCAAAAACACTATGGAAATCTATGCCAAGCTTCTGCAGCATAGATACTTCATTGCTGTGGCAATTGCTGTATCATCTAGCCTGGCTGTTTTCTTGACGGTGATGCCTCAGCTTACGACCATTCTCTCTTATTTCTGGCCTCTTTTCCTCTCAACAGCCTTAGGTTTGGTGGCAATAATCGTCATTGGCCAAATGTCGCCTATCTCTCATGAATTTCCCGGTGGCAGAGAGGGTGAAGCGTTCTTGGATTACGTTGCAGGGCATCCAGAATTCTTGGAGAATTACTCATAAAGAGTAAAAATCTTAATCCAATCATGTAAAGGCAACTCTGTTTTAACATATCATCATAGAACCGTTCTGATTGTACAAAGAGTTAATGATCTTTGCAACTATCTATGTAAAATCAAAAGAAAAACGTATCTGTGTTGTACATAAAAGTGTTAAATGAAGCCCCTTTTGGTTGTGCAAAGAAACTAACTGTTAGGTTTGTACAGAAGTTGAATGTACTAAACTATGGGAAGGACGAGTAGTCGTTACTTCATGGAGCGATATATATGTTAAGGTGATAAGTTTAGAAAATGAAAAGTTGAAGCCTTCACTTCTTATGTATTAGACGGTTCGGGCTTCAGCAGATCAGCTTTTGTTAGAGTTCCTGAATGATCAATATCAAGATTCTTAAACCCCTCCATCACCAGTGCAATATCTTCCTCGGTAATTTTCCCCATCTCTTTTAGTTTATACACGATAAATTCTGCAGGACTGGATCAAGGAAATTAAGAACAAATATGAGTTTTACTGTATTTATTGAGCCAAACAAAAGTATCAATTAGGATAAAAAATAAATCCTCTCCACGATGAGGTAAAAACCAAGTAACTTTTTTAACTTACCTCACAACTTCATCATGATCAAGATCTGCCGCCTCAAGATCTGTAATAGTCAATTTCCTCGTAAGAATCCAATTTACCAGCGATCTCCTCCGTCTTTCAGTATATAATTCAGCTATAGAACAAAATAACTGAGCCAAACATATAGTACTCATCAATATCCAGAACGACGCAAATATACGACCTCCAGAAGTCGAGAAGCTCTTGTCACCATACCCAAGGGTCGTGACTGTTGCGCATACACAATAAAACGCATCAAAAAGATCCAACCCCTCTTTCAAATTCAAGAAAAGAGTTCCAACAACCACGAGCACAAGCAGCAAAACTAAGGATGTAAGAAACTTGTACTTTGCTTTGTTGGTCTCAACCTCCTTAAGTATTTCAGACGGAGTACATTTTTCGCGCATGTGGATGGCCTTAACCAAAAGAATCTCCTGCTTTTCCACAATATAGTCCGCGGCTCTACTTAGAAGAAATCCAACAAGCGCCATTCCCGAGAACACAAAAATGCACGCTAGGAGCTTGGACATCACGCTGTTAGGTACGAGGTCGCCATAACCAACGGTTGTCATTGTAACAACGCAGAAGTAGATAGCATCGAGAATCCCATTAGTCTTCTTGCCCTTGATCTGATTTCTAACGAGGAAGAAGCATAAAGTTCCTAAAGCGAGATACGCTGTCAAGAATGCAACCACTTTCTTGAAATTGAGTTTATTTGAGGATATGGACTCCGAGGGCGGAAGGGATGCAGCATTATGATTAAAGCCTTCTCTAGGAATACTCGTGTAATGGGAAAATTCTCGTTTTGTTAAGATAACGCTGCTAGTAGACTGACACGGGGAATTCACGACTCCTGCTAGCAGAGGAGCTTCAACATCAATCTCAGCCATGGCAAGCTTTCAGGGCAACCAGAAAGTTTGCTGAATTAAGAAAATGCTGGAATGTATACAATTTTGATGTGATCAGTTGATAGCCCCATGATTTGTTCTGTAACTAAACTGAGTTCACAGGCCATGATGTAATAATCTAAAAGAAAGCTCTCACTTAGATAGTAATGATTTTTTCTAAATTCTCTTTGTGGTCCAGGTTTAAGAATGTCTTGAAAATCAAAAGAGAAAAACATAGAAATTAATAACCTCTACATGAGCTTCATTGTTCAAGATTTTATTGATTAAATTGTTTAAGATGCATCCCTAAATATCATCAAGCAATTGATACAAAAGAGTGACTGCTTTTGATTCATACACACTGTCATTTATTATTTTTCTTCGTGTATGTTCAAGATGAATCTGCATATTAAAACATTAGCCGAAAACCTATTATATTAACATTAGATCTAATATCAACAAAATAGAATTGCTATAATCTAATTTAAACGGATATAAATTCTTTATAAGCTTTGTTTCAGCTGACCATGCAATGTACAAACTTCAAAAATTCCATTCACAAAGAATAGCATGGCAATATGAAAAAAGAATGATAAAGAAAAAATTAAATTTAAAGATGTTGCATGTAAAGAATTCTCATACCTGAAGGAACATCAACTGTACTGTTTTATAATCGAGATGGGTAATAAATTAAGCCTGTTATTCAATCCCTATGACGTGAAATTTCTGTGTGATCATTCGTGAAAATATTCATCTTAATTTTTACCAATGAAGTGGATTTTTCCAATGGGGACATGAATATTTTTGTAGGTCTTTTTGGCCATTGGGTTTGATAGGGAAAATCTTTTGCAATGACAATTATTAAAGGACGTGCTACTTTCCGTGATTATTTTGCGTTGATCAAGTTTATCTCACATTCTAGTATTAATTAATGCTTAATTACCGATCTTGAGTATTTCTTTTCCAATTTTAAGGGTGTTGTATCGTGCAATTGCTACATGCCTCTGTATAAAATCCCGAAGTAGCTCGAGTGTTTCATTAATCAATTCCACCCAATTATCTATCTATACATCCGTGTGTGTACATATATAGGAGGAAATGCAAAAAATGCCCAATAAGTTTGGTGATTTGGCACTTTTGCCCAATATCTTTTTGGGCCGAACTTTTGTCATGTAGGTATCGACAATCGCCGCAGAATATGCCCAATCGGGCTCTGCACGGGCTTTTTGCCTACGTGGCATGCCAACAGACAAAACGTCATCCCACGTGGAAAAACAGAATGCCACGTGTAATTTTTATTATATAGCAAAAATTACCCCTATTTTATCTCTAATTGACTAAAAACCCCTATATTGTCTTAATTGGCAAAAACACCCCTGTGTTATAGAAGTCAATGCAAACAACCCCGAGTTAAATGCAAAAACTACCCCTGTGTAATCACTAATTGGCAGAAAACCCCTTTTGTAATTTTGATTGGCTTAAAAACCCCTGTGTAATTTTTTAATAACATTAATTTATAATAATTGCAAAAAAAAAAAAAAAGGAATTTCTTTTAAACCTAAAAAAAGAAGCATTTATATTATTTAAAACATCACCAAATAATAAATAATAAACATTAATACGTGCAAGTAAACTATCAATTATTTTCTCATTCTCATCACTTATATTATATAAGAAACATTTTCAAACCCCCCCAAATCACACATGGCGGAGTGCATCACAGAGGAGCTAAAATCCCAACCCACATGGCTCCTCCTCCTCCTCACACTCGGCCTCTTCTCTCTCCTCAAACTCTCTCTCTCCTCCCTCAACTTCCTCTACGTCAACAACGGAATTCCCTTTTTTTCTTTTTTTTTTTTTTAATTATTATAAATTAATGTAATTAAAAAATTACACAGGGGTTTTTAAGTAAATCAAAATTACAAAAGGAGATTTCTACCAATTAGTGATTACACAGGGGTAGTTTTTGCATTTAACTCGGGATTGTTTGCATTGACTTCTATAACACAGGGGTTTTTAGTCAATTAGAGATAAAACAAGCGTAATTTTCGCTATATAACCAAAATTACACGTGGCATTGTGTTTTTCCACGTGGGATGACGTTTTGTCCGTTGGCATGCCACGTAGGCAAAAAGCCCGTGCAGAGCCCGATTGGGCATATTCTGCGGCGATTGTCGATACCTACAGGGCAAAAGTTCGGCCCGAAAAGATATTGGGCAAAAGTGCCAAATCGCCAAACTTATTGGACATTTTTTGCATTTCCTCCACACACACACACACACACACACACACATATATATATATATATATATATATATATATATATATATATGATGGACCAACATAATAAATTGCACTTTAGCCCCTCAAATTTTGAAGAATTTCAATAATATTGAAAAGTATTATAAATGATCATTTTTGTTTAAAAAGTAATTTGCATTTTAGTCCTTAGATAATTGAAAATTCTTAAAATAAACCCAAAAGTATTATAAATGTCGCTCTCAGTCCAAAAAAAACCTTGCACGCGGGCCCGCGTGCTACGGAATTCTAGTAATACATAAAAGCAAATTAAAGTACGGATTAATAGTGAGCTGCTTTTTCAGTTATTCTTTTAAAAGACATATACTCCACTTCATATATATATATATATATATATATATGAAGTGGAGTATATTGGTTACATGGCGCTAACGAAATTATCCACGTCACACTGGTCAAGTCTCTAGTGGATCGTGAATTAGTTTTGAGTTCAAACCTGCACTATAACACCATTCATAAATTAAGTCGAGGCACTTTCTATGAAGAACTCATATACTTAAGTCAGAGAATGCTCGAAAAACTCGATCATGTTGGTCTTTGGGAGATAGGTTAAATTAGGTCAAAATCGACCCTTAGATCAAAAACCTTTGGATCGAAATTGACTTGTGATTATTTTGATGCATTAGGTTGAAAATAGCCTTGTTATTCAATATGTTGAACTTCACCTTCCCATACAAAGTCGCATTTCGTTATGTTGTAGCTAAAAATTATTATTTTACTCTCAAAATTACATACTTCATAATTACAATTTTACGCGTATTTATGATTAATTCTTTGCGAATAAAAAGAAAAAGAAAAACATAGGATAGTTTTTGCTATTACCCCACTATAAATTGGAAAAAAAAAAAACAACATTTTAACAAGCAAACCCAGCCCATTTGTCGAAAAATTATTAGGTACAGCCGCTGTACGATGACGTGGTACAGCCAAAGGCTGAGATTAAATACTATTCCTAAATTATAGGGAAGTAACTTCTCCACACCTCATCCCAACCATGCATTTATATAAATAACCGACTTGCTGTACCACGTCATCGTACAGCCGTTGCACCTAATAATCTCTCCCATTTGTCCCCCAAAAACAAAAACCACCTCTTCGTTTTTCACACCGATACCGCAAATAATGAGAAGCTAATTCCATAAAAAAGTAAAAGATTCAAGTTGATTTCTTCACGGTACGCCAGTATCTCCAGTTTCCTTTTTATTTATTAAAGTTAATATTAAAGTTGATTGCTGAGGTGCTCATAAACAGAATAAATGAAGCTTCATATCAATTTTTTATGTTGAGCTAGCTTCTGGGTTATTGATCAAATTTGTTGAAATGATGACCAACTTAAAAATTTGAATTCTCAATAATAGTCTAGCACTCAAAGATTGAAACTTGGCGGGATATTTATTGCTGTAAAGATTGTGTCTTTATGGACTTATTATTGACTTTGTTATGATTGCAGGGTATTGTCTATTTACTAGCAAAATGATTTTTTTTTTTAATAAGTGAAACTACATACAGAGTTTGATTTATGAGAAATTAATTATTGTTAAGTGGGCATTTTTATCAGTATTAATGGTGTCGGTCCTGTCGAAGAATGTGTGGATTAAGAGGCAACAATGCCCGTGTGGGGATTGGAAATGCTTTGTAACATATGAGGGAGAAGCCAATGACGTAAATGTGGGATCCCAGTCGATAGAAAATGATCCCGGGTCGTTACATACAATGATCGCCCCTTACGTGGGAATGGTGTTTAAGAGCGACGGCGAAGCTTTTGATTATTATGCGAGTTTCGCTAGGAAAAATGGATTTTCTATTAGGAAAGAGAGGTCGAGGTTGAGTCCTCAATTGGGTGTTTATAAGAGAGATTTTGTTTGCTATAGGTCGGGATTTGCGCCTGCCAGGAAGAAACAAACGGGGGAGCATCGGAGGGACAGGAAATCCGTTAGGTGTGGATGTGATGCTAAAATGTACTTGTCGAAGGAGGTTTTTGATGGTGTTTCTCAGTGGTTTGTGGTGCAATTTAGTAATGTGCATAATCACGAGTTGCTAGAGGATGAACAAGTTCGTCTGCTACCGGCTTATCGCAAAATACAAGAGGCAGATCAAGAGCGGATTCTTCTGCTTTCAAAAGCTGGTTTTCCAATAAACCGTATAGTTAAGGTTCTTGAGCAGGAGAAGGGAATTCAAGGTGGACAACTCTCGTTTTTGGAAAGAGATGTCAGAAATTTTGTCCAGAATCGCAAGAAAGTCCTCCTAGAAAATGACGCTTTGTTGATTGAGAAAAGAGAAAACGAAACTATGGATCTTCTCGAGGCCTGCAGGGCAAATAAAGATCTAGATCAGTACTTTGTCTATGATGTCAGTGTCGATGAAAATGATAAGGTTCAGAATATTGCATGGTCTTTTGGAGATTCTATACATGCATATGACATGTTTGGTGATGTTGTCTACTTTGACTCTGCGTATCATTCGATGAATTATGGTATGCTTTTTGGAGCATGGTTTGGCATTGACAACCATGGGAAAACTCTATTATTCGGTTGTGCTCTATTGCAGGATGAATCCACCCAGTCGTTTGCTTGGGCTCTTCAGGTTTCTGTCGAAGTTCTTTGACTTCGTTTTCTTATATATGCACATAAATTTGCTTGCTTATTCCGTTTCTATGCTAATGCAGGCATTTCTCCAGTTTATGAGGGAAAGGTTCCCACAGACAATAATAACCGACATTGACCCTGATCTCAAGGAAGCCATAAGAAGTGAAATGCCAAATACTAAGCATGTTATTTCTTTAAATAACATCATGTCAAGAATATCCAGCTGGTTCTCTCTTCCACTTGGCCCGAGGTTCCCGGAGTTTAAAAATGAGATTGAAGAGTTGTGCCGCCTAGAAAGTACTGATGAATTTGAATTTCGATGGAATCACATGGTTTCCCGCTTTGGATTCAATTCAGATAAACACATTGCTTTACTCTTCTCCCTTCGTGTTTGTTGGGCATTATCTTATACTAGAGGTTGCTTTCTTGCAAGAATGGATTCTTCGTCATATTCGAGAACTGTAGATAATTTTTTGAAAGGAGTTTTCGGAGCTCAAACCTGCTTGCGTAGCTTCTTTGAACAGGTATTATATCCCTTTTGGTTAAAGTATGTAGCTTCTTTATCTTTCTTCTACACCTTTGTTTGTACATTAACATACTTTTTCTTGAATTTGTAGATAGGAATTTCATTCAATTATAAAATTCAGTCACATGAGAAGGTGCAATATATGCATCTAAAAACATGCTTACCTATTGAAGAACAGGCGTGCAATATTCTTAGCCCTTTTGCATTTAATGCATTGCAACAAGAAATGGTCTTAGCTATGCAATATGCTGCACAAGAGATGGCTGATGGTTCGTATGTCGTACGCCATTTTAAGAAGGTTGATGGAGAGCGTCTTGTAATATGGATACCAGAAGATGTACAAATTCATTGTTCATGCAAGGAATTTGAGACGACGGGCACTTTATGCAGGCACGCGCTTCGTGTACTTCTACTCAAGAACTATTTTCAACTTCCAGATAAGTATCTTTTGAATCGTTGGCGTCAAGAGAGCTCACTTTTTGGTTACACTGGACAAAGTAATGTAAATATCAAAGATGACTGGTATCAGGAATTCAATTCTCTAACTGGGACTTTGTTTTCGGAAGCTCTGATGACTAAAGGGAGATCGGAATTTGTTCAAAGAAGAGTTAGTAAAGAACTTAAACGACTTATAAGTCAAGTGAGAGATATGCCAGCCATTGATGAAATCGTCCCAGATGTTACACTTTTATCCACTAAAGACTTGTGAGAACTTTATGCATAAAACGGTAGCAGTCATTGTATCAGGGAGTGGCTAGGTTTCATATATACAAATGTAATGGCTGCATAGGTAAGTAAATGTTGAAGTCAGTGAAAATGCTTGATGAGAAAAGGAACTTCGATGAGGTGATACCCTTGTAAATATCGTTAGATTAGTTATAGTTAGATGTTCATTATTTTGTGAAGTCTGAAGTATTATATAGATCTGCATTATGTTACATATGAATTGTTGAAGTCTAGAGTTTGAAAATCCTAACCAACTTAACTGTTATCAATGAATTATTTCCTAGTAGTAGCTAGCTTTAGGTTACAACATTCTTAGCAATTTATGCAAGTATTCCTCCTTTCTTGGTTTAATGCTCAACAAAAACAATACACTGGGAATCGAACAACATGATTTCTATTATTTGCTATGGGTAATTGATCATCCATTTTACCTGAAGATGTTCGCTAGATGACGAGAAAAAAAGACGTGCAAAAACAGGTTGTCAATATAAGAAGATGCTCGCCTTTTTGTATATATAGTTTTCTTTTAAAATTTCAGTCGACTTGTTCTTGGTAATTGCATGTATCACTTCAAGATTACAAGCTAAGTTGGAGATCAAGGGCTACATGGAGTATGTTTCCTTTGACCATTTCGACAATCAATGAATGGTGAGCATTTCTGCTTATTCTCGAACTATAGAAATTTTATTTCTGCATCAAAAATACTTGTTATTTGCTGGTAATTTAATGCCTCAACTTTCACTTGAAAATAAACACATTAGACTCTGCTGTTTTTTCAAGATTTAATTGTCAGTCCGGCAAGGACTTTCTGGCTTCATCTGGGACTCAAGTTCAGGTATTCTACATATGATGCATTCTTATATAATCCGAGTTTCATTTCGTAAAACTCTAAATTTTGTGGTATAACTCTGCCGTGAAATTAAATGCTTATTCAGGAATAACATGTGATAATATATTACAAACAGTGCTAAACAGAGAGAAAAATATAGCAATAGTTATATAGTACATATATTATTTTGTATATAGATAGTAGTTGTATGAGAATTGCGTGTTGTATATCAATTAGAGTTGATCAGGCCACAAGAAAGCTCCCATGGCAAAACCTCTTTTCTCCTCTAGAGTGCCATGAAAGATCATGCCATACTGCTGAAGAAGATTGTCCACTCTCCATTCCTCCATTTTCTCGTAATCCGCCTTCTTGTAACGAGGGTAATGCAGTGGCATTTGAAATGAATCCATTCTATAAATGTCACCACGAACATTTTGCGAACCTTTATCGTCAGTTTGGCCATTGAAAGAACCCTCAGCCTTCTCGACTCGAGTTCCCGGATAACCCCCAGATACTAGAATATCAAACACGAAGTGGAAAAATCGGTTCGTAGTCATTTTCTGATGGTTATCACTTAAATGGAGGATGAGTGGGAAAAAGGAAGATGATGGGAGAGGTCACAAGCTTTTGTTAAGTTTGAAGATTTTAAGGTGAGTTCAGGCAGTTGAGGACTATATATAGAAGAAAAAAAAGTTATTTACATTTACATTCCTAGATTATTATATTTTTAATTACATAAACCTTGAATTTGGCTTAAGTACATTACACTCCCTAAAATTTAGAAACGTGATGAATTAAGGAGTCTAACTTAGATATTCTAAACTTTTTTAGAAATGTCTCTAAAATTTGAATAGTATCAAGTTGGTTAAAGTTAATGTAGAGCAAGGGCAAAGAAGGTATGTTGGGCCTATTTGATATGTTGCTTCAAACTTCAGGGGGTGTCACTGATATTATTGAAACCTCAGGGGAGGTTTCTGATATTACACCAAACCTCAGGGGGTGTGAGTGATATTATTCTATAATTTATTAATTAAACTTTATCGGAGCCTTTTAGTATTTTTTTAGAGGATTTGGCAATTTACCTCCCTGTGTTTTGCTTATTTGGCAAATTACTTTCCTGTGTAAAATAAAATGGCAAATTACCCCCCTGTGATTTCAAAGAATTAGCAAATTACCTCCTTATATAGGGAGGTGTAATTCACTTGCTCAAATTTGAGAGTAAGAATGCTTTTTAGGCTAAAAAAGACAATTATACCCTTTATTTCTCAAAAAATTATGTAAATTTTTGGCTTAGTACTTTAACTTGTTAAAAAAAATGCAAAAAAATAAAACTAAAATTTAAAAATTAAGTAATGATTTCGTAATATGTATGTTTTATGATATTTTTCATACTATTACTTATAATATTTTGAAGAAAGGTTAAAATCAAATTCGACATTACAGAAAAGAAAATATTAGAAATAACAAGGGTACTTTGTCATTAAGTATAAAAAATAAAAATAAAAAAATTACAGGGAGGTGGTGTGCCAATTTTTAAAATCACCAGGAGGTAATTTGCCTATTTATTTTTCACAGAGAGGTAATTTGCCAACTTAACATAACACAGAGAGGTAAATTGCCAAAAACCCTTTTTTTAAGACCATTTCTTACTTATTTGCGCAGTGGGAAAGACTTTTGAAATTAGACCAAATATCAGGTGTGTGGATATATCTAGGAAATAATTAAGTTAAAAGATTAAATATTTAGACTTTCTTGACCCAATTGTATAGATAAAAAATGGTGCAATGATTAATTGAGATTGCCATGTATTAAGGATGATGCGTAACCCATTGAACAATCTAATCGAAAATTATGGTGAGTGGGCTTGATAGCTTATTGTTTCTTGATGTAAGTTTATTATATTTAATTGTTGCAAGTCTCTTTCTGTTGAAGAAAAACCTAAGTCACCCCCCCATAATCTCCGAGTTGCGTGTAATTTTAGCCTCGGCTAACGTAAGTTGTTCAATGGGCTTTGATTTCGTAGCACAATTGATTAAATTTAATGAATTTATTGAAACTAGAGAGTTCAATTATTGGCCCGGGAATTTAGGATTTTCGGATTACAAATTTAGATTATGTTACACGCGAGCAGCACAGCTCAGCAGACAAAATGCAGCTACTGAAATGGACATCTTTTTTACCTTTTCATTTTTCTCCTTATTTTTTGTAAATTAAATGTGAATATATAACTATCAAGTAAGTCTACAAAACTAGCATATCAAAATATCGTTTTGACAGTATAATTCGGTTCTTTAAATATTAGAAACTTTTCGCAATGTTTCAAAATCTTTTTGTTATGTTTCGGGAATTTTGTAAAAATTGTGCGCACAATATATATAGAAAATATTGTATGTTTTTTTTTCACAGAGTCAAAAATAAAAACAGTTCGATAATTTTCGAGGAAAATAAAAGAAACTTTGATCCATGAACATACCGTTTTTTTTTTTTAGATTTCTTCATGCATGGTGATTCATTCAAAAGCGGAATAGAAATTTTTAGTTACATTGAGGCAAGAATTTAAGTCTTCATCTTTAGTAATTGTAAATGATGCGCATGGTTTTTTCGATTTCGTGGCAATTGTCTTTTAAGATACATTGATTAACACTTGATATAACAATAAGAAATGCGAATCAAAATGTGTTTCGAACTCGAGAGGATTGTGTAATGTAATATAAAAAGAGAGAAAATCGGATGAAATGGACAATTTAGAATGGAATCGGCTGGTCTATTCATAATTATCAAAGAAATTTATTTGAAGTGATCGGATGGACACGTATGTTTTTATAATTTGTAAACCTTCTATTATGAACCCGGAAATATATGCGTGAAAACCCTCTCTATTTTAGAAAACTAGCATGGAATGCTATATGATATGATCTTTATTTAGAAATGTTTGCCTTATCAAATTTTCTCGCACTCCATCAAGGAAAATTGGTTAATAGTATTAACTTTTTAGAATACACCATGATGGTCTTCTCTTTTATCTATTATTATGCTAAAAAAAAGAAAAAAAGAAAGCATAATAGTCCAATGTGGTCCAATATATCGGATCATTTAAAATAATAAGAAAAACTTTAAACTTCTCTGTTATTTATGCATTTGAAAGTTCAAAAGTACGGGAGATGATATATACAGAGCAAAATCTCTCTATACAGAGCAATATTTTGATGTTTACTGCTATACCCCTCTTATATTAGTTATACATTTCTTTTCCTTTCAATGTGTCAATGATTAGTAGAATCTTTGGAAACATAATTGAAATATTCATCTTTCCACTTTATGTAATGGAAAGATTATCTTCCTTTCTTTAGCAATAATTAGTAATTCATGTATTTAAGTTACTTGATAAAAATATAATTAAGTATTTAAATCCATTTATGCATTAAAAATTTGTGTGTTACATTCTCAAAACAAAAAAAGGTGCGATGCAATAATTTTAAAATGTCCAGTTTATTAATTAATTATACAAAAGAATGAGATTTTTTTAGATTTAATGTTTATCACTTATTTTACACCAAAAAAATTGCCTTATGACAAAAATAAAAGAAGAACATATTGAAAGTAAAAATAATTTTTTATATACAGTAGTGATCATCCAGTTTGTAGTGCAAAAAAAAACTAATTATCAAAAGAAAAATTCTTTAGTGACCCTTCATGGAATTACGTGAAGGTGAAGCAAAGGTATTAAAAAAAATTATTAAACAAGACGACAATTAGCTAGTCACCCATTAGTATAATAGATGCATTAACATGTGTATTTACAAGCAACATAAATTTTAGCTCACCTATTTTTTGAAAAAAATCGCCAATTTTTTTTGCTAAAAACAACTTTCGAGATTACACGGTCATGGTAGGATTAGAAATCTAAAGTTTGAATATATCAAAATTTAGAGTAATTAATTATATTTTTATCAAAAATTAGAGTAATTAATTATATTCTTATTAAGTAACTTATTTAAATATTTATTAACTATTGCTAATGAAATGAATATATTCTTTCCTTTACATAAATTAGAAAGATGATTGCTTTATTATATTCTTAAAATTCTGCCAATCATTGGCACCTATTAAAAGGAAAATTAATGCATACCTAATATAGTGAGGGATATAATAGTAAATATAAAAGAATTGCTTTGTATTGAGGGATTTTGCTCTGTATATATCATCTCCCCAAAAGTAATGATTTTTGTCTTATCCAAATATATAATTTACCCCAATACAAGTTTGTCATTGGTCCCTCGTGTGCATTCAGATTCTAGTACTATGTGAGCTTCCAAGTTAATGTCCTTTTTTATTCTTTAGGCATAATTATAATAAAAGTTAATTCAAAGTTAACTATTAGCGTTGTACCTCAAAGGCTAGATGATTGATACTTGTTTTTGGGATGAATTGTTTGTGTAATACTCTTGATTTTATCTTAATTATATATCAATTTTCTTACTATTAGCATGATATTAATAATTGGCCTATGCAATTGAGATAGTAAGAGTTATTATTATTTTGTGTGAGAAGGTTCTATAGACAAATAAATTCTATTTCTAATTATACTCGGGACCCAATTAGTTTTTTACATGAGGTGTTTGTGAAGCCCATAAGTCATATTTTAGCATCCCACGGTTACTTAGGTTATAGTTATACACGGTTACTATTAAATTGATTATATTATTACCAAGCTGCTACCAATTTCTACTCATCCTTTCAATTTTCTCCACGTTCCTCTTCATTTACATAGCAGTTTCAAATTAATTGGCTCTCTTCTGTTGGTTCTTTAGAGCCATTCAACTTTGGTATTCTTGCAATATAAAAATTGTTAGGTATTTAAACCGACAAATACGCTCCCCAGAATTTGCGCATTTTGAAAATATGAAGCAAACCGATTAACGTGAAAACTCCAGAACAACACAATGATTTAACGTGAATAGGAACAACACAATGATTTAACGTGAAAACTCCAGATCTGCAGAACAACACGGGACAAGAGCAAAAGTTCTTTATATAGAAAATGGCTAAGACCTTAGAGGTTGGGACGAGATATGGACGACAACAAAACACAAATAACAACAGTCGGGAACTTGAGACTTAAGACCAATAATTTTTGGGTAACTAACTAATTTTCTATAAGTGTTACTAAAACATCATATAAACATGTAAGGAGTAAAAAGTCAGAAAATGTAAGAGCTTCATAGTTCGAAGATTCTTTAAGGACTTCGTACATGTGTAGAAACTCATTCATAATCGTTAAATTTAATCGATCTACGACATCTATCGAAGATTGAATAGGTATAAATAGCGTTAGAATCTCATATGTAAATCACCAAAAATGTTGTTAGCAATAAATGTCTTTCTACATAAATTCTCTTTTGTTTTTCAGCCTAACGACTAGCGTCTTACTACTTATATATTGATAAACAAGTGTCCTAACTTACTTGTTTTATGAAAATCATTGTGTGTCAACCATACAACATACTAAAGAGGCTAGGAAAACCAGAAACTTAGAAGTCTATAATTCATTAGAAGTCACATGTAATAGTTTGGATAACAAACTCTCGGTGCTAATGTCAAACAAGAACTTACATATTTGCGCTTGTCAGTAGGAGATTCGATCTGATGTTCTCGTACTCGTATCGTACCATATATATTCGATAAATTCATTAATATTAAGAATAATAAATAATTAATCATTTACAAACTGAATTAATTATCCCCAGCTTTGTACAAGTTTAATTAACAAGAAAAAAAATCCAGAGCCTAAGGATCCCAAATATTTTTTGTATAAATAAAAGGAAAACATATTCACTTTTACAAAACATCAAAACACCGAAACTGATTGTTGCAGTTACTGTTCATTTGAAAATCACCAAGCAAAATCAGAAAATGGGTAAGTAAGAAAACTATTGAAGATAAGTGCGAGGTTGAGATGGTGTCTTGTTTCTGCTCATTCCTGTCCGCATTGCCCTTATCAGACAACCGTTGAAATACCTCTTCGAGTTCATTTATTTTGACTGAAATTTCCACCAAAATATAAATCTTGGACCCGACTTTGAATCTACTCAAAAGAAGCCTCTAGTATACCGGAACAACGCAACCCTTTCACAAGAAATCACATCTCTTTCTTCTTCAAAGTATTCATTTGTCTGAGCAAAAGGAAATGGACAAGTCGACTGACAAATGAGCACCCCGTGAGCCACTTCGGGTTCAAATCTAAGAAGTGCCCAAATAAGAATTCTCAAGATCAAGCTCACAAGCATCCAGATTTCCTTTTATGTTAAAAAGTTTGAAGGTTATGCTATCACTTATGTATATCTCAAGATCACGTAGCTTAGAATGATCAATATTGTATTCTTGAATTTTTTTAAAGAATTATAAATCTTAATTAAAGAAAACAATATAAAAGTGCAAATCAAATTTAAAATTAAAAAAAAAAAACAAAAAATAGAGAAAATAATTCTACTATCTAGTCCTTAGAATGACTTACTAGTTGATGCTTTATTATAACTACCTCGAATATTCAGTCTCTACAATGACTAACTAATCGATATTGATTTTTACTTAACATCGTGCAACAAAATATACTATATGAAAATGTATCGACTTATTAGTTCTTACAATTCTACTCTAAAAGAGTGACATATCACCATTCTAAGTATAAAAAGAAATAAAGAATATAAGAATATAAGAGTAAGTAATTGTGCATTCTATATTACATAGCCATTTAATAGAAAACTACTTTGTTAGATAGTAATTTTCGTGTGTATTGCATTCATAAGCAATGATATATATTCAACTTACTCTACGGATCTTCACAATCCTTATATTTGGAAAATGCACATGAGATATAATATTGCAGTAGAGATTGAGATATTTGTACGTTCAAGAATACATTGTTAGTTTGTCACCGATACTAGTAAATCTCAATATTACGAGAACCATCATATCGATAACAACTGTTCTATTTAGAGTAGTAATATTTTTTCCAAGTACTCATGATTGAATTTATTATGTATGATATATGAACAAATTTTTTATTTACTTAAAATGATGATGTATAATGGCGATCAGTAGGAAATTAGATTTTTGAAAGTATGATTATTTAGGTTATAATTCCAATCATGCATTGTGCCAATATCAAATGCTTAATTATTTTGATAACTGAAACGTAACATGCAAAACAACTTTCCAGAGAAAACTCCGATCCAAAAAATATATCTATCTTATAAGATATATTATAAACACTGAAACATATGTGCATAAATCTATAAAAAAACACATAATTTTTTTTTATGATCCTTTATATCAATCCATATTGAATGTGAACTGTACATATTTAAAAAAGTAAAAGATTTGTATTTAAAAAAGTACAAGATTTACGATCGTGAATTTCCTTATAAGGTGTACAAGAAAAAAGATTTGTCTCATTGTCACTGATGGGCCTTGAGAATAGTGGATTATGGCCTAGTGGGCCTCCTATAATATTTGCCGACCTTAATACTTGTATATATATTGTGAAGTGACTGGCATGAGCAGGGCAGATGGGGGGCGGCTGCCCGCTGCCCTACATGCAGAGGCGGATAGAGCAAGATGAAATAGTAAGTGAAACTCATGATCATATTTTGTTCAGTTTACTACATAATTCTTTTTGAGTTATGTATATGTATGTATATATATATGTGTGTGTGTGTATTTGTTTGAAATTTTCATTTTATATACAATGTCAGACAATGATCTAGCGTCAAATATGTGTCACTAGTAGTTTTACTGCATGAAAATATGATTGGACATTCTTATGATCATAGCCAAATATATACTTGGTCATATTGAAAAACTGTTTAGAGTGTTGTATGTTGCATGTTGCATGTTTTGAGTTTTATTTTGGATGAAAATTGATTGTTAATCAGTATTTGCTGCACATAGTTAATTTAATTGATTCATAATTAATGAAACTGTCAAAGATTTGCTAGCTTTGGTATCAGGTGTAGCGTGTATGAGATCTTTCGCTGTGTCAAAGAATTTTTTGTTTTTAGTTAGTGTCATATTGAAACTTCTCTATGTGTTTTGCTTAGTTCTGACCAAATTTCAATCTGTGGAGGCTACCACTAATTTAGGTTCTTATACATTATCTATTTGTTTGACACTGGTTGATATTCACACAGAAGAAATCTTCCAGATGATTCATTGAATATGAAATTTGATTTGCTTATGCTTGATCATATTTGATAAAAGTATTCTTATTCTTACAAGATTTTCATTTTATTTCATTGACACAGGTCGAACGCCGAACTTCAACGATTCTTGTTCAAGAAAATGCAGTCAGATATGAATGTCCGCCAATTTCTCAAGGGGTATTCTGAGGGTCGACTTCGGGTGGCTGCAAATATTGAAGTTAAAAGACTGGCCACCATATACTCTATTTGAGTAGCATTTGCCTCGTTATGGTGTTGAATATATCAGTTGCTTACCATTTAAAGAGTATTTAAAGCTTGATATGTGGCGAAAACTTACTTGGCTTACCGAGTTGAACAAGAGTTAGGACTCTGACATTCTGTTACAAAGCTTCATTGAGTTGTCGGATGCGGTAAATGCTATGGCACAAGTTTCATTAGCATTTACGGCATCCGACATGTCGCAGTGAAGCTTTGTCACAGAATCTCCGCGTCTTAGCTCTTCCTCCATTCCATAAGCTAAATAAGTTTCCGTCTCATCTCAGGCTTCGTAGACTTTCCAGGTAGTTTAATTCCAAAACTTGAGAAGCCACAGTGAGGATGTGTGTATACTCTCTGAAAGGTAAGCAGCTGGAAAATTCAGCACCATGACGAGACAAATGCGACATCACATTCATGTTTTTTTTTGGTGTGTATTTGTCTTTCCCCTCTTCATGGTATTCAGAGCTACCTTTGAAAACATAAGGAGTTACCATGACCAAATTCGGCGTAGCTACTTGAAACCGGCCTTAGTCCATCTTAATATTAGATCAAAAGAGCAATCATCTTTTGTGGTTAATTGACTGAGTGGAAATAATTATCTTTATTGTCGTAGTCTGTCATGATATTCATGTGGAAAGAGGAAGGATGATTTTCTCACAGGATTGGAAGCTTCTCCCCTAACCACACCTAGCCAAATTCTTTCAAGAAGGAGCAACTTGAAATATCGCCGAAGATGTTCTTTCAATCACAAGCCACTGCTACTGTCACGATCGGGACGGGGTCTTAGGCTCACAATGTTAATTTTAATCGCTTTTACTGGGTACAAGACAATATATCCATGGATGTTAGACTCTTGAAATGTTTATGAATATGAACTTGAGTATCTTATTATGAAAATAGCTGAAGAATTTATCATCAAGGTTAATGGTTAAGTTCCCCTTATATCTCATTGAATTTCACTCTGTATTACTCTAAATACAACGCTTCATATTCCAAAACTGAATTGCGATCTTTTGTCAATTAACAAACTTATTCAAGAACAAGATTGTGTTACCAAATTCTGTTTGACACTTGCTTGAAATTTAAGGATTGCATTTCGAGAAGGAGAAACTTATCTTTTTGAAAAAGTTGAATCTCCTCGAGGAGAAAGTCATATCGACATGATACTGTAATATGTTCCAAGTCTGTTAGATTGGACAATTCAATAAAGATCAGGACATCATGTAGTGGTAACTTTTGTTTAGGTCATCCAAGATTCTCGTTACTTCAAACGTTATTTCTTTCTTCATTTGAACCAAAAATATTCAATGGCATTTTGGTGTGAGGGAAGTCAGTTTGCCATTTGTAACTCTATCATCAAAGCTTCTCATCCATTCTCATTGTTCCATATGTGTGTACCTTCAAAAGTGAAGAGTCTTAATAGAACCTAGTCGTTCATATCACTTGTGAATGATTATTACAGGATTGTAAGTTCATTTCTTATGGAGGACTAATTAGAAGCTGGATAAATATTTAATTACTTCCAGAATATGATTGAACACAATTTCTAATAAAGATAGTATTTGTCAAAAACTGATAATGTAAGAGAATACTTTGACTTAGCCTTTGAGATTATCTAGCAATTCATGTTGTTATTCATCAATGTTCTTGTGTCAACAAGTCTCAACAAAATAGGGTGACAAAAAGAGAAAGAAAAGATACACACCTATCAGAAGTTGCTTGGGCTCATGTTCACCTCACCTTGTTATGAAGAATTTTTTAGCAGTATTGCCAAAGTACATGTTCCTAAATCCATCAATGAATTACTGAGTGTACCAGAACGAGAATTGGCTGTATTTGAGGAGATTCAGGATTCAGTACAAACAGGGCTTGAGAAATGTTTGACCAACCAATTGCTAGAAGCTCGGTAAGATGCACGTGGATCTTCGACAACAAACGCAATTCAAATGGAAGTTTCAACAAACTCAAGGCTCCATTGGTGGCATCTGCTTAGGAACGTCGTTGCAAAGAAAATTAAGTACTACAATTACAGACTGTTTGAAGATTTACTTCATAAAGCAATTTGCCATTAGCATAGCCAAGAATTTGGCTGGTAAGATAGGACGAAGCGTTTTGTCGAGGGCAAAACAGAGTCTGATATTATAGCCCTATCTAACATTCCAACATGTCACTGGACTGATGACATCTAACCAAGGAGAACATTTGAATTTTTCTGGAATTTAGTTAGCTAATTGATTCCGTTTTTCGTATCTATTTCTTATACATATTAACAAATTCAATTATTTATTGTCACAATAGATGAAGTAAAATAATAATTATTTAATATACCTGTGTATATTTATCAGTGTTTTAAAAGGCGAAGGCGTAAGCCCCGAGCCACGGGGCGTAAGCTCCGTGAATTTTGAATTTTTATATTTAAATATACATATTTAATAAATAATAATAATTAAAAAATACATAGGATAAACGAAAAAAAAAATCATAAAGAAGAAAGTTGTAATAAGAGTGAGTCCCTTAGCAAAATAGATTCAATCCAATAAGACTTTGAGAAAATTGAAATATGAATTGAAGTACATAGACCAATCACATCAGTTTTATTTTAAAATGAAAACCTGGATTTTTCTATTTCAATTCTCGAAACCCATATGAAAAGTAAACATTTTGAAAACATAAAACCTCAAAACCAAAAGGTCAGGAGTTGAAAATAATGTTATTTTCTATTTTTGTTTTCGTACCTCTACGCAAATGAGGCCTTCATAATCGATAATTATACAATGTCAAATATGTATATGTATGAAGATATATGTTTGCACTTTCGAAGAAATGGGTTTGGAATCTTTTGATTTAAGGAGCAATCATACGATTTCCTCGTCTGTTGAAGAAATAAATAGTTGTCTTTTCTTTGAAACATATGAAGGGCTTTTATTGGCTTTAATTACAACATTTGTTGAAGAAATTAATATTTGACTTTTCTTTGAAACATATGAGGAGCTTTTATTGGATTTATATTTAGATCCATTTATTACAGCTGCATTTCCCACTACCTAAATTCTCTTTCACTGCGCGTTGCTTTTTAACTTGAGGCGCAAAAAAAAAAAACGATTTTTGCCCTAGAGGCATACGCTCAGACTAGGGGTGGCAAAATAGATCCGGATCCATGGATCCAACTGGATCCGTTGTAGATCCATCGGATCTGATCCACCCAGGATTCACCATGGATCCGAAACCAAGTTGATCCGGTAGGTACGCCCCACACCATTAACGCCTCTTGTGTGCGCCTCAGGGCATTTTAATGGGAATTAGCCTCAACCTACCTTTTTAAACACTGATATTTATATATATTTATGGATAAGTTAGCTTTTCCTTTTTAAGTCATTGTAATATTCGAACTTGTATTTTTATGATACAACAAGTAATGGAGACAAAATTATGGATTACCATAACGATAACTTCTTGTACATCAAGTTTGTAATACACATTTTGAAAGAATTATTTCAATGTGATGTTTTATTTGTACTTGGAGATAGTTTTATTTTAATTGTCTTACAAATTTTAATTGGTGATACTAACATAGTTACTTTTAGATATTTCTCATTAATTAATTTTCCTTTTAGTACATATATTTTTATGTTGAACTAATGTATTCAATGATGGGTTATTATGTTTTTTTTTTTTTTGATAAATTATAATCTTTTAAAGAAAAAAAAAAGTCGTTTATTATTAAAAGAAAAATAACTCTAAAATTTCATCCCTAAAAACTATATTCCTGGCTCTGCCCCTGAATATGGATAGAGATCTTTTTGATTATTTTGTAGAATTCATAGAAAATATTATTGCAATAGAAGCAGAAAAAACTTTATATTTCTCTTTATAGAATCAAAAATAAAAAAGTTTTTATATTATTCGAAGAAAAGCAGAAAAACTTTAACCAATGCAATATGTGGAGGTTGTGTGAATGCATTATAAGACTAGCAAGCCCCAAGGTTTCTTCCATGCACAAAAGTATTGCGGGGGCGTATATTACAAAATTATAAAAACCATAGTTTCGAGTTTTGACGAGTAATGGAGTCTTAACATTGTAATATAGTACTCTTACACCTAGAAATGAGTGAGTGGATGAACCGTACCTTGTAATTACCTATTGGCAAACATTTAGCTTCCATGTTGTCTTGATTTATTTGGTATCATCATAAGGAGAAAATGAGATTTCCTATTTGTTTCAGCAACAACTTATTTCAATAATTGAAACATGCAATACATTTGAAATTTTCAATGAATTTAGTTTTTAAATGATGTTTCATAAATAAAACAATATCACATAAAGGTTTACTGGTTTAGTGATTCTTAAAAATTAAACAAATATTTAGATTTTAGAGTTTAGGGGAGGAATAACAGGCACAAGTGTTGCATCATGTCAATTGGTGGAATATTGGAATTAGAGAAGAAAGTGAAATTTGAGATTTTTCTTTTTTGCAAGGCTTGCCTCAGCATTTAAGAATTAATATGAAATTAAATTTATTATTTATCATAAACTTTAAATTAGTAATTGAAGATAATAGTTTTCTTTGCGTCCAGCTTTAAAAAACAAACAATTTCTTTATTGTCATTCTTGCTTTCATTATTAAGCGAGGCTAGTAGAGGATATCATGTTTTTGCATTTACAGAATGTGTGCTCTTTTAGTTTTATCTTTGTTTGATCCGCAAGAAAATAGAGAAAAGTGAAGAATATAAGATTTTGCCGAAAACTTCCTTGCGAAATAAGTTTTTCTTCTCAATAATTTGGAGAAAATTATGATTACTTATCCTCATTTGTAATAGCTATATGCTATTATATAAAAAATTTCAGTTTGCTAATTTGTTACACGTTTTAATTTCTAACTTACCTTCACGATTTTTGTTAAAAGATTACAACTACATTAATTATGGGCTAGTGAAAAGACCTCTTAATTTATTTGACACAACTAAATAAAGTGATGGGTAATCTATTTTCACTTAGACTTCTTTCACTGTGCCGTGCATTTTTTATTGAAATCAAACTCATTGACATTGGAGCGTCCAAACTTTGAACAATTTTTTCCATGTTGTGCAATTTTAAACTAGTCGACAAAAAGTCATCTTCAACTTACTCTACAGATCTTCACAATCCTCATATTTAGAAAGTGCACATAAGATATTACTCTAGTAGAGATTGAGATATTTGTACGTTCAAGAATACACTGTCACCATTACCAGTAAATCTCAATATTCATCATATATATCGATAACAACTAATATATTCTAATTAGAGCAATAATATCTTTTTCTAAGTACTCGTGATTGAATTTATTATGCATGATTATTTAGGTTATAATTCCAATCATGCGTTGTCCCAATATCAAATGCTTATTTATTTTGATAACTGAAACGTCACATGCAAAACAACTTTCCAAATAAAACTCTGATCCAAATATATATCTTATAAGATATATTATAAACACTGAAGCATATATGCATAACTCTATATAAACATAGATACATATATACAGCGAATGATTATCGAGTTGGGTAGGACTGGTAGGACTAGGATTGTATTGAAATCTAAATATATATTTGCAAGAAATCTTATTGAAATCTATTATCTGTGATCAAATAATTCTAATAGGTTGAATGATAGAGGGTTCAAGATAATATTTGGGAAGTTATTACTTTATTACAGTTGGAGTACTAATAGGTTTCTTGCGGCTTAGATTTGATACCTTAATGAAGATTCCAATTATACACACTCCTAATTAGGAACCTCCTAGTAATTAGAGAACTTTTCCTACACTAACTCCTCCTAAAACCCTATTGATCAATAACAAACCTTTTCCTACTCTACTTATATACTTATGTACTTATAAATATGTACATAATTATCTAATTCTTATCATATAGTTCAAATAATTAGAAACCTTTTCTACTCACAAATTCACAACCATGTCATTCGTTAATTTCAACAACACAAAATCGAATAATTTAGACAACCTGAAGAAGATGACGTCGAAGAGATTTATGGAGTCGAAAGACGTGCAAAACCTCAAGCCAAAATATGCCCAATGGTCAATCTGCCATTATCTAAGTGCGGTCATGGAACAAGTAAAAAGAAAATTGCACGAGGAGCGAGAGGCTATTGATGCTACTCGCAACGTTATTGTTCCAGTTCCCACAAACGACGCTAATGATATCATACCTCCGGTCCACAACGACGATCAACCGAGTACTACTCCAGGAAATCTGATCGTGAGGTTGAAACTGAATGTAGAAGGCTCCATCGGTATTCCTGGGTCCAGTAACGCGAAGATTCCCGGTGAACGGACTTCAAAGAAACGTAAAAAAGAAGATCCCATCTATATCCCACATTCTAGCAACGCATGCAATAACAAAAAGAAAAAGTTTGGCGAACGTTCCATCAATACCAAGTGCAAGAAAGCCGTGGTTTCCAGAGGTGGGCCGTCTACTCCTCCTCAGTTGCCGGAAGAGTACAAGAAGGCAATCCTCGGTTTCTTACAAGGAAGTAATTTCTCAGGAGAGTTTAAACTTGTGATACAAAAAGTATTGTATTCAAGTGATTTGGATCCTGGCCAAAATCGGTTATTGATTCCCTCGAACCAAGTCGTAACGGTTGATTTCTTGAACGAGGAAGAGAAGAGAAGTATTGGTAGCCGCGATGAGAAGAACAATAATAAGTTGAAGTTTATGGAGGTTAGGGTTATTGATCCTGATATGAAACTGAGGATGCTGAATCTGAACAAGTGGGCGACGAAATCGTCGTTTAATTACTTGCTGAATGGTAAATGGATGGAGATTGTGAACAAGTGTAAATTGGAGCCTGGGATGGTTTTGCAGGTGTGGTCTTTTAGGGTTGATGGAGTTCTAGGGCTTGCTCTTGTTAGGTTATAACCCGTTGGAAAATAATTGATGTTTTCTTTTATTTGTGTTTGGTAGTTGAGATTTGGTTAGTTGATAGCTGAGAAAATATTTGGTGTATTTAGGTCCATACTGATGATATGGACCTAAATATTCGACATCTAAAGGTAACTCATTCGTTCGTAATTTTCATGACATGTTTCAGTGACTATTTATAACTCTGGGGACTTTCTCTTTTGATTCTGTAATTACAAAATTTCAGTACAATCAATGACCCTGTTCATATAATCGATTGATATTAACAGAGGAAAATGAAAAATGTGAACTAATAATTGGAAAATAGACGTACTTCACGATAGAAAATGCATAACAGCCCCTTGTGTCTCAGATATTGAATGTAAACTTTACATATATGCTCGTTCTGTATTTAAAAAGGTAAAAGATTTACCATCGAGAATTTCCTTATAAGGTGTATACGTACAAGAAAAAAAATCTGTCTCATTGTCACTCATGGGCCTTGAGAATAATAAGTGGATTATGACCTAGTGGGCCTTCTATAATATATATTTGCCTACTCGTTATAATTTTAATACTTGTATATATAGTTCTATATTGTGAAGTGACTGGCATGAGCAGGGCAGATGGGGGGCGGCTGCCCGCTGCCCTACATGCAGAGGCCGTAAGAACAAGATGAAAAAGTAAGTGAAACTCATGATCATATTTTGTTCAGTTTACTATAATTCTTTTGAGTTATGTATATGAATGTATATATATGTGTGTGTGTGTATTTGTTTGAAATTTTCATTTTATATACAATGTTAGACAGGGGTATGATCTAGCGTCAAATATGTGTCACTAGTAGTTTTACTGCATGAAAACATGGTTGGACATTCTAATGATAGCCAAATATATACTTGGTCATATTGAAAAACTGTTTAGAGTGTTGTATGTTGCATGTTTTGAGTTTTATTTTGGATGGAAATTGATTGCTAATCAGTATTAATTTGCTGCACATAGTCAATTTATTGATTCATAATGAAGCTGTCAAAGGTTTGCAAGCTTTAGTATCAGGTTTAGAGTTCACTGTGTCAGACAATTTTTGGGTTTTAGTTAGTGTCATATTGAAACTATGGAGGCTAACCACTAATTTAGATTCTTATACATTATCTATTTGTTCGAAGAAATCTTCCAGACGACTCATTGAATAAGAAATTTGATTTGCTTATGCTTGATCATATTTGATAAAAGTATTCTTATTCTTACAAGATTTTCATTTTATTTCATTGACACAGGTCGAACGCCGAACTTCAATGATTCTTGTTCAAGAAAATGCAGTCAGATATGAATGTCCGCCAATTTCTCAAGGGGTATTCTGAGGGTCGACTTCGGGTGGCTGCCACCACATACTCTATTTGAGTAGCATTTGCCTCGTTATGGTGTTGAATATATCAGTTGCTTACCATTTAAAGAGTATTTAAAGCTTGATATGTGGCGAAAACTTACTTGGCTTACGGAGTTGAACAAGAGTTAGGACTCTGACATTCTGTTACAAAGCTTCATTGAGTTGTCGGATGCGGTAAATGCTATGGCACAAGTTTCATTAGCATTTACGGCATCCGACATGTCGCAGTGAAGCTTTGTCACAGAATCTCCGCGTCCTAGCTCTTCCTCCATTCCATAAGCTAAATAAGTTTCCGTCTCATCTCAGGCATCGTAGACTTTCCAGGTAGTTCAATTCCAAAACTTGAGAAGCCACAGTGAGGATGTGTGTATACTCTCTGAAAGGTAAGCAGCTGGAAAATTCAGCACCATGACGAGACAAATGCGACATCACATTCATGTTTCTTTAGTGTGTATCTGTCTTTTCCCTCTTCATGGTATTCAGAGCTACCTTTGAAAATATAAGGAGTTACCATGACCAAATTCAGCGTAGCTACTAGGAACTGCCCTTAGTCCATCACTAACATTAGATCAAAAGAGCAGTCATCTTCTGTGGTTAATTGACTGAGTGGAAATAATTATCTTTATTGTCGTAGTCTGTCATGATATTCATATGTGGAAAGAGGAAGGATGATTTTCTCACAGGATTGGAAGCTTCTTCCCTAACCACACCTAGCCAAATTCTTTCAAGAAGGAGCAACTTGAAATATCGCCGAAGATGTTCTTTCAATCACAAGCCACTGCTACTGTCACGATCGGGACGGGGTCTTAGGCTCACAATGTTAATTTTAATCGCTTTTACTGGGTACAAGACAATATATCCATGGATGTTAGACTCTTGAAATGTTTATGAATATGAACTTGAGTATCTTATTATGAAAATAGCTGAAGAATTTATCATCAAGGTTATGGTTAAGTTCCCCTTATATCTCATTGAATTTCACTCTGTATTACTCTAAATACAACGCTTCATATTCCAAAACTGAATTGCGATCTTTTGTCAATTAACAAACTTATTCAAGAACAAGATTGTGTTACCAAATTCTGTTTGACACTTGCTTGAAATTTAAGGATTGCATTTCGAGAAGGAGAAACTTATCTTTTTGAAAAAGTTGAATCTCCTCGAGGAGAAAGTCATATCGACATGATACTGTAAAATAAAAGAGTTACTATGTTCCAAGGCTTGTTAGATTGGACAATTCAATAAAGATCAGGACATCATGTAGTGGTACTTTGTCACAGAATTTAGTTAGCTAATTGATTCCGTTTTTCGTGTCTGGAAATTGAAATTCTTAGGTGAATAAGCGAATAGTGTGGCTACTTCAAACAACTTATAGTATCGATTCTACTCTACCATGACTCGAGGCTAAGGGACAGGGAATCGAATCCAATCGGAAAAGAAAAAGGTTATGCTTCCAAGAAACCTACTTTCAAAATTTCAAGAGAATAAGAAGCAGCTTCTAGGAGGCAACAACAAAGACTCGCATTGTGGAAATTCCAGTAATGCTATTATGTTACTAAGGAGTCGAAGTTCCGGCCATCTGCTTAAGACTCGAAAGCAGCGGTATGGTCCAAGGATGGAATACTGACTTAGTAACAACTTGTGCCGTTTATGTTTTTGTAATTTCTCACTTTAGCTCTGAATATTTCTGTTGGATTTGGCTATATAGCAAAAACTTGTGATAATGTGTTGGCTGATATCCATTCGGATAAAACATATTATTCTCTGTATTTTTCACTGATATGGAATAATTGCAAGGATCCTGGAATAATACAACGATATTTGATAGTTAAAACATCTCTGAGACAAGCTTTTACTCTCAGAAGTATGCATATTTTGATATTATGAATGGCCTCCTACAATAAAAAGTTCCATATATATGAATTTTCTGACTATATGGCCAGGAGAAATATTTAATGTTCGTCAATCGAATCTCTCATCATAGCTCCAAAAACAAAGCGAAAAAGAAACAAAAATTCCATACATGTTTTCTCCTAAACTGTAACAGGACCAAATGCTTGATTTGAGGAAAGATAAGAAATGGAGAATATGTTGTTGTGATCCTTCTATAAATGTCACTGAAGATCTATACCTTTCTTCAAAACCATATCATAAACCCTGTCAACTTTGGCTGGCTCAATTTGGAACAAGGGATGAGCATCAGATTTCCCAGCAATATTTCCGCTCAAAATTTGTGTTGCGATGTCCTCCTGCATTTTCAGATACTGTGACGGAGTTAACCTGATCTCACGGCACAGTTGTAGCTCCTGCGGAACGTGGCGGTAATAAGAATTAGTTGACTATGGTTAAGACCCAAAATATGCCATCAGATATTGGTGCTACTGATTGGAAGAATTTGTTGAGTTTAAAATGCCATCAGATATTGTGCTACTGGTTGTATTACTTTTCTGCCTAGGTACATTCTTAAAAATCCTCGCATAGTTAGAGATACACGCCTAAAAGTTGAAAAAGGTGAAAAAATAGAAGCATCTGTGTAGTTCCTAAGTACAGTAAGTGTTTTTGTAACTATTCAAACCTTGAAGAAACCTATTTTGTTTGCTTCCATAATTATTCAAACAGTACAAAAGGTTTTTATAGTTAAAGCACATCTCAGGAGAACATACAACAGAACCCGAAAATAAGCAAGGATGGAACTAAGACTTACAGATTCTGACAGTAAATTGGCCCCGGGAAGAGACATAAAATCCAAATCACTTTGAGATGATAATTTAGCTTGGCCTGAAGGTGTCAAATTGGAATATGTCGCAAATGATTCTGAAGAAAATGGCATATTCAGACTTTCTTGGCTGCTTGGACCAGCCTGAGAACTTTCCTTTTGATGATTATTGGCTGCAGCTTCCCGTCTCTTCCGCTCAAGATATCTATCAGCTTCACCCGATGTACGACAACCAGAAGCACGTGCTTCCTGAGTAATCATTTTACTCAATTCAAGAATTTATCAAGAACACAGCTTTCATGCTAAACTTGCAAGCAATATTCAATTTTGTTCCAGATATCCATCTTTTATCACTACATTTCTGCTATTATGCTAAATAGTTCAAATGTATTCCATCTAACACTAGTACATGGGGTGAAGATGTAATTATCCCTCAAAATTAAAGTGGAAAAATATGTTTAGTTGAGCATATTGCTAATGTGCTTAGACCTACTAGTGGGTAAGCCTTTCTTGACACTGCTCTTCAAAGTGATATAGCTTTACGAGCTATGCAGGAATGATATAATTCGTCACTATTTTGCGATACAAACTAAACTTAAAAATGACCAGTTATCTTTTGCTTTGGAAAATACTTCAATTCTGGCAATTGAAAGAGACACTAATCCAAGTAAGAAATATTAGAGCTTTATGCTGTACTTTGGAATCATTCAGACAAGGCTTTATCTAACAGATCATGTACCTTAAGTTCTTGAATTCGCTTTAGAATCCTATATTCGGACACAACAGTTTCTAGTAGTTCTTCATGCTCCTCCTTGGAATGGAAACGCATGAAGACATCATAACTTCGGCATAAATCCCTCTCTTCTTGTGTTAAGTCCCTCTGGAATGGACTAGGATGTAGCAAATCCCTTTCCAGGATAAACTCCTTCCTCCGTTTTCTCTCATCAAGTCTGCCAAAAACCATCTTAATGGTAAGACCTTAAAAATACTAAACATGCATAAATGATGATCATATGTAAAAGAAGAATGCAGTAGTTAAGTGTAGATTCAGCACAAATCATCTGAAATTTCATCATTATGAGTATATATACAGGAACATAGTAGTTTGCCAAATTAGAGAATTGATGAATTATATCCTTAGCAACAGTAACACCTTAGTGGAAGTAAAATACAATTTTCCTTATTCGCTTTTAATGTTTTTTTCAAGTGATTAGGAGAAAACAATCAACCCCTCTAATACAAGAGAGTATGAAGGCCATGTATAGCATGGATTATACTCCTTCACCATGTTGATTTAACAAACTTTAGTTAATAAAAATAATCTGAGATGATGTGATTCAGAAGACACCTCTTTGAATATATACGAAGCACTCGGAGTTTCAACTCACGCTCCTCTTCAGTGTCAGTTTCTTTGAATTCCATGTCTGCCAGCATTTGCTCGGCATCATTGTCATATTCTGGATCAAATTCTTGCCTTTTCTGGTTATAACCACTTGCTTCCACTAAGGAAGGGGGCTCAATCTTAGCAGAACTAGGTTTTTTGCCACCAAAACTCCTCCCTGGTACACGATCAGCAAGAAAATTCTAAGCTTAGAAAGGGAGCAAGCTAATCAAATAATCAAAGAAAAATACTTTTGGACACAGAGCATGAGATAAATGTTGCTCACCCTCCGTTTTCAGTAAATCATTCTGATCCTTGACAGTTACTGTATCAGGTGCCCTTTTATTAACTTTTGCTCCTGCAAGATTTTTGCTTTAGAATGGTTCAAGAGTATTTTTTGAACTCGGAAGAGGAAATTGTACTTGTAGTGTTCTAAAAAAAAAGAAAGATTTCCGACCACATAGGCAGAATGCATTTGAGATTACTAAGTAAAACTTAATTTGAATTACCTGTCATGGAGCTGGAGGGTAAACGACCTGATGGGCTACTTTTGTATGAATCTTCAACTCTAGAAGCAAGAATTTAAAAAGTTTAGGAGATGTTTAAATATAACTTGCATAAGGTTTATGAAAGAAATGATAACTATACTTGATTTTCGAGGGGGAAAATGGGGAATCCTCCTTTAGCTGCAGTTCCCCTGAAAAAGGATCAACAGTTTATATTTGGATAGTCTTGTCAGAAACGAGCAAAACTTTAACAATTCGGAATCAAACCAGAAGGAATGCTAAACGTCTCCAATTACATTATTGAAGGAAAAATATCTTGCATTTTGACATTCTATTTAACTAATAAATAGACTCCCATACTCATTCTTTTATGAGGCCAAAGTATAGTAATCAACTCTTAAACCCAGAATGTACCAATAAGAAATGATTGGCACGCTTTTTTTTTTATGATTACAAGTTGAAATAATATTCTGTTCAATTAAAAGGCAGATGACATAAGCCATCTCAAAAATCTACAGCGTTGGAATCGGAGATTCTACCATACCATACAATATTTCCCGGTAGTTAGCAAAGTGCGATCAGAAAGTTCTCAAAACAGGTGCCAGAATCAATTTAAGTCACATCTAAGGTGCATTTACTTATTTAACACTAAGAAATAGTATCTCTTTAAAAATGCACCAAAGGTATGCCTTCTAAGAACTATAATATCTAAGGGATGCAAAGGTACAGAATTCAATCTCAGTTCACATATAATATGACCTCTTTCAAATCCAAAAAACCAGCATGCTACTTCGTAACTTAACAAACAATATTACTTCGTCAAAATGAATAAAAATTTATATACAATCATGTTACAACCTAAGAACAACTAACTATGTATCAGAAAGGAGGGGAAGATAAGAGACGTGGAAGAGCGGAGATGAGACTGACCTCCTTTTTCTTCAAGGTGATCTTTAGCCATAGCAAGTAGCTCATTTCTGTTTTTACCAACAGCATGAGTCATATCCTGAGAAAGGACATGTACTTCATCAAATACTTATGAATAAGAAATTTAAACAGCAACATAGTTATGCTAGAAGTCGAACCGGTAGAGGGAAGTAAGGAGAGTTAAGATAAGCATTCCTATAATGCTCAATGCAGACATCCTTTGTCTTTGTCCCGACATGCTCGGCAACTTCAGCCCAGTTTCCCATACCATACATTTCCATCCCCTGCTCATGTGATCCAATGAAGTTGAAAAATGTAAAATAAGATTTTCAATATTTTCAGAGTTTATGGATCAAGGATTGAATGAACATTCAAAAGGATCAAAGATCACCTCCAGAAGTAACATCTCTTCATCAGCATTCCATTCTGGACAAATGATGGGAAATGATAGCACATCCTGTATCATTCACAATTTGAAGCCCATCAGCACAATTAGTGAAGACATTCCTCGGTATTTAGTGATAACTGAATCGCAGATTTATATTCCAAAAATATTGCAAAATCCTTGGAAAAAAGATCATTCTGAAAATATATCACTTAAGATAGATAATTCCTTGGGAAGTAGTAAGATGAAACTAAGAAAGTCCACGAAAAATAAGTGTGAAAAAATAGATTTTATACATACCCATCGGTAGAAATGTATTCATATTTCAAGATTTGATGAAACTTTAATGAGACCAAACGGAAAAAGAATATATATATATATATATATATATATATATATATACACACACACACACACACACATATATATATACATATATGTGTGTGTGTGTGTGTGTATCATTTAAAACTCGATAAGATCTGTGACTTTAAATCTATATAGTTATTACAGAGCTAGAGTCTTTAGATGCACTGACCATAACCCGATAAGGGTGACCACTTTTATGAGGTTTAACCTCCGCACCTACTGAGAAACACTCAACGCATAGGTCAAAATCAGAACATACAGCACATTTGATTCGGATTCTCCCCGTAATATCTTTGTTACAGTAGTTGCAATGGTATAAAGCCTTCTTTCCATCACTGGTTCCTTGACCTGTGCAACAAGAGGACATGATACAAGATACTATGAGTACACGTAAAAGATAACGTGAAAAATAAACTCAACACCTACCTTAAAAGTCATCTACATTATTACCGTTGCCTAGTACTCAACTGGTATAATGGCTTAATTTGGGAATCCAGGCAGAAACACGTATAAAAGAAGATAAAAATTATTTAAGACTACACGTCATCAACTTTATCATCACCGAGTAATCAATGGAGGGCTTTATTTGCCAGCGACTTGCTTTTTTATGCGCTATTATACTATTTCAATTTTTGGGACATAAGAATTCAAGTTAAGCTTAATATATGTCGCTCATCGAATCTAACTTATAAGGAAGAAAAAGACCACCTGCAAAAACGGATTCTGAATTCTCTCCACTTGATAAGCTCTTTTTTCTCCTTGATCTGCCAAAAGGAATATTAGAGCATCTTACAGAAACATAGAATGGCGTCATGATTCACTACTCTAATCAATTGTGGTTCGAGAAGGCTAGAAACTCAATATATTCGAAAAAGAAACATCGTTCTTATCAATGCAATGCTCAACGTAGATTAGTGACAGAGAGGATAACTTAAATGCCAACAACAACAACCAAGCCTACATACGAGATAACTTAAATGCCAACAACCAAGTCTGTAATCTCAATTAATTCGTAATTAGAGTAGGCCATAACTTAAATGCAAATCGAAACCAAATTGATCCCAAAATATACAAACATTACACAAAAGAACTGAGTAAATGTGTAATTAACATTCACCAAACTTTCATAATTAAACATTAACTAAAAACTGTAAAACACCAATTGAAACCAAAAAAAAAAAAAAAAACCCAATGTACATTTGTAATATAAACACCTGTAAACAATCACATTACAACAAATTTGCATAATCAACAGTTAAAACACTTAAAGCTAACAAAAAAAATATGCAACTTCATTTACTGCAAACTGTGAGATAACTACAAAAAAAAAAAAAAAAAAGAGTACAAAACCTTTGAGTAGGATCTTCTTCGGCATGAAAATTTCCACGAGATCGACCCATTGAATTGTAAAGAGTTGATAAAACTGGTCAATCCCTATTTATATACTAAATATTTTTGCATAAAAATCGTGTCTTTAAGTATATATTGTAATATACAAAGTAAAAACTAAAATAAAATTGGGTTTTAGTTCATGGGTAGAACCCTAATTCAGACAAAATTGACGATGAGAATCAGATTTTTGCTGTACAATTTGGGTGTCTCTGTAAGAAGGACGACTGAGTAGAGAAAAGTCTATTGTATCTTCAATTTTAATTTTCTTTTTTATATTTTTCTTCCTTTTTTTTCTTTTTTTTTTCCTGTGTTAGAAATATAAAAACTGGCTGCAAAATCATAAAATAATTTGGGGTTCATTTATTTTATTTTGATCAATGACCAAATTCAAAACTTTAAAAATACTGAATACTGCCAGTAGTTTAGTGTTCTTAAGTTCTAAAAAACACTTTTGTTGATGTATTCATAAGTTTCATTTAATTTAGTTTGTTTATTTCTATTTGTCTATATAGAAAGAATAAGTGTTAGTTTATATTGAGAAATAGAGATATTATATCATACAAAAAAAAAAAATGTTCGTAAAGCATAATAATTTGGCCATCTGATATAGATATGGAAATTCATGCTGAACTTCTTGATAGAGCAAATTGAAGAAAATCTGAACATAGGTCGTGCATATATGATCAAGAATTAATTAACAGAGACGCATTATTCGATTAAGATGAAAAAAGAAAAACAATTAATAAAATCCATTTAGAGTGATTATAATTAATTTTGGTATCAAGAATTAAATGTAGTTGTCGTTGTTGTTACTTTTTGGCATCAACCAAAAAAAGAAAATTGCATAAAGAGTATCCTATTGATATCCAGTAATTAAATTACTTTATATAAAAAAAAAAAAGAATTATATTTGAGATTCATTTTCATTACAAAATTCTCAATTGAGATTTGACCAATTAAAATTCATTAACAGAAACATTAAAAGTAAGTCACTTATTGATTGAAAATAAACAAACAAACATTCACAATCACCCATACCCGCTCAACAGAGCCTATACAAGATTATTCAAATTGTATGTGAAGATTTTGTAACTAAACCAAATTGTGAAGAAAATGTAATTATCCCTATGTAACTACTATTGTAAATGTAAATTTTATAAAGATAGCCAGAAAAGATATTCAGTTACTTAATACGTTAATCAAATATGTCATGATTCTTTGGCAATTCACACTATGCCATGAGAATTTATAAGGCGGGACTTTGTTTTTTAAAAGACGAAATAGCATTAATACTTTCCCAGAAAAGGAGGCCCAAAATGATCAAATCAAAATTCAAGATTTTTCCATTGAAATACCAAAAAAAATTCTATCTTTGATGCAGTACATGAAAACGAAACTCAAAATATTATTTGGGTTTTTCCAATAACTATTTTCGTAATATTTTCAACATTTATCGCAAAGAACTCGAAAATTTGAAAGTTTCTAACATCTAGTAAACTCAAACATCTACTCAAAACGAAACTAGATTCATGCTAGTGCTATAATGTTATTTCCTTGTGGTTTTTCATTCCACAAATGACCATATGACTATCTAGAAGAGAACTGATATATATGCGTCTATAAGTTTTAACGTCCATTGTACGTGGAATGGTAGATCGACTTACCATTGGTACATAAACGACAGAATTATTGTATCTTTGGTCTTGTTCTCTTTACGCTCTTTTCTTGTTGCTACTGTCAATGATGCTCCTTCCCTCTATGTATGTCTTTTGTATCATTGATGTACAATATCTTATAGTTCATGGGACTGAATAAAGGTTTGCATCAAGACGCTTCATAATTCATAGTTTTATCAGACAGAGATTAAACCTCTTGTTAGAAATAAGTGAATGCAAGCTCGTCATAGTGTATGAATTAATTTTAATGTTACGAGAAGATATCGTGATAAGAGTTGGCTTTCGTACCCTGATTTTGCTGTTCTTTTGGGTTTGCAACAGAGTTGAACACCTCCTAGGAATAATGAGGTTTTAAATATGTTGAAGTTGATGCAGAGAAGGCATTGCAGCTATATGTTGAAGCTGAGAGAAGTTTGATAGTTCAACTAGGGAAGTTTTAGAAAAAAGCCCACTTAAAAATTCGGACTCTGTGCTAGTTGGTAGAGTTTGTCTATTGAAGGGAGTATTAATTTGAAGGAGCCGCGCGGTGCAGGAAGCATATTGTGCAGTAGGGCCAGGGGGTGTTGGAAAAAGAATTGAGGCCAGTCGAGTTAGAAGTCGAGGACGTATCTTATCAGCATGCCGAGCATGCTGGTATTAGTGGTAGTGATGATGGGGAGACACACTCGATGTGAAAGTGGTGTCTGAAGAACTCGAAGGGAGGAGTTTGGTTTTGTTTTGATTTCTATTTGGACTGATACGCGTGCCTTTTAAATTTACTGATATGATAGGAGTTGAGTCATTGGTTTATTTTACAATGTAATGGAAATATATATGGACAGTTTAACATTGAAAAAGCAATGAACAGTTTTAAGAAAAGAACGAGCTCTTAAGTTGAAAGTAATATGACAATGTCGAAAACTAAAGAATTTAAGCGTTGCTATGTAATGTAAAATTGAAATTCTAAAATCTGATGATCCTTCATTTGGATGAGTAGCCTATTCTTTGAAGTGGTAAGCTCAAGGGAGATACTCGAACTTGCACGAGTCATGGCCTGCAATTGGTAACAGAACATATTAATTTGTTTGTGTTGTTGTCATCAAGGATAAAAAGGTAAACATAGCACAATGTCTAACCATCAAAAGGAAGTTAGAAAAAGAAAGAGCATATTCCCAATATCAGCCCTCATTATTGTAAAATGTTGTGAGTTGATTTGAGATTGTATCATGTGTCATTCTGTGCAATAAAAAACTTGAAGACACAAACCTCTTTGCGACCGATATGGCGTCTAGTACTTTATCTATATAGGATAAATAAAGTGACAAACGATCTGATTTATGTTCTAATATGTGGTATATTTGAGAGTGCTGTTTGTATATGAAAACTATAGATCAATGAGACAATGACTAAATGAAATTACACACATCTAAGTCCAGAGTGATGTCTACGTTACAGCTATAAAGAGAAACTCGAAGTCATCAAAAATTTATTTTGGGCAAGTTGTTATAGAAAGCCTGAACGAAGCTTGTCATTTGAGATCCAGAAAAAAAGGGAAGGATACTTTATCAGTAAGTAACTAACACATGGGCTGTTCCGCTTAGCACATGGACTAATCCATTAATAAGAAAACTAAGATCTAAAATTTTCTGTCAACTTTTGAGCAAATTCAACAATTTTTTTACATCTAAGTTTAATATTAAAAAGTCTGAAAAGATTTAGATCATAGTTGGTAAAATCCATGGAGTTGAGATTTCTTACTGGGATTGACACCAGATAAAATGGCAGCCGAGTTGAAATAGCAACTGGCTCCTTTGTGCTTCATATTTTGATAATAGCTATTGAATGCATAAGAGGCGTGATCCTTGAGTGTGTTGGGAATGTAACACGGCTGCTTCTCCTGGATCTTGTCGCACTTTGCTCCGTTATTACAAGCCCAGTTCATAGCCGCCACTAGTTGGTCGTCTGGTGTTTGCTCGTCTGCTATGCAGTAGTCCTCAAACTGGGCATCTACGTAACATCATTTAAAATTTATCAACATTGTGAAAAAGTAATGTGTACTGTCTTGGACATTAAATTTGTGAATCCTACTCTAACAATCAATAGATGCACATTTTCTGAAAGGAAGCTGTATCCTAAGAAGTTCTCAAGTTTTTAGAACATAGTCTAATAGGCTAGCTAATTAATTGAAGATGTCACAGATAAGTATAAAAATGAAATCAAGTTCGATTTACGTGTGGTGGCGATTGTGGATTAGATAAAAACACCATAACTATCTACCAAATGCAACAAAAAACTATAGAAGTTGAATGTAAAGTAGAGACTTGCAATGCAGATCTTGATTTAGTCATAGATAATAATGTTTCAAAATGATGAGGATAAGGAATCATAGCTCGAATTGCGATGAAGAACGTTACCAGAATTCCGCAAGATTGCGAGGAAGAAGACGAGAGTGATTAGAATCTTCATCGTCATCGACATTGAGGTGTAGTTGAAGCTTTTTCCACTAGACTTCAAAATTGGAACAAGCAAAATCTATTGAAGTGTTCTTGTATATATATATGTGTGTGTGTGTGTGTGTGTGTGTTTCTCTCTCTTTCTGTGTGTGTGCGTGAGATTGAAAATTTAAAAAGTGGTAATAAGTGTGAACATGGATGTATTCTATGTATCTTTAGAAAATTTGATACCATGAGTAAATCTTTAGCATTCTTTTGGTCTTGTGACAAATGACTTCGACGTGATTTATCCTTTGCTGACTCCTATTGGATATGGTCACCAACAACCTTACATTAATGGGAATAAAATTATGGGATTGTAGAATTTCAGTTGGATTTTTGGATTTTTCTTACAAATGATTCATATAAGTCAAAAACAAATTATGTGTGCTGATCTGTTCAAATTACTTTCACCTCCGTGACTGAAGGTATTCATATTCAGATAAATTATGCAAGTTCCCTATTTTATGCAAGTCTATCTTGGAAGAATTTTTTTTTGATAATAACTTCTCTACAATTAGTTAATTAACAATTATGACAAAGATTTTTTTGTAAAGTCACTGTTAAGCTGACATTACATGTTAAAACTTAAAACTGTTCTGAATAAGCTCAAAAGCTAAGCAGAAACTTTTATTGCTAGAACAATTGTGACCTCGAGATCTATTGTAGACTTAGTTAAGTAACATTTTTTTTATATTATATCGTGGTATAAAATAAAACATAAAGCATAGAGTTTTCCAGATTGCTAAAGAATCAATGTCACCTTACTTCTGAAGGGAACATAAAGCACCAAAAAAGATAAATTCTTTGACGACCCTCTTTTTTTTTGTTCTCACGTGTTTTCCAGATAATCAGCAGTGGATTATTACATATTGCGCATGTAAATTTCAAACCATTGTTGCACCTTGATTTCACAGCGCGGCACTTCTTACTAGGGATAATAATTACATCCACACTTCCTACACTTTAGTCTAATTACAAAGAACTTTTTCTTGTAGCTTGAATAATTACAAAGAATCAAAGACATCTCCTACGGCTTTGAAAACATGAAAAATAAAAACGTATTTGAGGTTTTTACGTAACTAAAATATTATATCTATCGTTTCTCATAACAAAATAATTGGCAGCCTAAATCCTGGACGGTCCATGATTCAATGAAAATATAAGCAGTTTGTATAAAACATGCAGCAAACAACGAAGACAGAAGACAAGGACTCACTTTGCACAACAGCACAAGCATAACACAACACGAAAATATACATTTGTATCCGAACTATTTCATGAGCACACTTTGTACGATACTAGAAATTAGCGCGATAACAAATTTGACATCAGTAATTCACTATAAAATTACAAGTTTCATGCAAAGTCAAACATATAGAGATCTAATGTAGAGAATGACAAGGCTCAAGGGATTGCCCCAGGAGATCAGTTCTCTGCTTTTGAAGATGAGTCGTACATATTCTTGATGAGGTCCTGGATTTTACTGTACATCATCTGTGAAGGGTCACTTGTACCTGCACTGCTCTTTGACGCCCTCGAACTCTCTTGAAGCTTAATCTTTTCGAACAAGTACTGCTTCTCAGCTTCAGCCTCGTGCAATCTTTGCTTGAGATATCTACTGGCATAATCCTCTTCTGACTTCTCGGTTTTGGCAAGTGCAATTCTTTGTAGCCTTTCAGCTTCTCGCCGGGCTTCATTGGCCTTAAGCTCAAACATATCAGCCTCTGCCTCTTTAAGTCGTACAATACTTTCAAGCTCGTCGATTTGTATCTTCTTTCTCTGCCTTTCCATCTTTAGTAAAGCAACTTCCCTAGCTTTATCCTTTAGCTCTTGATCACAAGCCTCTACGGATAAACGGGCCTTTTTGACCATTCGCATCTTTTCCTCAGCAACCATTTCCATCTTTCCGACAGCTTCTTGCACTACATCAGCTATTTTGTTGAATGCTTCCTGTGGGGATATCATTCTCCCAGCTTCTTCATTTTCCTGATTCTTTGAGGAATCTACATCAAGCTCTGAAAGAAAATAGTGGAAAGAGATGAGTTAACAAGTCAGAAACAATGCAGAAACCTGAACAGGTCAACACAAAGTAAGAGAACTTTTGTTTACGAAACTGAATTCAGTTATACATACATTCGAGAGAATATATCAAGATATGCACATAAAAAATGCAGAGAATAGTAACACAAATATGCAACGCTAATCAAGTTCGTCAGTAGATCCTGGAAGGGTAGTGGCCTATATGACATGTCAACCTATATGCAAACTGTGGAAATTTCCTTTTAAAACAAAACTTAATTATGTGCATCGAGTTTGAACATTTGACTTGCGTGGAAGTCATGTTTCTAAACCAAATGCAAAAGCCAACTGAACCCTCAGTAGTACCAAATACATAATCCATGAGTACTTTTGTTTCACCTGGTATACAAAGCAAAGGCTAACCAAAAGATACAAACTAAAAATATTTCTTGATGTCGACTGGTAGTTCACATATACAAGTCAATACATAATATATGACAATGATGTACACACCAATATAATTGATGTGTCAGGCTTCATCAACATAACTACACCCCCAAAAAAGAAGAAATCCATCTCGGAAAACAACAATATTGCTGCACCACATAAAAGCTACCTGAACGCTACAAGGTAAAGAATATTTTATTCTGATAAAGCATCGTGCTCCTTCACCTTAAACAACATTATGCTTGCAACATTGTAAAGAAGGGTGGTGGTAAACATGTTACATAGAGTTTCACAATTTGAATGCTTCATGTTCCTTCCCTCAGGAAAACAACGTTCAGTACAACTGCTACAGAAATTATTGCAACAAAACAGATTTCTGCTCAAATCACTAGATATTAATATGTGGCTAGCTAAAACATATCCTCTAAACATTAAGTGTCTCGTTTTATACAGAAAAAATATGAACTGTGAAACTGAAGAAGGAGAGGGTGAAAATTAACTTCACACTACCGGAAGCTCCCCTGTCTATAACAGCCCCGACGTAAAGCAGCTGGGGAGATGAATGTGAACACTTCTGACTACAACTCAAATGTACAACTTCAAGAAGCGTTAAGACAGAAAAAGCCAAGCAAATATTGCTCGAATGCATTTCCAAACAAATTGAGAACACCTATATACGCGCGCGCGTGTGTGTGTGTGTGTGTATATATATATATATATATTACAAGGGAATAGGTTCCCTCTCACACAGTAGAAGTTATTTTGGTGTATTTACTAAAACTCTCCCCAATTTAAATACCATCTACATGAAATAACTAAATCTGAGGGTTAAATTTGGAAAAAAGATGTAATCTTTTGTTGGTTGTGTACCAATAAAGTGTTCTCCAAATTCGCCCCTATTTCATCATCCATGTTTAGCTTCTAAGAGCCTTATATTGTAACTTTTTAACACCACGGTCACAATTCTTTTAACTTTAGCCATGATCCAAAACCACCTCCTAAAATTTAGGCCGATAGATATAAATATAGTGTATCACATTCAACACCTCTTTCCTAATTATACTAATTCAAAATTTTAAACTTCCTTATCTATTTTCCACCAACTCTGATCCTTATTCCTACTGTATCCAATTCAACTCAAAAGCTTAAGGTAAGATATTTAAGGTTTTCAGTTACATCTACTCAATTTTCTTTTTGTTTTTCTGCACTTTCAGCATTTGAGGAGTATCCACCGTTGTCGCCTCTCGCTCACCGTCGCCCAGCCCAAAACTTAAGGTAACAAGTTGGTTCCTAATTGGTTTTTCTTCACATGTTTAACATGCATTTAATATTCTATAAATGCTTAGAGAATTTTATTCGATATTGTTTTTACCAAAATCATTGAATGAACCAACAAAATTTTAGTTTGACGAATTAATAAGTAGGGTATTTTATGCAGCATAGTTTCAATTCATTATTTTTCAGTTAGGCTCTGATTTATTTCCCTTTGTGTGACCACTGGCCTAAATTCTTGGTTATAAGGCTATGTCGTAATTTTAACTTTTTGAAATAAAAGTTGAGGGTCCACCTTCATCTGTAATTTATAAACTAACTGCACAATAAACCCACTGTTACTTCATGGATCTCTTTGTTTTGGTTGTTTTGAGAGTTTTGAACTGAAGTACTCGGTAAGTGATTGGGTTACTGGAGAATATTTTGTTCATTTTAGCATGTGATATGGGACGCTACAATAATTTTGTTTCCTCATTGCAGCTAAGTTATTCTGTTAGAAATTGGGTCAAGGTTTATAACCCGACAAATTCCACATTGCAGCAGCTGTATTACTATGGCGGGACTTGGTTAGTGTGTTTTGTTCTTTAGTGTTTCTAATATCTTTGTTTAGTATTCTTTTTTAACATAATTTTTTCCGTGTAGCGAGAGTTATTACTTTTAGTATGCCTTTTTAACATAATTTTTTCTGTATTGGATGCAGTCTTGCAGATCTAAGGCATCTTTCCTATTTTAGATTCCATCAAGTGCGGATGGATTTGTAGTTTTGTACACTTATCATCAACTTGGGATTAATAAGTTTGTGGGGAAAGTCTTGAGTATCCTTGGCTATTATACGCCGACAGGGGATTTATAGCACTTTCTTGGGAATTTCTAACTTAATTCTTCTTTTTTCTTTCTTTTGGAGAATTATGTACTTTCTCAAGAGATTGTCATGCTAATGCTAGATTATTAAACACATTCATATTGTGTTTTTGGATAATTTAGAATTTCTTAAATACATTTATTCTGTCAGTGAGGTGGTGCTTTCCTTACAACTTCAACATGGAAAATCCAAGGCTAAAGAAACTTTGATACATTCCAACCACATGTCATAGAGATTTAATCTTCGTTGGCGTTCAGCAATTCTTTTTCCGAGTAACCTCAGGATATTTTTAAATACGTTCGCTGAAATTTCATATTCAAATACTTATCTTATGATATTTCTAAATTTGAAAGTGTTCATCTGGCCAAAGGTTTGTAACTGAGTGTATTCATTCATTTTTATAACAGTATAGATTGCTTACTTTTGCAATTTATGAGTAATAGATATTCTAATGTTCGAGCTTAATTTTGTGGTCAAGTGGTTACAAATGGTTTTAATTAAGTTTAGAATACCTTTTGCTGTGAGCAATATGTAGAAACAAATATATAAATCAATTCATTATGGTTGCCTGAAGTGCAGTTAAAAAGTGAGTCTATACATACTCCATTTTATACAGTAAAAGTGAGTATATTATGTAAGTTAAATAGGAGTTGCTGCATATATATGATTGCTAAAAGTGACGGTATACAATTTAGAGTCTAAACTAACTACTTAAATATGGCTATGCTTATAGCAAGTCTATACCAATAATTGTTGGAACTTTAGTTAACCTTATTAAACGAGCAACTACTCTTAACTGTATATCCTAAAAAGAATAGAGGTAAGTTTATTTCTATCTTATTTTTACTTTTTATAACATAAAACAATTAATACAAAGAATGCGTTAAAATAAGCTACTCTGTTTTTATCAAAGAACACTTTGCACGAGGTCACCGTGTGCGCCTCGGTGGCTAGTATATATGTATATAAGCAGCTCAAACCACACCAGCTGCCACTATAAACCAAGTTCAATCAAAAGAAACTTTAGACATTATAACCAGATGGAATAATCCACCATATAGACAAGAACTTTATTGATTAGTTAACCAGCTAGAGCACAGTAGTTTTAGAATTATTTGCATTCCAAATTCATTTCTCTGAAAAACATGCAAAAAGGTCCTGGAAATCAACGTAGTAAAACAGTACTATGGCGATATAACCTTGAGAAAACTTACCTTGAAAAAGTATTAAAATCAATTTGCAGGCCATTCCTTCTACTACTCCACTTTTCAGCTTTTCAATGAGCTCATCACACTTCCAGTACAATTTCCTGCCTCTTTGATCTTCACTCCCACGAAAAATTCGGCTAACATAGTCAAGCTCCCTCATCAAAGCATCCCTATCCCAGGTTGGTGCACAGTGCTGAAAGACATCTTTCACCCACCCTAACAGCTCAGATGTCTTAGTGCAAGCTCGGCACCTAAAAAGCATCTCCGCTGAGCTGGTTCCGTTCTTAGTACAGGAGCCCATTCCAATCTGACCATTTCTAATAGCACAATCGGTGTGAGTCCAGTGGGAACACTGATCACAGCCAATCCACCGGCATGTGTTGACCTCAAAATCAAACTTGTTGCAGATCACACACATGCAAAGATTGCAAAAACCATTTCTCTTTGAGCACAGCCCACAGGCGCAGTCCTCTGCTGGCAGTGCACTTCCACATGCTATGTTTCTGCACCTCTTGTACAAGAAAATGTCAATGAGAGAAGCTTGAGATAGGCTCACACTCGGGTGCAAAAACGCCTGGATGCCAGTCTTTATAGCAACTAGAATTTCGAGCTGAACCCTATGTGCTATAACCAGAGTTTTCTCTGTCAAATCACCCCTGCTCTGAACCAGATTCTGCAGAAATAGAAACTCCTCTCTTTGTTGAGACCCGCCTAAACCTTCAAGAAAAGCACGAAGCTCATTCTTAAACTTGTCCAAGTACTCGTCGGGGAGATTCTGCATCCTTTCAGCAATAACCTCCACTCTCTCTCTGGCCACATCTCGAAGAGACATTTTATCCGAGCTCGAAATATGCCGGGCAACAGAATGCTCGTAACCGTTCTCCCTTTCTTTCTCCTTCTCCAGCTTCTTCGCTAACAAGGCATCAGCATTAGGCCAGGTCTCGCGCGAACTGGCACTTTCAGTTGGGGATTCACGATTCTGGTCAGAGTTCGAGCCGCGCTCCTGAAGATTCGGAGATCCACAAGCATCCGGTGAAACTAGGGAGAGCGAGGTGTGAAGCCCCCCTCCCCCGGGACGTGGCTGCTGACGTGGAGGTAGCATCGAAGATTGGTTATTGAAATAAGACCCAGAAGGTGTTCCCATCAGATAACACCTTCACTAACCTGGAAATAGCAAAAATTAAAGCTCAATTAAGCAAAAATTAAGCTCAAGTCTCAATCTTCTCGTAAAAATGCAAGCTTGAAACATTAGACAAAATAACTCTCGTTAAAAATGAAAACTTGCAATTAGAACAAGATCGATCAAGCCACAGTCTAAACACATAAAACACAAAAAATCTAGAACAAAACAAAAAAACATACACTATTTACATTCAAAACTAGATCTAGAGCTATCGAAAACCAAGTGTATATATAAAAGTAAAAAAAGAAAAAAAAAACATTTCAGTCGATAATTCAAGAACAAAAGTATTGTTTCTTCACCTGAAGAAGGTAATTCGATCTGTTGATTTGATTCAATCAAGCCTTCTTCGAAACCCTAGCTCACCTTAAAGCAATTTGGGGGTTTTTGTCTTTGACTTGTGATTATGTTTTTTGTTTTGTTTCGTTGAAAATTGAAAACGGTACGCGATAACCGGGTTAGGCGACTTGAATTTTGACTTTTGCATGCTCACTTTTTATTAAAAAGAAAAAGAAAATCTCAATCACCCCTCAAACTCGAGTTATTAACTTTTTTTGCCCACTAACTTTGGCAGTTTGGGACTTTAGTACGGTAACTTTTTGGGTCGTGGTCTTGCCTCGAGTTTTGTTGCACAATGTAGGTGATTTGCATAATTTTTCAAATATAAGGGTTAGTTTGTGTAATTTATCCATAATTTTTTTAATTCAGTTAAACTTTTAAGCAAAATCGCGAAAATACCCCGTAACTTTAGGTAAAAACGTTTTTTGGTGTGAAGATTTACACGCGGCAAAGTATTTTTATACATGGACAAGAAATTTGACAATTTAGCGTCTATGTAACTAAAAAGCTCATTTACAACCCGATTGGACATATTTTGCATACGAGACTTATATAGGCCAAGATCATGGCCCAAAAAGTTATCGGGCAGAAGTGCCAAATGGCTAAAGTTAGTGGGCAAGAAGAGCATTTCTGACTTATCTTTTATCGCCTGTTAAATTAAATATAAAATAACCACGGATCACAAAAAATATTCTTTTCCTCGAAAAGTATCGAAACGTTGCAATTTTAACCTTATTAAAAAGAAACATAAAATATTCATTATGAGCTCGCGTGGATGGCCTATTCATTTTATCCCCGTATAATAGTGGTAAGGTTATAGTGGGGGTCCTTAACTTTGTGGGGTGTTTGGACTCCAAATGTTGCCTCCCATTACACAAACAGTAAGGAGCTATATGTGGCTTGGTTCGCTGATTTATGTGGCCCAACAGGGATACAATTCCATTTCTGCCCTCAAAATATTTTCTTTTTTCCCTTGTATGCCATTCAACATTTTTAAACTTCAGAGATTCAATGATTTGCGTAATATACTCCCACCATTATTTTCCATATTAAAATTGTGTTTCGGAGTACATGCAAGGAACATCTGCGCTAATTATACAAGGATCAAATAAGAGTCAAGTACACCATTTCAACTGCCAAATCTCGTTATATGAAATCAACTATTTCTATGTGTTAATACTTCAACAGGTTCTAGTAATAATTGTGAGAAGTAACACAAAGAGGGTAAATAAACACTTCAAACTGTACCTAAAAGTTTTAAAATTTGAAGATAAGTTTTAATTTACTTGTTTCCTTTTTCATTCTTACCTTTTCCTTTGTAGTTCTTATACTTCTGCTTGTCACCAAATTTTGAATGGAATGTTGAATCATTTTTTTTGTCTGAGAGATGGCTAACAACAGCCGCTCTTAAAATTGTCTATCTTTCATTTTTCTTTGTTTATACTCTTTTTTTAGCAGTCTAGACATGCTTGTGTTATGGTATAAACATGCAGTTCTCCTGTCAAGAGTCTTGTTACCTATACAGCCTGTCCAAACCAGACCCAAAAGGTTTCATAATAAGAACAAAAGTTATGTTCTGAGCTGATAAAATCAAGTCAAATGTCACAGAAGTCCTCACCCAGAAGATATGTCAAATGCACCTTGAGAGTAACTCACAAATCACGTTATGTAGCATGCATCGGATTAAAAGAACACGTCATGAAAAGCGGTAACTTAAGAGAGAGCGTGTAAACCTTCTCAAGCTGATTCATTTGCAGTACAAGAATATTATAATCTTCAATCTCTTAGGACGAATTCATTTTCCATGAAAAAGGGCCTTGTTTACTAGATAACAGGAAGCACGACATGCCTAACGCATTAAATTATAAATAAATAAAAAATTCAGCATCAGATAATTAGAGATGCTCGAAGAATTGGAAAAACGAGGTATTTGAAAAAATCTGCAGTGTGCCAATTATCTTTCACCAGCAAAGGATTATATTTTCTTTTCCCTCATCTGTATTTGAGTAAAAAATTAAGCAAATGGAAAGAAGCAATTTCATTCATATCACCAGTAGATGTACTTGATGGAACTGATAGATCCTTATCTCCACCAGGAGGACAAGGAAGAGGCTTCCTCCCTTCTTTCGAAGCTTTCCTTATATCTGCCGCTTTCCATACTGAATACTTTTTGTTTCTGCTCAATCTGTAATAGTACAAAAGTATTAGTTAAAAGAAGTGACGTGTGTAGTAAACAACTAATGAGAAAAACATTCACATTAAACCAAATAAAAACCAATCACGTGAAACAACCATCACTATAGATACTTCAAAGCAGTTTGAGGAACTTACATCAGGGTGAACTTCACCTAACTGAGTAAGGATTTCAAAGAAAATGCTAGCAGCATAGAAAGTTTTTGCAGTATTCCAGTAACCAGCAAACAAATATTAACAACTGAAAAGAACCAGAATAAGATAATATAGGCGACAGTCGAAAAATCTGAGGTCCATAGTACTGAATTTGAGGAATAAAAGAGACTCTGGTCAAGCCAGTAACGTGAGTTGATTCGACTCACAAAATAGTTTGAACTGCGGTCAGCAACTTTAGAAAGGAAACATCAATGCATGCCCCCGTTTTCATTTTAAAAAGAAAAACAAGTAAACTAATTTAGTAGAGACTTGACATCCATCAGAAACAAAGAACAGAGCAAATGCAAACTACCTAAATTCTTGCTCCTTCAACACAATGTGACTTTCCCAAAACCATACACATGGCATGTAAGATAGCTACAATAAACTTACTCGTGCAGATATCAAATTGTAATATCTCAAAATAAAAAGAAGTTGGTAAGATCCAGTATCCACAAAATTTTGGTTAAGTTGGGAATCAATAGAATAAAAAGAAAAATACTATCAAATATGCATCAGCGAAACGAGGCACTTATGAAGTATGAGTCAGAAACCTAAGTTATCAGGATATGTTACCATTGTACAGTTATAGAATCTGATTTTTATCCTTGTAGTAACTGAACACATAATACTTTCTTGGAACAGTTTACATGAGAATCCTGGTTATAGGAATTTATCTATTTTTTCTGCTTGATCTGTAAGCAAATGATATATTACTAGGTTTCCCAGAAAAATTATTTCCCTGAAACCATGCAGTACAAGTGGTTTGGTACAACTAGAAGCCTATAACACGAAAAACTAGTAAACTTGAAAGCATGACAAATGAAACAAACATGGTCCTCAGAGAAATAAGACACAACCATTTTCAATCTCCATGATACCACAACTAAAATATAATAAGGAACTAAATCTCATACGAAATCCACTCGTCCACCTCTATCTCGCTTGTCTGCTTTCGCAAAGATACTTGAGGTAAACCCTTCCACATAGAGATGATCATCAGGTCCCAACTTCATTGACTTCTTGTCCTGCAAGATAATGCAAAGAAAGTAAAGCCTCAGAAGGGCATAATATCAGGTTGCTATGATTTGGTAGACGTTCAAATAACGAACTGATAGAATAGTGAAATAAAACTACAAAATGTGAGTAAGCCTGGAGTAAATATACGGGAAATCTTAATGAAGTAACATAATTTGAATTTCACAAAGCTGAGCTACAACACCAATGCAACAAGGTATTTGAAAGACTGCCTACTACATAGACACACAGTTGACGATAACAGGGTTTTAATACACCTTTTAATACATTATAACAGACTGGCGATGATTCAATTCGGTAAAATTGCAACTAAGGGTCAATTCCTACTTGCTGCATAGTTCTTGAGATGAAAACCTGCTCTAAGCCAATAAATCACTAATACCTGCTTATCTACATGAGCAATAACTTATTGTTGAGACCTTCTATGGTTCAAGAAAAAGTGTAAAGAACTATCAATTGATACAAAAGGAACATCAAAGATCTAGATTTGTTAGAACATATGTTTGCAAATTCTTTCTTCTTCGACGAACTAGAGCTTGGAGAATCATATTACATAATTCGTTCTGTTCCCAAACATGTTAATGTACAGTATAGTAGCAATGCAGCATCACTATTATGCAAAAGTCAATTGACTCACAATCATCTGATTCATCATAGAGACAGATCCAAAAGATGGCTAATTAGTTAAGCTGTTTAAGCACATGGATACACATTTAAATCGAAAATGGAAAATAACCAGTAGCAAGTTAAATATGGAAAAAAAACAAGTAATAAGTTAAATTCCACCATATAGGGATAATTGAAAATTCCAAAACAAATAAGTAACAGGAGTTTTGGACCTACCTTAAAATAGGCTTGTTCACAGTCTTCTCTATTCTCAAATTCTGACAACAACATATGGGGTGAAGTAAGAAAACAATAAATCATGGTCAGAGTGAGAATAATATGAAAAAAGATATTCACATAATACTTGTAACAGTGCATTTACACCTAGATAAAAATAATATATTTCCACACAGAAGCCATGTTTTACAACCAGGGAAGTCATCAATTAGAATTCCATCGCATATCTTAGTTGAAAATAAGTTGGAATATGGTATATGCTTGCTACGAGTCTTGTCTTAGTATGGCCACTGGAAAAATGGGTTGAAATAACAAGTTCACTTGGATAGCAAAAACTCTCTCTCTTTCTCTCTCTCTCTCTCACACACACACACACACAAATATATATATATATATATATATATATATATATATAGCTAATCATAATTGTTTGGCATATATGGTCCATATTTCCAAGTGTATTAATTCAATTTCTCCAACTTTGATGGTGGAGGAAAAATAGACTCAATAGATAAACGACAAGAGGGAGAGAGTTTCTTTCCTACCCCTCCACATCACCAAAACACTTGACGAGTGTGCCACACTGCTCCTTAGGTGAAGGATTAAACTATTACACGATCATTTTCCCTTCTCCTCGCCCTCATGATACTAAGCATATCCTGAAATAACTGTACAGGAAAAGAAACTCACCTATAAGAGCGTAGCACAAACTGTCTCCAGTTTTGTGATCTCGGACAAACTCACCGCTGCAAGCATAAATAGTAATGATAAACACAAGAGAAAACTTGACAACATATAAATAAGAAGATGGACATATCCTGGAATTGAAGAACTCGCCATGTTACAGTTTCAAATCTTGAAAAAATTGTGTGCAAGTCTTCATCCTAAACAAAAAAGAAAGCATGAAAACTACTACATGTAATTGATGCCACGTCTACAGAGTAGTTAAGTTCACAATTAAAGCATATTGAGAATGGAAATTCACTTACGTCTGTTACTGGATTCAGTTTACACACAAACAACACTTGTCAGGAGGCTTTGCTTCAGAATCAGGAATGTCCCCCAATCTGTTGCATACAAAGTTCATAAGTTTAGTTTCACAAGTCAGACTCAAAACATGTAGATGTTACTCAATTCTTCATGAAACACAACATATATTAATGTTATATGAAGTACTTACAGTCTCAAGTACGACTGCACTTGAATGAGCATCCTTTGCACACAGGACCTCCTTCAGCTCTTGTGCATCAAATTGCTCATCCATAGGAACCTAATCCTCTTCCAATCGTCATTAACCTAGAGCAATTCACATCAAATCCACACCAATATCTCCAATGATGAAATAAGGGTTCCAATACAACCAAGAACTGATCAAACACATTGATTGGATTCATGTTTTCTTATAATATCATCAGGCTACTTATAAGCCTTCTCTTATGCATTCCATCTCGGAATGACAAAGAACGAAACATACTCTATGAACTGTACAGATAAACTTTTTAAAACTCAAGAAGAAATAGATTTATGTGATTACCTCATCTTTTGGCCTTCCTTCTGGTGAAACATCCCTAATAAACACAGAAAGCTGAGAAGGATCATCAAATGGATCATCCACGATGAGCGTATGATAAATTCTGTAGAAATATGTAAGCAGTTAAATATAAACGGTGAAGAAAACTAACACATAATTCAAAGTATTTAGTAATTGATAACCTAATATCTTGGCAGGGTTTGCTCTTTTAATCTACAACTGCGTCATTTATGTTGATAAGCGTGTCTAGACCTTCAGCAATCTCTCCAAAAACCTTCCAATTAAAACCTGTTTCTTAACTCAAAAGTATTATCGCTATACGAAGTCAATAAAGTGGTTACTAAGGCAGATATAAGTTTCTGACATGACAAGTATTTACCTACAATTGAAAAATTTTACGTGTCTCTCGCCTCGCATGTTCCAACTATTTACCCGACAAGTTATACTTAAATTAGACTATCTTATATGCCTTATCTACAGTTCCCACCTCTTGTCCCTAATAAGTGAGTAACATATTGATCCCTCAACTAGAAGATAAAGATGTCACCTACAGTAATCAAAACAAGACTATCTGCGTACGATGCCGACCTGACCTTTCTTTTTCATGTTTATTTCCTTCTTCTTTTTGTATCCATTGGCAAAGTCATGGGATTTAAAAGTGAAAATAATGACATCCCAATGTGCAAAGACACTTTTAAATCACAGAAATAAAAAATGTAATAGAGCTTCGCTGCTTCTTAGCATGCACTGCATTGGAAAAGGAATCTTTTGGTTCCTCACCTTCTTCCAATGTTAAGCAGAATGGAAAGAACAAGTGAAAATGGAACATGGAGAAGTGGGAAATATACCTATCTCAGCTAGGGCTTTAATAGCTAAAAGATTCACAATAAGACTCGCCTATAAATTTGGGCAAGAGCATGAAAAATAAAGTTCCATATTCACAAACTTAGAGTATGTTTTCCATCTAGGTAGTCAATATCATCACGCAGGGTGATATAACACTGAAACGGGAGAAAACAGTAAAAAAGTTAACACAAAAGCACATCTTAATGCAATCTTCTTTCTCTTTTATCAAACATAATTATAATAGAGGAAGTACCTGAGACGCATTCATATCTCCCCAGCACTAGCCATGGCAACAGTACCAATCTTCGACATCCAAATGGATCTCATCACCGAAAAAACGTGCCTGATCACCATATAAGAATCTGAAATAACAGGTAGTGGCAGTGTCAATACTTAGACAAATGATCAAATTGTGGTCTAACGGGTTAACTTTTTAAAGCTACGAACACCGAAATCCATCAACACTGCAAAATTCACAAGCTCAAACTCTGCATTTCAACTAGAAACACACAATGAATTACTCAAAGCAACCACTTATTCAATTTTTTCTTACTTGTAAACGGAATCGCCACTGGTCCCCGTCCCAGTAGGATCCCCTGTTTGTACTGTGTGAAAAAGGAAACCACAAAAAAACTCTTGCACAAGAAAATGCAAACAAGAGAAGCTTGAGATAGTCTGGATGCATAAATGCCTGTATGCCAGTCTCAATATTCCGGAACAGCAAAAACTTGAGTCAAAATAAGAACGTATTATGCTCAGTCTCAACACAAAAAAATTGCAAAAAGTAAAGAGTAATAAAGCCAAAGTCTGAGAGAAGAATAAAACCTACAGCTAACTACTTTACTTTCTCGACATTATGAAAAAGAATATAGATGATTCAATTGCAGACTCTGCGTTTTTCTTTAAGACAACAACTGTAACAACAAACAACTATTCTTTTGTTAGTATAAAGATACTTATGTAATTCTCTCAAGATGATGTTGGCCATAAGTCATATTTCACTCTTATATTGGCTCCAATCAAACAAATCATCTTCACTATCATATGATGGTTTCACAGGGCTTGGAGCTGCTTCTACGGTATCGTCATTTGTTGCATCATCAATGTGCTCATTTTTCGCTCCTTCATCATCATCATTCAAACCCCTCTCTTCTCCCACTTCTTCTCCTGTCAAATCTATTGATTCATCCTTATCTGCATTCTGATTTTCTTCTGCCGCAATTTGCTTTAGTCTCTCAATCACCATATTAAAATGGGAGTGATCTTTAGGACGATTTGTCAGAGCATCACGAAGCATCATCGGATGCTGCCTTTCTTCCTTTTTGTACTTCAGCTTTATTTGCCGTCTGGAACGACCAGGAAAAAGGTGCTGAATCATAGATAAATCTGTCCCAAACTGCTGCACACCCTCATAGAACAATTCTGTGTCCTGTTTAGACCATCTTGAGCGGGGTTCTTTGTCCATATAGGTCTGATAATTTAAGAGTATGTTGCTTTCAGGAATTTCTTGTCCATCATCATATTCTCCGTCTTCTCTAGAATTAAAAGTCTCCTCTTTATCGTGGCGGGCTGCAAGATTATCATTACTTTGCTTTGTTGCAGATTTTCCAGCAGCTGCCTCTTCTTTTTTCGTTTGCCGCTCCTTGTAATCTGCAAGAATTAATAGATCCCTAAGAGGCACCTTTTGGAAGTCAATTTCGTCTTCAGGTGTTTCAAGCAAAACCTTGTCCACTCGTCTTCGCCGAGTAGAATGGGAGAACTTTTTAGGCTTTGCATCTGGACTCTGACCTGATGCTTCTTTGGACTTCCTCCGCTTTTTATCAGGTTTTTCTGTAACATCATGAGGCCCTTTAGACTTGTGCCTCACCTTTTTGGTATTGGATTCAGTTTCCAAAAGAAACTGATCATCAATGTTGTCCTCTTCTATAGGAGAACCTATACCAAATTCATCCGATAACTCCATACCAGAAGGGATCTCATCTACCTGGTCATCTAAACTTGTTTTCCTTTTCCGTGGCCGTAAGGATCTACCAGTCTCATTCACTTGGATGGATCTGCTATCCTCTTGCTGCTGGAGGGAAGGATTTAATGCCATAGGAGCTTCTCTTCTTCCTGTCTTTGCACGGCGTGATGCAAGTTTTGCAGGAACTTCTGGTGCACCACCCTCCACATTAATGACTGAATCCAACTGGGTTATATTCATGAGATCCAAAAACTCTTCATTCAAAGGATTCTCAGTGGTAGCTTCAGTGGGGTCGCTATGGCTAAATCCTATAGATGACAGATCAAGAACATCATCATGCTCAAATGAAGAGAAGTTCTCGGCAGAACCTATTTCAGGTGGAACCGGTGGTAAACCAGGTTGGTCGGAACCAGATTTGCTGCCAGCGCTACATATTTTTTTCTGAGTTTGTAACTTTGGCTTTGGTTGAAATTTTCCAGTTCTCTGCACAGATTTAGTTGTTAGCTCAGAAATATTCACGGAATCCATGATATCCATTTCTTCGTCCATTCCTCGATTATCCACGAAAATGGCTCCTTCACTCCTACCAATGATAATCTCATTAGAAGTTAAAGGATCTGAGTCCGTCGTCGGATCAGGACACATCAAAGCATCAGCTGCATTAGGCATGTGAGTTGAAACTGCAACAGTAGGAAAATATGGAGTGCCAAGCCCCCCTTCTGCATTCTCAGGATTGATAAGATTAAGAGCTACTTCCTCTGAAAGAGAAGCAGTACCTTCTGTTTCAGTAGTATCGTGAGGAACAAAACCATCGAGAGCCTCCAATCCAATAAATATGTCAGCATTTTCGCCTCCTGACTTCTCCACGCGGTCAGAGCAGTCAACCAACTCCAAATCTGAATCCACATTAGCCACCGTTTTTGTAACATCTTTGTTAGGAACCTTGTGGTGTAAAGGGCTTACGGTTACAGAACTCGACTGATCATTGTTTTCCTCTGATGGCTTTGCAGTACTCTCAACCTTGCTAGAATCACTGGTTTGGGCTGCCAAGGAAACCGAAGTTGCTAGCGAGCCTTTTTTCTGCGGTCGGGGCTTTAACTTTGGCTGGAATTTGCCAACCACCGGAGCTTTCTTCACCGGTTCATCGGCAAATATATCTTCCAATGGATCCAAATCAATGCCCATCTTGCGACAAAGAATCGCATAAGATTTTAGCTTAATTTTATCAACAGACAAAAAAAAAAACACTCCTATTTATAAGAATCATCTAAACGAAGATCCAAAACCTAACCAAACACACACACACACACAATAACAAAATCTAATGCTATAATACAATCAATTACATAATGTTAAGCTACAACAGAGAAAACAAATCAAGAATATGCATCGGTCACCTGAAGCAGCGCGAGACTTGAATCAAAACCCTAATTTCACACAGCGAATCTTCTGTTCTGGTTTAGGTTTACTAGCAACCGGCGCTCAGCCTTTTCCGTCCGAACTTTGGGCAGTGGGATGGTGGTGTATGGATTTGTGTTTTATTTCTTTAAACAAAATACAAATATATATAGTTGCATATCTTTTTTCTTTGGCTTTAGTTATTATTATTACATAATAGAAAGTGACATTATTTTAACGATTGAAAAGAAAAAAAACTATTTGTAAATTTCAAACTATAAGAAAAATAAATTAAATCTTCTCTGCATGTGGTTTCATTTGGTAATATATAATTAAACACAATAAAACACAGATGCTCTTTTTAAATTTGAATATAATTTTACAACCAATTAATTCTATTAATAATTAATAGTTTACCATACATTTTAATATATTAGAAATTCCAAAGCAAAATTACATAAGATACGCAAAAGAAAAAAATGGATACTTGTTTGATATGGAACATCCAAAACAATCTCTTAACTTAGAATATCAAATACAAATCTAAAAAATTATACTGTAAATTTAAAGTAACTTAAGTTTCAAATACTTTTGAAGAAACCTAAGGAGAAATATTACATGATTCTTGATGACTGTTATTAATAATAAACTGATATAACGAATGTGTGCAATTTGATTTCTGAATTTGATATAGTAACAATATTTATAACAATTATTATTTTAAATAAATAAAAAACAAGAAAACCAAAAAAAAAAATTGTATGAAAGGGCAAAGTGGTCAAATTACCATATTTACAAAAGTTATCTCACGCTCAACCAAACACAAGCATCATAATCGAAATCTAGCATAATCTGCCATAGTCCATCCATCTCATATATAATCCCTCTCAATCCCATCCATGCAACCGAACACATTGTCCCCTTTGCATATATCTTCACTTGAAATCTTGTACTGTCTTCCAGTTAACCTATTATTATTTTTTTAAATCAGTTAAATATATATTTACCATTATCTTTTCCTCGCATAAACCATAAGTCCAAACACAGCCTAAATAATTCACATAAGCTAAGACGAGTTTGTTTAACCATGTACAGCAAAGATATAAACGATTCCAGTTTGGTAATCATGCCGATCTAATACATTTTTATTGATCTTTAATTTGTGGGACTTTTTAGTGTCTGATCAGTAACCTTGACAGGCATAAATGTGGACGATATAGGACTACACAAATTAGTCACTATCTAGAAACTGAAATCCTCCAGAAGACTTGTTTCCCGTCGTGCAAAGCCCGTATCGACCCTGCAGTCCTTGTTCCTATTGTTCCTCTTTTTTCCAATTACGCGAGTCTCTTTTTCTCGCGTTCCTGATTTTTAAGTTCACAATCATCAGCTTGTTTGCTGCTGCACTTTGTTATCATGATGCGCAACTTGGTCTTTTCTCCGCTTGTTGGGTCTTGGACTTCTATCATCATCTTCATCAAAGACCATTTCGTATCTATAAAGAAAATTGTGAGAGTTTCGCAAGATAAGCATGAATAATGTGATCTTGATGACAGAGGTTAAATTATTACCTTGTATTGTCGTCCCCACCTCGTTGACTATCACCATCTTTTAGTACATACATAGAATGTTGTCTCTTGGAGGTGGAATGCCCAGTGCAGTCCTTTGTGATGTGAGCCAAAGAGCCACATTTGAAGCATCCTCCTCCTATGAAAAGAATGGTAAACATGCTGGATCAACTAGAGAGAAACAAATAACAGAAGTGATGCAAAACAAACATAGATTGCGCAAGTGTTCATATTCTTTCGGAAATTGCTTCCAGTTTAGATGAAATAGCAAAAACTAGCGTAGTTGTAGGCATGGACTGTTGTATATTCTACACTTAAAAACTGCTTATGTCACTTAATAACGCCATAACAATATAATAAAACTCACCTTGACCCGTTTGGCCTTTGCGTCTATACTGAGACCACAACTTTGCAACACTTTGACTAAAATCAACATGAATCCTTCTATCGTCAATTAGAGCATTGCCCATCTGTAATGTAGAATGAACAAATAAGGGCCCCATATGTAGAAAGACCTAAACTATAAAGCATCAAACTGAATTTTCACGAATCTAACTTATTATTCTACGACAGGATATCCTTCAATTATAAGGGCATGGACAGGTAGACAGTGATAAAGAATTTCATAAATGTAGCACGTGTCACAAATGTACCTTTTGTTTATACTCGACATTATTTCATGTAAGAAACTAAACCCACTTTTAAGTAACATCAATAAGTTTCATATTGATGTGCCCGATTCAAGATTTTTGAGCTACGAAGCTCCTAGAAATGTGCAAAAAGAAAAAAGGAGACGCAAACAGATCGAATTTTAAACAGAGTTAGCAATAGTAGCGCAACTAATTGAGGAGCTAAAATAAAACATAACAATTGCAACTAATTAAATGCTTTTGTTGGATACACACATCATAATCCCTTCACTCCTTCCCATAAAAAGAATATCAGAACCTGTAACCATTAAAAAGCTTAGCGCCAATTCCTACTTGTTTCATAGTTCTTGAGATGAAAAGCTGCTCTAAGCCAATAAATCACTAATACCTGCTTATCTACATGAGCAATAACTTATTGTTGAGACCTTCTATGGTTCAAGAAAAAGTGTAAAGAACTATCAATTGATACAAAAGGAACATCAAAGATCTAGATTTGTTAGAACATATGTTTGCAAATTCTTTCTTCTTCGACGAACTAGAGCTTGGAGAATCATATTACATAATTCGTTCTGTTCCCAGTACTGAGCAGAATGGAATGAACAAGTGAAAATGCGACATGGATAAGTGGGAAATATACCTATCTCAGCTAGGGCTTTTCTTTTGTAAATAGCTAAAATATTCACAATAAGACTCGCCAAATGCAAATCTGGGTAAGACCATGATAAATAAAGTTCCAGATCCACAAACTTACAGTATGTTTTCCATCTAGGTAGTCAATATCATCACGCAGTGTGATATAAAACTGAAACGGAAGAAAACGATAATAAGTTAACACACAAAAGCATACCGTCACCGAGATCTTAAAAATGCAATCTGCTTTCTTTGTTCATCAAACAGAATTATGTAATTGAGGAAGTACCTGAGAGGCATTCAGATTCTCCCCAGCACTAGCCATGGCAACAGTACCAATCTCCGAGTGTTTGACATCCAAATGTTTCTCATCACCAAAAAAAACGCGCATGATCTCCATATAAGAATCTGAAATAACACGTAGTGGCAGTGTCATGCATGATAACTCGAAGATGAAATAACACTGCTTAGACAAATGATCAAATTCGTGGGGTAACGGACAGCGGAATACATCAATATTGCAAAATCCACAAGCCAAAAACTACGCATTTCAACTATAAACACACAACGAATTACTCAAAGATTCGATTTTTTCTTACTTACTTATACACGGAATCGCCACCGGACCCCGTCCCAGTAGGATCGCCTCTTTGTGTTATAAAACCTTTTTGTACTGTGTGAAAGATGCAACCATTGTAATATTTCATCCTGCATTTTTTTTTAAAAAAAAAACACATGAATAGTACTTATTTAACCACAAACACAAAAAAATATCAAAATTCTCACTGTACGAACAGAATCTGAAGCTACAAATACACGGTTAATTAAGAAATTAGGTTTAAAAAACATCACTCACTTGCATCGATCGGTGAATAAATCCAGTACCAAGTCACCTTCACTAGTTACTATCATTACCGGCATTAATTTGAGCCTTTTATTGATTGTGGGTGAGATTTTTGAAGCGAATTGAAAAAGGAATCAGCTCAGCTCAGCTCAGCAGCTCGATTTTGTTGTGTTCTAATTGAAAAGAGTACGGTAACTTATAAGCGTGTTTGTACAAGCAAAAGCGCTTATTAGAATTTCAGGCTTTTGTTTAATCAAAATGGTGTTCAGCAATTAAAAGAGAGAACTTGACCTATTTTTTTTTTATTTTTTTTTGGGGGGGGGGGGGTGGTTTGCAAAAACGTATTTCAGCTAGCCCTAATAGGATTTTTGCAACTTCGGTCATTTTAACGTGTAGCATTTTTTATGCAACCGTTGCATTGCTGACGTGATGCAACCAACGATTGTGATTAAAATATTTTCTTAAATTAAAGGAAATAACTTCCCCATAATCTCATCCCAACCGTGCATCACAAATAACCGACTTGTTGTGCCACCTCACCGTGCAACAGTTGCACGAAATAATTTCTCGTGATTTTGAGTCTTCTAATTTAATGTGCATTTCTAACATTTTTATCCTCTAATGTGCAAAGATGTTGATTATGGTCTTTATTTGGTAGAATCTCCAATTTTTGTTGGAAAAAAGACACGTGAGAGGCACATGCACACATGAGAATTCTTACTTTGTTCTTTTAACGTGTGATTTTAGACCTCTAATGAGCATTTGTTTTAGTCTGATAATGTAGGAAGATTCTGATTTTGGCATTAAATCTCCATTTTTTGCTGAAAAAGGCACGTGAGGGAGGGGGTACTTGCACGCCTAAGAACTCTTTCTCACGTGCCCCTTAAAATCGCATCTCACAAAAATTACTATCATTTTTCTCTAATTTGTTTTGTTGTTGTTGTAGTAGTATATATGCTCACTTTGGTTTCCATATATGGTTGATTAAATTTCTAGAGGTGGAAAACCACTCACATTAATCCATTTGCGAGTGAAACATCACACTTGAGTCAACATGTAACATAACATAGTTATAAATATTAAATACCCACACGAACCCACACACACACACACACACACACACACATATATATATATATATATATTATGTGTATATATATATATATATATATATTATGTGTATGTATGTATAATTAAACATTCATGTAAGAAATATTTGTTAGAATTACAAGGCTGAAACTAAAGAATTTTTTTTTCTTAAGAACGCGCCTTGAAAAAATAGCTAATACAATGAAAGTTTAGATTTTTAGTTTAAAATTAAAGGCTGGACGCCTTGAGTCCCGTCCCGCGGGTAAGAGTCAATTGCCAAAGTAACACTATTAGAAAAAATAATTGCCTAACTAACCCTCTTAAAAAAGTATTAACCAAAATAACACTTTGAACGATACATTCTCCATTTTAATCTTTGTCTTTTGTGAAATAGATTTCAAATAACACCAATTAAATTATACTATATATATATATATATATATATATATATATATATATATATATATATCATTTCATCATTTTCGCTCATTTCTTCTGTCAATGGCTCATTGGGCTGGTTAATCATGAGGCATGGCGGTCGTTCATCATTTAAATGTTAAGAGGCACCAGGGTTTAATACCAATTGAAGCCCCACCGACGAGACGACAATCAAACAACTCAAATCTTGGAAGCGACTATATTATTGTGGATCATAAACCGGTTCATCCAGATGATTGTTCCGACTTGCCAAAACTAATTCTTTTAGCCTACTTTTTTTCGAGTTTATTCAACAGGATCTCCATTGCATATATGCATAAACGACTAATTCTATAGTAGAGGAAGTTCTAACTAATAAAAATGAGAAACAAAAGGAGAACTTAAATTATTACTTTCAACAATTAATTTATCACATATTTTGTCCAAGTTGTACTTGAGGGAATCACTCTCCGTTACTAGGATGTTCTTCTGTCTTGAAATCTTCGTACTTGTGTAGTGATAGATGACACTTTTTCCTTTATATAGCCAGAAAAGTCAAAGTTCATTAAAAGAAAGAGGGTAAAGTTGTACGTGCATGAAGGATTAATGTGTTTGCTTACTTACCTTTAAATTTTCCACTGTCTTTCTGAGGTCAAGAATATAATTAGGTTTTTTAGCTCTGCAGCTCTCAGCAACGAGCTTGTTCGATACTGACCTACACATGGAAAAAAAATGGAAGACATCAATATTGATGTGAAAATAAGTCCTAAATTGCACCAGCTGACTTGTGCCATATGACATTTTTCTTTCTAAACCATCTCATGACATAGATAAACCATGAAAACTCATACCCTTGTTAATTGTAAATTATCATCCTCATTAATTGGTAATAAATTAAAATTAAGTTAAATAAATATTTTTTGACTTACCTTCTAAGCTTCTGTATATCCATGTCAGGGTCAAACTTTTGTGAACAGTGTTTTAGTTCATATTCAATTGCCTTATCAAGGCCAATAGAACGTGATCTAGTGTAACTAAGTGGTAGTTGTGGTTCCAAAATATGGAATGAGCTTGATGTTGGGCGCGAGGGAAGTAATAATTTAGGAAGGATCTTAGTGCTCTTCATGTTTGACAAAAAAATTGTGAAAGAAGATTATATTATGGTACATTTTCCCTTTTCATATCCCGTTGTCTCTGAAACATTATATGACTTTTTAGTTGAAGTTTTGGTAAAAGGAATATCAAAACTGTTGATGCCTTCAATTTTTAATTCAAAATCTAGTCACCTATTGAGAAGAAAAAGAATATGAGAAAGTGCACACTAAAATGATGAACTGAATTTGAACTTGACTGTACAAAAGTGCAAGGTTATATGTGGATATTATATACAAAGAGTCGACCGAGAAAAATTCAGTGGTGTTAATGATGTTTGGTGGTGCCAACAACTATGTCCACCATACACTCATTTAATAGTTTGTTGAGAATTCAATGTTTAAGGTACTAATGATATGTGTCAAATCTGGATACCTAATTATTTAGAGTATTCTCGCAACTCAGCCTTATCTGAACAACGTTTCTGCAAATAACGGAAGGAAAAGTAAATGCTTTTGTTTTTTTTCATCTTACTTTTCTTTTTACAAAGTTTTGAAGTTTAATTACGAAGTTTATCTCTTACAACCATAGTGTTTGTATTTTATTTATATCAACTAATGGGATGACACATCACATGAAATAGTAACTAACCCGTAATTTAAACCGGAGGAAGGCCACACCCTAAACTGTCTCAAATTAGTTAAATTCAAGGAAAGTCCATTTATAACTTAAGATAATCATCCTAGCTTACACGCTTTCCCTTTTTAATTTTCTCATATAGATATTTATACATAGATTAATTATCAGAAGCAACTACAATTATTGTGTGGTAATAGTTTCATCAAATAACCAACATCAACCTTAATTTATCTAATTATTTTATTTAGTTTGTCGCTTGTTGTTTTTGGTACTCATCGATCAACAACAACTTAATTTATCTACTAATTTTCTTACTTTGTCTCTTGTTATTTCTGGCACTCATTGATCAGTGATCACAACTTTCACTTATCTACTATTTTTTGTACCTTGTCTCTTGTTGGTTTTAGCCCTAATTGATCAACGACAACTTAAATTTATCTACTAATTTCTCGTACTTTGTCGCTCGTTGTTTTTGGTACTCAGATCATACAAGTTTAAGGCTTTGGTCTTAATTAGTAAACACACATGTAATATATGCCAGACTCTGTTATTTTTTGGTATTTACGTAATTTATGGATTCAATTTCAGAGTATTTAACACATTGTTATATTTTGTTCAATTAATGATACTTTAATCTTAGATTTTGATCAAGTTCAAACGCAAATATACGCATGATGTTAATTCAAATAAACTAGCAATTAGATATAATCTTGCTCAGTGTACTTTGTTTTCGTTCTCGTCTTGTACACTCGATCGATAACCTAAATAGTTAGAAAAATCCATTACACAAATGCAAAAATATTCCAGAGTATCGCAGGTATCCCGATTAGATATTGGCATGCAATGTTAAATATAAATATTATATAACAAAAAAGATCCATATTAAATTTTATTATAAGTCTAAATTAATTTAGGTTCTACGCACATATATTTGTTACATATATAAATATAGGTTTCACATACAAAATTTACCTTCATTGCTGACCAAAAATTGGTGTTATACTATCACATATAATATAAATTGTAAAATATACCATGTGTATTAGACCAACTTGCACTTTAGCTTTATAACTTTTCATGCATTACAAAAAATTTGTAACTTTCAAAAAGGTTGTTAAAATTACCATACTCCAGTCCAAACAACTTTCTCAACAACTGAATTAGCCTCACACAACTTTGACTTGTGTCCCATCTAATGTGGTTGCCAAACTCAAATAATTAGATGAGTTACATGTCATAATTATAGAGCATATTTTGCAACTTTACGTTACTTTTAATAAACTGAAATTATAATCGCAAAATAAGTTAGTTTCCTTTTAATTTTGCTATTTGTCATTTTAATTTTTAAAATATCAATGTTAACATTTTTAGATTCAAATGTTCTAAAATTTAAAATCCTCATTTGTTTTTTGTAAATTATATTCAAATATGATATACAAAAAAAACTTCTATTTTACTTTTTATTTTCAATATTATCATATTGAAAATGTAAATAATATATTTAACTAGAATATTACCTTTGGAAACAAAATAACTTTAATTCAAGTTTATTGGTAATAAGATAGAAAACTAATAATAAAAATATGTCATCAGGTTTTTCCTCTCCCGAGTCTCCTCGCACCGCCATAATAACAGACTCAAACCACACTCAGGTGTTTTTTTCGACCAGTTAAACCAATTTTCTCAATCACATCAACTATTCGATGAAATAGTACAACCCTTCTGTCATGGCGCCTAAAGAATTTTCCCAAAGAGAATCCTTTGTAGCTGATTCTGACGTTGAATTTGAAGGATTTTGATGCGATGGTTTGGTGGTGGGTATGAGGGAGGAGCAAGGAGGATCTTGAGGGAGAAAATTTCAACATTAGTCCTCTAATTTGGCCTTGATTCGGAAATCATTCTATAACTTGGCACCGCATAAATTTGGTCCCCTAACTTGGCATAAAATTCAATTTCAGTCCTCCGAAACCGAAAATTACTAAAAATCACCGGATTATAGGACGTGAGTGGTCACGTGACCCTCAATTTGGGGAGTTAGGACTTGAAATTGCCACACGTGCAATCTCACACGTGTAGAGACACTTGAAAAAATTGCTTTTTGTAATTTTGCACCCCAAATTACACGTTTGGGATTGCACTTGTTGCAATTCCAAGCTCTATCCCAAATTGGGGGTTATGTGACCACTTACGTCTATAAACTAACGAGATTTAGTAATTTCTGGTGCCGAAAAATTGAATTTTATGCCAAGTTACATGATCATATTTATGTGGTGCCAAATTATAGGATGATTTCTGAATCAAGACCAAGTTAGAGGACTAATGTCGAAATTTTCTCATCTTGAGGTGTGTTAGGAAAGTTTGGGTGATGTGAGAGGGAAATTTGGGTTGGGGATCTGAAGACCTGGATTCCATTTTAATTTATATGGATGGGGTGGAAGTTCGGGTAGAGTGAGAAGAAGATGGTAAATTTTACTCTATTTTATTTACCATTGATTTTAAATGAAAATTCAAGAATTTATATTTCATTTTTTTTTAGAAGAAAATTATTATTTTTATTTAGGATTGATAATATGAGTAGTAATGGAAACAACAAAAGTACTGAATAACTTATATTACATTTAAAATAATTTAAGAGAGAGAGAGAGAGAGAGAGAGAGAGTGAGAGAGAGAGAGAGTTTGTTAAGTTACAAAAAAAATTGATACTAAAATGTTAAATTAATTTTATAAACAGTTTAAATTATAAGCATAAAGTCATTTATATGTCAAAAATAAATAAATTATTTTGTTCTTTTGATTTTTGTAAGGCAAAGTTGCCATATTAATATTTTACTATGACACATCACTATACTTATATGAGTTGGTAGCCATGTCGGGCAGACATGAGCCACAATGGCCTAAGCATAAGGGTGTTGAGTGGGCAATTCTGGCAATTCTTTTTTGAAAACTACAAAATTTTGTAAATCTCATAAAGTTAAAGGGTAAAAATGATATCTTCACCCTTCATAATCAGACTAGTTTAAAAATTTCACAACAAATCTTGTGTATGTATCTTCACAGTAGTTTTTATGATGTAGAAGATCAAAAGTTATTCCTAAATGAAGAACAATATACAAGTAGCTTATTATCTAATGAGATAAGTAGAAGATGTTGTTAGGTGAGATACATCGTATGAACAAAAAAAATGGGTTTCGCAAATATCATCTATGTAATGTTACATACTACCTTTATGGTACTGTATCTCAATTGAGAGACCTGTGTTCTTCTATGGTACTATATTATAGCTTGATATTGAATAGGAATAAATGAATGAAGTATTTTTAGGATGCAATGTGGTAAAAGAGTAATTTTAGAGTGCAATGTGATACTGCACCTTTTGTTAGCTGGTGCAAAGTGAAGAAAAGTACCAAAATTACTCATTATACAGTAGAATGCGAGAAAATTGCAAAAAAAAAAAAAAAGAATGTATTAGATGATAATGTGTACAAAACAATAAAGAACTTTCTTAATGACACTAAATTTGAAAGTTTGAACCGCGGCGTTTGAAAATTGCTTTTTCTTTAAGTACAGAACAATTTCATAACATTGGAAATGAGGAGATTCATAATCGGAATTAGAACAAAATATATGATTTACAAACAAGAATTGAAATCTTGACAGTTTTGAAATATCACTTTGTATATTTATAGTCTATTGAGCACAAAACTAAAGCTATCATTCATTATATTATTATGTTTTTTATGTTTAAGAATGCCAAAACAAATAGAATAATATCGAAAGAAAATAATGTATATTTATGGGGAAATCTAGTTTTTTTTTTTTTTTTTTAATATTTTATGAAACCTTTACACACACATTTTATGTACAATGTACTAATCAACTACTGTATTTTTTTATGTCATGTGCATCTGATTGTGCAAATGATCCTTGAGAGAATAAGTTCATTTTGCTTGTATTTCATTCTAACTCTTATGTTTTGTTTCTAAAACATTTTATGTGTTTTTGTCCCTAAGATGTATTTTTGTTTTGAGATATGACAATCACGTAAAAACATCATTTTTGGGGTCACATCTACTCACATGAAGTTTCTTATCATTTTAGTAGTTCTTTGTTTTAGTGGAGGACTAAAAATTATAATTAACATATGCGATAATGATGTTATATAATTGGTAAATGAAGAAATTATGGAACCAAAAACAAACTGGGGTAAACACGTACAAACTAAAATTTTGTCGTGTACTAAAACTGCATTTAGATTGCACAATCCGAACAAGTCCGATTCGGTATGCGACATAAGTTATTTGAGTAAACATAACAAATAATTTGCTTATTTATTTTCTTTCAGTTATTTTTCCTGCATGTTTCAACTGTAGTGCAACTCTGCGATACTAATCTAGTTTTTAAATTCAAGAGATCTTCATGAAGCCATATATATCCAGTGATTTCGTGAAAACACATCTTTTATATGTCATTCGAACAAATTAAAAGGAGCGAGTCTCTGACAGATTTTTCCCATTAAAAACCTAATTCGAGCCATTACAAGGATCTAAATCTATTGCATCAAAATTCAAATATTTATCGATATCCATTTCATCACATTCGTTCATTTCTTCTGTTAATGGCTTATTAGGCTGATTAACCATGGGGCATGATGCATGTTCATCATTTGAATTTTCAGAGGCCCTGGAGTTTGACACCAATTGAAGCCCAATCGGCGTCACAATAATTGAATGATTCAGATCTTGGAAGCGATTGTATGGTTGTGGAACATAGACCGAATTCTGGAGATGATTGTTCCCACCTGCTATCAAAAAACATTCGAGCCTACTTTTTTCGAATTTATGCAACTCGAACTCCACTGCATGTTCATAAAAATCGAAGTTATATAATTGAGGAAGTTATAACTTAATAAAAATAAGAAACAAAATGAGAAATTAAATTAATACTTTCACGAATCTTTAATTCATCAGACACTTTGTCCAGATTTTTTCGGAGAGAATCATTCTCCATTACTAGGGATGAACTCCGCTCTTCAAGACTTTGTAATTGTGGAGTGATAGTTGATACTTCCTCCTATACATGGAAACAAAAATCAAACTTGTAAAAAGAGAGAGACAGTAAATATGTTACATGAGGGATTAATGTGTTTGCTTACTTACCTTTAAATTTTCCACATTCTCTTCCATGTGATTAATATAGGTATCCTTTTTCTCTCTGGATCTCCGAGAAGAGAGCCTGTTCGAGATAGTCCTACGAACGACAAAGAATGTAAGAGTTCAGGCGTGAAAATAAGCCTTGAAATTGCACAAAACTTGCAGTATGCCACAATTTTATTTTATTTTTGGAATCCATCAATTATAATGAGAATAGATATGCACTATAGAAACTCAAACGCCTTTTAACATTATGTTATCATCCTTATTAGTTGTAACAAACTCAAGTTAAATAAAGATTTAATTACGCACCTTCTAAGCTTTTGTATATTCACATTCGGGCCAAGCTTGTGTGAGCCATGATTTAGTTCGTATTCCATTACTTTATCAGGGGCAGCAGAATGAGATCTAGGGTGTCTAGGTGGGCGCGGTGGAAGTGATAATGAGGGGGTCTTAGTACTTTGCACATTTTGCGCAAAATTTGTGGAAGAAGATTCTAGTGCAACACTTTTTCCCTTAAAAGATCCTCCTATCTCTGGAAAGTTATTGAATTTTTCACTTGAAGTGGTGGCTAAAGGAATACCAAAATTGTTGGTGGCCTCCATTTTTTCTTCAAGTTTAATTACCTATTGAGAAGGCAAAGAAATTGAGAAAACGAGTAAAGTAGTACTAAAAATGATGAAGTGACTGACGAACTTGTCTGTGTGAAAAATGTAAGGGCTATAGGTGCATATAATATACAAAGAGTTGACTAAGAAACAAACAAATAGTTTAGTAATGTTGTTGTGGTGCCAACAACTCACCTAATAGTTTGTTGAGAGTTCAAAGTTTAAGGTATAATTAATAATACAGGCCAAATTACTTGGACTAGTCTTGTGCAACTCAACCTTATTAGAATAACCTTTCTGCAACCAATGGAAAGAAAAGAAAATGTTTTTGTGTTTTTATTTATCTATTTTCACATTGTTTTTTTCAACTGCCTATTGAATTTTGATGTTTTTTCTCTAACAACGGTAGCGTATGCATTGTAATTATATCAGTGAATATGATTAATTTATCTCATGAAAATAGTAAGCAACATGTAATTTGATATGGATGGAAGAAGGCCGCATCCAATTAATTAAATTCAATAAAGGTCCATTTAGAGCTTAAGATAGTCACGTTATGTACGCTCTTTTTCTTTTGGTTGTTAATATATATATATATATATATATATATATATATATAGAGAGAGAGAGAGAGAGCGAGAGAGAGAGAGAGAGAGAGAGAGATTAATCATTAGAAGCAATTATTATAACTGTATGGTGATAGCTTGACGTCTGCATGAGCACACACACACACATATGGTAAGTCTAAAACATAGAAGTGACATTTTTTCCCTTATATGTTGTTAGTGTTACTAACCGTTAACTCTATAAATTAATGGAGGATACGTCAAAGCTTAATAAATTTACACGTGTATAAAAAGAGATACATCTAATAACCAACGACAACTTAGTCTATCTACTTTGTCGCTAGTTGTTTTTTGTACTCATCGAGCAGCAATAACTTAATTTATCTACGGACTTTCTGTACTTTGTCTCTCGTTGCTTTTTGGCACTCATTAATCAATGAGAACTTTAACTTATCTGCTGATTTTCCGTACTTTGTCGCTTGTTTATTTTGGTACTCATAGATCTATGCCAACTTTAACTTATCTACTGATTTTTTCATAGTTTATCGCTTGTTGTTTTTGGTACCCAAATCATACAATTATAAGGATTTGATCTTCATTACTGAATATGCATGTAATATATCTCGGGTTTTGCTATTATCGGTACTTGAACAATTTACAGATTAGATTTTAGATTATATAATATGTTTTTATACATTAGTTTTAAAGCCCCTGAATTTTGGAAGAAAATAAAAGTATTTTAAAACTTTCATTTTAGTCCTTGAACTTCATGAAAATGTGATTTTGACCCCAAAAGTTTTGAAAAAGTTACAATTTAGTCCTTCACCTTTTGAAAATTTTATGATTGACCACAAATATTTTTATCGAAGAACAAATGAGTTATCACAACTTTCAAAGTGATCCCTTGTAGTTTCAAAATATCCAAACATTCATTTATAACGGTAAATCTTCACATATTTATATTTACATTTGAAAAATAAATAAAAGTAACTTTTGCTTTGTCTTTTATGGTAGACATTTTTTATATTTATTATTATTATAAACTATATCAGAGATAGGGTTGGGAGACATCCTCATGATTAGGGTGGCCTAGCTAGGATTAAAATAAAAATAGGTAGGGTATAGTAATTATTTCATGTTCCCGGTTTTTATCTATATAATAAGTGTTTTTCTTCAACAATTTCTCCATACCTCTCCTCTCCGAATTTGCTCTCACTTGTTTCTTAAACTTTTATTATATTGATGTTTAGATTACTGGAAATTTTTTTTGAACCCTTAAGTCCTTCTTTGTCTTCCTCAAAAATCCTCAAACGCAAAATCTATCAAAACTGCCAATTTTGAAGCAGAAACTTTGGAAGTCCAAAATCCATACAAAAACTTCATATCTGTCTCTGAAATGTTAACCACATATTGTTCATGGTGTAACCTAACTTTTGTGTTCATAAATCTTCTTCAAATGAAGTGGTTTGAGGGGTCTAAAGTGTAGAAACACAGACCACTGTCCAGAAAATCTGAAAATAGCTTTTAGATTTCATGATTTAATTAAAATACCAACCTTAACTTCTTGATCTTATTTTCAATTTACATACTCTCTATGATGTTTAAAATTGAACCCCTTAACTGATTTCATATTTTCATATCGTTTGAAAGTCCGAATGAAGGTAAATCCGAGACTACAATAGTTTTTAACCTCAAATTTGCGTTAAACTTTTGTTTAACTAATTTATGTTGCAAAAGCTATCCAAATCATGAAATTGATCATTAATATGGACTCATTTCATACATATAATGATGTATTATCAGTTGATTATAACTTAGAATCGTGTTTAATATTTTTCATGGATCTTGCAACATTTAGATGACATATGAAGTTTGTTTTACGGTTATTCTTTCCATTACTTTAAATTTAAGTGAATTATTATATTTATCTTGTCATCTAACCATCTTATCTAATTTATTAGCATTACCTAAAAATATACTGAAAATGTCACTTTGACTAGATCTACATGTCCGTAGTTGTTTTGAATTATTATTAGTGATATATGCAATTTTCTGTAATTTAATACTAATGACTATAAGCAAATTAGTTTTCTACCAAAATCATACATGATGTATGATTTTGTTCAAGAACTTAATGAAGGTTTTTTTTTAATTTTATGACCATCGTAAATGTTTAGGATGAGATACTTATTGAATAAGTATTTACAAGAATTATGTTAATAAATGTTGTTTTAAAAATGTTTAAATATGCATTGATACATATGTATATATTAATATCAAATATGTTATTAATAAATTAGAAATGGAGCCTTTAATAATAATTAAGTAACTGATTTAGTCTTCAACTTGTCACTTTGAAATGGTAAATCTCAATATTTATATTTTTACGTCATAGTTAAAATTAAAATAGGTAATTGTGAGAGTTATCCAAAATTAAAAATAATTAGATATATAATGGAACTTCTTTAAATATGTTAAATATTGGAATTATATGTTTATTGTTGTAAAATTGTGAGCAAATAATTGATCGACATCTTTTTTATTTGTTTAAGATTCGACAATTATCGATGTTAATGAAGAATTTCCTGTACGGTAAAAGGTGATGTTTGATTTCTGATTTGTTCAAGCCCCGTTTGGCAGTTGGCCCTGAGAAACTTGCACATAATAATTGTGATTCTTTGTTTCAAATCACGAGCAACATTCTATTGACATTTCAATGCTTTTATATTCATATTCTTTTATTATTTACATAATCAGTTTTCTTACATATTGTTAATTAAACCTACCATTTAATTCATAATCACACATTTCTTCATAACCGTAATTATCCTGATATCATGATCACCCTATCAATTCTTGAATTATGCAACAAGCAACGAACTATGTTCGGCCTACGTAGCTAAAAAATGAGCAACGCATATTATCCAGCTTACTAGCTCATCTGATATTTCTGTTTCCACCCATTGGGCGCCTTTGGGAAGTTGGTCCCAGAGATTGAGACGATTTACTATCGGGCAGCAAAGGGCTGTCGGTTTAAGTAATTCTGCTTAGTACACATTATGTTTAAAGCGCCACTTGCAGTCTGGAGTTGGTTGTAATCTGCGTGTTAGATTGCCATGTACTCGAGCATGTCTTCTATTCTATTGCGAGGTCGCTCCATGTAGGAAGGTATACGGTTGAATTTTGGGAGTTTATGGTTGGATCTATTATAAGTAATTACAAAAGTTCATTTTCTCGTTCTTCTGAATATTCCAATATTATCGTTAAAACCTATAATTTCAGTTCAATGATGCAGAATGTAATTATTCTGGTCATTCTTGTTCGTTTTTCTAACTTCCTGTTTAATTATTGTCATGTTCTAAGAATCACACTTAGTCATTAAAGACTTACTCCTCTTTTGTCATGGATGGAAGAACGATTGTTGAGTCCGCATTTCGGAAACTTTGCAAAATCGTTAAGTGTTAGGATGTGTATACATTATTTTGAAATTATAAAATTTATTTTTATTCCAAAGACTTCCGTTGTATTTATATTAAAATTATTTTATAATGCTATAATTTTGATTGGTCCCCTTCCTATGAGCTGGAGACTGCAGTTCGATCTGAGTTAGATTTGTTAGGTGACCAACACCGGACCAACTCGGATAGAATTGTGACTCGTGGGTCGCGACACTCACATTAGTCATCCTATGATACCTTAATCTTAAGCTTTGATTAAGTGCAAATGTAGATCTACACATGATATCGATCCAAAAAACTAGCAGTTAGTTATAATCTTGCTCTCAGTGTATTGAGTTACACATTTTCTTTTACGCAAACCAATTATTTACATAAATTGTTAGATAAATTCATTACACAAACTCAAAAATATACTAGAGTATTGCAGTTATCCCCATTAGATACTGGCATGCAATATTAATGATCACTAGTATATCAACAAATAAAGAAATCCGTGATAAATCTTGTTATAAATATAAATTTAGGTGTTACATAAAAATAGTTTATTACTTATATAAATTGTCTTTTACATACATAAATTATCATAATTGCAATGCAACGCTGTAGAAGAATATGTAATATAATTGCAAAATATAGTATGTCTATTTGGCCAACTTGCACTTTAGCTTTATAACTTTTAAGACATTACTTAAATCCATGTAACTTTATAAAAGTTGGTAAAAATGTCCCACTTCACAGCGAACAATCTATGTCAGCCACTAAATGGGCCTGATCACATCATATTTTTGACTCATGTCCAATCTAACGTGGGTTTCAACTCTAATAAATGGACAACGGGTGGCATCTTAGCTAACATCAATGTTAGCATCCACCCCTCTCACATTGATGTGGGTCCTACACAGGTGGGGTCCACATCGTTGTGAGAGGGGTGGATGCTAACATCAGTGTTAGCTAAGACAAGACCATGGACAACGTATCATTATTATTAGAGCATATTTTGCCTAAAAACTTAAATAAAATTATAAAATTATTAGTGCAAAATAATTTGAAAACAAACTTAGTTTCAAATCACATAAACTTAGAATCTTTCTTTTAAAATTATTTTTTTAAACCTATAATACAAGGACATAACTATTTTTTGTTGTTTTTTTAATTTTTAATCTCAACAAACTAAATATTATTTCTAATTAGATTTTAAAATTAAAAATAAGTTATATCTTTACTTAAATTTAAAGCTCATAAATTAGAAAACTAATAATAAAAATATTACATCAATTTCTTCAGCCTCTCCTCCTCCGCCCATGTAATGTAATTCCCCCTCAATCTCACTACCACATCATGAATACTCAAGACCAAACATGTTTCGTCATCATCAATTTTCCTCAGTTACCTCACATTTAATCCCGCGGTCCTTAAACCTACAAACTCATATCACGCACTCCATATTATATATGTTTATAATTTTAGTATCAAATTAATATATATATATATATTGTTGAAATATATGTTGTTTAATTGTGACACATCACTCGAGCTTGTAGCCACGTAGGGCATGAGATGAGCACAAGGGCCCAAGGCGCGTTTGGGCATTGACTAGGGCGTCGTTCGGCCTGCTCTTGACATTTTTAGCATAACTTTTTTTAAATAACCAAATTTAAGTAACCTCACAAGGTTAAAGCGTAAAATTGAGATCCCAACCTTGATTAATTAGACTAATCCAAAAACTTTTCAAGAAATCTTGTGTATGTATCTTCATAGTGTTTTTGATGAAGTAGAAGATCAAAGCTTATTCCTATATCAAGAAAAGTACAAAAGTAGCTTATCATAATTGATGATGACCATAAAATAAGTTGTTTGGTGACATGCGTCCTATGGAAAAATTCATTTTAGGGTGTCGCAAATATCATATATAATATTATAGACTAATTGTATGTATTATATACTAATTGGCAGACACGTTCTCCTATCGTATTGTATTTTGTGAAAACAAATGTTAATTAAATTATTTGAAGGGTAGTATATATGAGGAATGAGGATGGTTCGTAATTTATCATATTCCACCTTATATAAGGTATGCATGGTGGAAAAATGCACCCTTCAATAAGTAGCAACACTTTTTGACATTAATTAGGTGAGATATGTATGTAGTGTCACCCCTAGTCAACCTATCGTGACATTAGCTGGCGTCCTTTAGTTTTTGAATTCCATAACAAATGAGTAAGACAACATCATAACATTTGCATTTCCTTATAAAAAAAAAAAAGTTTACTTATATGACACTTCACAATAAAATGCAAGAAAAAGAAGAAGAAAAAGCGCATTAGACGATGATGTCTTGACAACGAATGAACAAATCACGATACGAATTTCCTTCATGATACTAACAAAACTTTGGTCAAGGAAGAGTCTCTAATTAATAACTTGTTATATATCGTGAGAAATATAAAGAAACACATGGAGATTTTTTAATTAGAGCACCACGAGTGAGCTTCTAACTGATGTAATTCTTCAAATTACGGTTGTGTTCGTAAAGTAAAGCCATCAAGGCTTGCTTTGCTCGTCATCCCATGCACCTAGATTTGTAGTGCTGATTGCATAAAATCTGTATACCGAGATAGGGGTGGTGGGAAAAAGAGTTGATCTTTGGTTGTTGGAGGCATAGACATGCCAATTTTGTTTTTTTTTTTTTAATTATTATTATACTATATTTTGTTTTGACCAAAAGTAAAAAAAGAAAAAAACAATCTATTGATATTTGAGAAATATTACATAGCTTATAAACTTAATGCTACATTGTATATAGTTTGTTTAAGTAAATTAAAAAATAAGGATTTGATTATTTTTTTGGTTTACTTAATAATATTTAAAAGTTATTATAAATATAAAATCCATACAAATTAAATTGATTTTGACAAATTTTTTAATATTTATAAACTTAACTTCAAATAATCTCTCTAGTTTGCATAATATATAGTTAAAATTTTAGTATTTTAAGTACCATAAATAAGGAAAATCAAATTTTGACTTGATTTTGAGAAACAAATACAAATGTGAAATTTGTAGAATTTTTAAGTTTAGAAATAAGAGTCACAAATATTTTTTAATTATATTAATTAATGAAACTCAAAGTTTTACTCTTTTTCAGTCTGTAACTTTGAAAACAAATTAACAAAATTGTAATATAATTTCCAAATTAAATAAACAGATCTATAGAACAATGAGAGACGTGTTAACTGATCTCACCCGTCTTGTAGGATAATCAGGGATAACATCTTTCATGAACAAATATCACATTTTTAAACATTAATTAACTGAAATGGTTTCTTAATTGAAATGCTAAATTATCGAAATATTATTGAAATAAATATATTTAATTAAAAAAAATATCTTTGGTATGGTTATTAGATGATATATGTATATAATATGTCATAAATAATAATAACAACAAATTGTTCATTGCCTATCTCAAATATTTGTATATTATATATGTGATGTAACATCATCATGAATCCTAAATTAATGCAAGTATGTGAAGACTACAAGTGAAATAGATCCATTATATATTTCATTCTTAACTTCATGTCACTTAATGAATGATCAAGTTTGTTTACAAGTCAACGACATTTTATATGATTCAAAAAAAGTTAAATAATCGTACATACCGTATACATATGTATAAATATGTATCAATATATATATATATATATATATATATATATATATATATATATGTGTGTGTGTGTGTGTGTGTGTGTGTTAAAGAAATGGTTTCCTTATCAGTGTACTAGAAAAGCTTACACACGCGGGACCGCTTGTAAATTAATTTGAATGTAATGAAAATAATTTAGAAGATTAGTAGTTATATTTAGAAATATTTATCCAAATAAGTGGTTAGAAATTGAGAGATTTTAGGGGATATGAATTTCTAACTTTTTTAGGTGGAAGTTTGGTGAAGAGAGAGAAAAGTGGATATTCCTTAAAAACCTATTTTATCCTCTTGATCAATTTGTTGATAAATGGAAATAGGGGTAATTTAGAAAAATTATTAATTTGGTACAACAACTGCCAAAATATGTGAGGATGGAGGGTTTGCTTTTAATATAGTAATAGATATATACATACATGTTTATGGTATTTAGAGGAAAACAATTAATAACATGAAACATGATTAATTCAAAAATTCAATTATATTTAGTAAGTAAGTTTGGTTATCATGTCCTATATGTTATTTACTACGCTATAGAAATAAAAGAATAAGCTTACTTAATCAAAGAAACGAATAAATAAAAAATTACACACATGCACGCGCGCATATATATACTATTAGGGACAAAAAATTTGACTTTCATGGTTTTGTTATTATTGCAAGAAGAACAATTGTTTATATATATATATATAAAATCAGTTGTTCTTGTTGCAATAATAATAAAACCATCAAAGTCAAATTCTTTGTCCCTGATAGTCTTGTACTAATTACAGCTACACCCCCTGAGGTTTGGTGTAATTACACATACCTCCCCTGTGGTTTGAGAAATTACAATGACCTCTCCTGAGGTTTGAAACCTTACACAAACCTCCCCTCTACCATTTAGGGCATGTTAGGATATCATGTGTGATATTATAAAAATAATCTTTGATGTTTAGAAAAGAATAACTCTACACATTTTTAGAAACTACTATATTCGCTAAATTAAAATACAAAAATATTTAAATTTAAATTTTACATTTAATCCTTATATTTTATTTAAATATGTGTAATTATTAGTGATACCTTCAAGATTAGAGAAATGGATGTCAAGTTAATTAAATGAAAAAAAAAACTCTAATAAAGATAAAGGTTGAACATACCTGCAACATTGTCCTTTGACAATAGAAGAAATGTAAAATCTTAATTAATGTTGAATATGATGCATTATATATATATATAACGTATCTTCATTTTCTCCAGATTTACTTTAATACTAGTGAATAAAATCGGACTCTAATTTACAATTATTTTTAGAGTACGAATTTAGATATTTATTTGAATTCATAATTTATAATAATTCTTATTTGATGTTTGTATTAATTATACATTTAAATACTCTTTTTTAACATGATGGAAGTTGTTTGTTAGAATACATTTAGTATTTCTGATTCTTAAATATTCAATTTATTGTGGTGAATAAAATGAAATATAATGAATACAAAATTATTTTTAAATATTGTATAACTTTGGTATATTTGACCTGAATTCTTTGAGACCATATGGTTCGTTCAGTGGTTGGAACCAATCAAGCAAGCTTGAACGCCCCGTCCGTTTTTAAGAACACGGGTTATCACTCACACACACACAAAAACACTTGTAAAAAATAACATCTCCATGCGAATATAAGAATAGAAATAGAAAACTTAATTGCGAAAATTAGCCTTCTCAATGAAAATTAACAAAAATAACAGAAATTTAATTTCAAATTTAAATATTTTTTTAAATACCTTTTATATTTTTAGTCAATAATATAGTAGATTCTAGAAGTATTTAGAGTATAAGTTATATTTTTCAAAAAATCAAAGATTTTCTTTATAATTATACCAAACTTCAAAGATGTAGGTATAATAAGCATCATAATATCACACATGATATCCAAACATGCCCTAAATGGTGGAGGGGAGGTTTGTGTAAGGTTTCAAACCTCAGGAGAGGTCATTGTAATTTCTCAAACCATAGGGGAGGTATGTGTAATTACACCAAATCTCAGGGGGTGTAGCTGTAATTTTCCCTATATAAAAGCAGTTGTTCTTGTTGCAATAATAATAAAACCATCAAAGTCAAATTCTTTGTCCCTGATAGTCCCGTACTAATACTAATCAGAAGTACTAAAAAGTTTCTGCTATCTGCAATGACGTATCTTGCCCCTTGTTAGTCCTACTCCTACATGAAAATGAAACACAAAATCACAACTGCGCCCCCCCTGCTTTTCAATATAATAAAATATTGCTTTTATCTGCCAAAATTAGTTAAATTAGAGAAATTTATTGTATTGAAATTTTCTATAACAATTATTTCAATAATATCTCAAGATGCAATTTAATATTTAAAGATTCAGTACTAAACAAAAAGTAAATTTTGTAGTCATTTAAGGTATCTAACTATAAAATAATTGTATAAATTTTATAGTTCTTTATTTAATCTGTTTTCATAATTTGTGTCATCCTTAATTTTATTTAACGTTCAGCATAGTAATCAGTAACTAAATAGCTACTATTTTCAAACTTAATAATACACTTGAAAGATGTGATGTTGCCCGGTTAGAATCCTCTCCTTCATAATATCCTATACATCTTCTCCTACATTATTTAGATGATTGCCACTTGTCTCTTTTAGCATAAATAAAAACCACACAATTAAACTTTCATCTCTCTTCTCTCTCCACAACGACGGCTCTCTTTCCATCCCTATGTTTTTTCCTTTTACCAAACTTGATTCCTAAACATGTCAAGTTTAAATACAAGCCAATTTAAAAAAGTTAATTTAAGCATTTTTTTAAAATTAGGAAATGATTTATAAATCAAATTTATAGGCTGTAGGTTATATTTTATGGGTTAACGCTTTTTATAAATACAAACTCTTAATATATTAAAAAGTTGGGTAATATAACCCTTTCTGATGGAAAATAGAAAGCAAAAAAAAAAAAAAAATTTGTTGCCCCTGAACTTTTTGTTAATTATTATTATTAATTCCTACAATTCTTTTATTGACACTTTTTTTTAAATACATTTCCAATGCTTTAGTTTTTTGACAGAATTGCAGGAAAAGAAAAAGAAAAAAAAAAAAAAAAAAAAAGAACACACATCAACCATGCGCCTGAACCATTTTACATTAAAAGAGTATGTATTTATTTTAAAACATTACGATTAGTATTTTTTTTTCATGATCTTTTATTGGCACCTAAAAAAAAATACATTCCAATGCTAGATTGTAGTCTTTTGACATAATTGGAGGGAAAAAAAAAAAACAGAATACATATCAACCATGCGCCTAAACCTTTTTTTTCTTTCTATTTTTCATCAAAAATGATTATTACCTAACCTTTTAATACATTAAAGTTTATGAATTTATCAAAGCCTTAATTCATAAAAGATAAGCTACAACCCATAAGCTTGATTTGTAAATCGTTTCTTTCTTTTTGATTTATAAATCGTTTCTTTTTTAAAAAAATGCTTAAATTAACTTTCTTATATTGGCTTGTATTTAAATTTGATATGTTTATGAATCAAATTTGGTAAAAAGGAAAAAAATGCGGATGGAAAGAGCCTTAATTTTGGAGAAATGAGAGAGATGGAAGTTTAATTGTATGTTTTTTGTGTATACAAAAAGGGACAAGTGGCAATCGTCCAAATAATGTAGGAGAAGATGTAAGATAGAATGTTGGAGAGAATCTAACCGGATGTTGCCGTGTTAGTAGTAAACTTCAAAAGACCTTTTCTTTTCATTGCTCAGCTTTATATTGTAAGTTAAATTAGGAAAGTAATTCAATATCATAGTGTTAAAGTAATACCCGGACGTATAACTACATAATGAATGAATTATAGAAAGTATCCCATGACATATATATGATTACCTTACACAAACTACCCTTGAATTATACATGTAATTCCTTCAAAAACTTATTAGCTTTTTAACAGTAGTCGGTTATAAAAAATAATTTGCATAGTTCTCAATCATGAAGAGTAGTTTATGTAATTTGCTCATATATATATATATATATATATATATATATATATATATATATATATATATATATATATATAGAGTTCAATTACAGTTTTTATAATTGATCAATTATTTTATGAGGAGTAGGGTACACATTATATTGGGCCGTGAGGCTCTTTATAGATCAATTATGAGCATTGAGCAGATCACATATGTCCCTTTTAATTGCAGGATTTCTTGATTGTTGATAATAATAAAAAAAGTTATCTAGTTTGCAGTTCTATCATTCACTAAAAGAATTAATAATTAATGCGCATGACATAATCTTATATGCAAATATATTAATTTAGAGTAGGTAAGAGTTTTCCTTATAGTTGTTAGTGGGCTATCTTGTTGGAACTGGATTAGTTGAGATAAGTTTTCTATTCAAAGACACGTTTGGTGTGTTGGTATTATTAAATTGATCAACAAATTAGAAACATGTGGGAAATCACGTTGCATCTGGGAACAAGCTGCACGGTAATGAAATTTCATAAGACGCAAGTCTTTAACCCCACAAGAAACTTTTATCTCGTATTAAAAAGTTATTTTTTTGTATGACTATTGAATTTGCATGAATTCTTTATTTTGGTTCCCTCTAATTACCTACTACATTCACGTTGCGTAGATTGTAATAAAAGTTACAAGCTGCACTGCATGACATGTAACATTATTGTGTACTTTATTTGGTGTTTTGAGAAAGAAAAAAAAACGTTAGCGACATGATTTAGGTTATATATGTTAAAGCATTTATTCAACTTTTAATTTAAGATGGGAGCGAAAATTATATGTTAATTAAGAGAGACTCAGCGCCAAAAGGAAGAAAAAAAAAACACTTACCTAAACCTTGAGTAGAAAATTGAATAGATTAAAGTAAACTGATATACGTGGGAACAAATCGTATTATCTTGACTACGATGAGCAGCCAATAGAGAGCAATTGTCCATGCATATGTTTACTTTATAAATTGATAACATCTCTTACTTTTTTCTTGTAAACTAATTCCTAGCATCTAAAAGTTAGCTTTATTTACGTTATTTGGTGGAATTTGTAAATGAGTATAAAATGAATTTATTGACTTTCAGACTCTACATATAACTACTTTTTATATGCTTGCATCATTTAATAAACACATGTCTGCCTTCAAAAGCCAAAAGATATAAAATAGAAATGGATCGATAAACTGTATAAAGGAATACACAAACATGAAAAATGCATGCATATTTTACTGGAAAATGAGCTATTTAATTAATTTTATATGGTTGTTGTACACTTGACATATCTCTATAACTTATTTTATATGCGTATGTACACTTGAACAAACCAATCACGTATCAAAAGATTAGTTGAAAATAATTACCAAAAAAAGAAAAGATTAGTTAAAATACTTTATAATCTAATAGCATATTATATTTCACAAAAAAAAATTAGCATATTATAGCGCTTCCTTATCAAGAATTAATTAACGAAATCATTTCTCAACAATTAAATGACATCATCTTTCCAGAATTTTACATTAATTTTTCTCAGAGTAATTTGTTGTTACGTCATAAGTTAATTGTTTAGTAATTACGTCAAAAGTAAAATATAGGATCAGTGCTAACTTTATGAGCCATATACACATATAATTTTGTCTAAATGTAAATTAGAATTTACAGTATAATTTCATTATTAAAATATTGTAACACCGGAATTACACTATAATTCGGTTAAAACTTTAAACTCGAAAACTCTACAGTACCAAATTAAATATCGTTATTTTCTTTAGTTGGACTCGTAGCGCACATATATAAAACTTATGCGATAATGAAGCTTAATTGTCTTGAAATAATGTTAACCAGTGAGAACTAAAAGGAAGTAAACTATTCTTTACTCCGAGTTTGTTGTACGGACGCGCGAAATACGAAACACATAGAAAGTACTATATAAGGGCATGAGAAATGTCGAATTTTAATAATTACGATACTGCATACACGCCTATATATCTATATAATCTTATCATTTACAAAGTATATAAGAAATTTAAGTATATCAGTATAGTTAGAACAGACAAAACATCAAGTATAGTATAGAAATATATCCTAATTTGTCTCTTTTGTGGTGATTTGTTTTTTTTTCTTTTTTGATTAATTACAAATTTTACTAGATAAGTTCGACATGTATACAAGGAATTCAAAGAGTATAATCAATATCAGTTTTGTATTAGATATTGCATCATTTAGGTTTTTCTATTTTTGTAATCGCATTATTTTAATTTTTGAGAAAAAATCATTTTCTATACTATAACTTGGCACGATCTTCGTTTTTATACTTTAATTTAACAATAATCAATTTATACATCATAAGTTGTACATTTTCTTCACATTGAGTACTCTAACATCCAATAAATCTAAACTTAGGATTCAGACTAGTTTCGAAGTATCAAATTAAACTATAAAAATAAAAATCGACCCAAGCTATAATACGAAAAATGATGTTATCTCTATCTTGTATGATACTAGTCTTGAGCCGAAACTAGCACACGAAATAATATTAACCTTTAACAAACACGATGGGGTCCACACGCTTTCTCCGCAGCAGCATCTACAATAACTCTAACGAACACCAATAATGAAAAAAAAGCATTCAATTCTCTCTATAATTAAAAAAATAAAAGTCACCGGCAATACATAAACCAATCGAACAACATTTTCAACTCATTCAGCCGACAACAAGTACCTCTCTGTTCTTCTTATCGGAGTTTTCAAGCTGAATAATTTTATCATTAAGGTTAACTTTATTTTTTTGTTACTTTTTTATCGTAATAATTTGGCGGTGATTTATGAGCTCAGACTGTTTGATAGTGTTTAATCAATAATTGTGTGTTTGAAAATGTAGTGGATATTTTGTAGAATCAGCTGTTTGTTAGAGGTCTGTTTGTTGTTGAGTAGTAGATTAATTGAAGTAAATTTCTAATTAATTTTTCTCTTGTGGATGATGAAGTAACTTGCCTAGTTGATGATGATCTTTTTAGGCTTACTGATAATTGAATTTCTCTAAGATCAAATGAACGAAATATGAGTTATATAGCTCTAGTTAGATTTCTTGTTTTACGGTACGGTAGATGACTATGTTGCTGCGTTGTAATTGCGCTATTAGTTCTTTTCGGGGTACTATAATAGCGATACAGTACTGTATATATGCTTGCTGTATTCATGCTTGGCTGTAGTTTTGAGTATTGGAGCGTCTCGGGTCATGTTTTAGTTACTGTTCTTTTATGTTCCTAGGAACTTTTATCGGGTGATGCAAATTCTAATTTGTCTTCTAATTCCAGCTTTTGCGATAATCTTTCCGTAGAGGGTGTGCAACGCTTGAAGAATGCGTTGCTTTACCTGACGCTAGACTTCTATTGACGTGATGTTCGTTCTTTGTTGACAGGTTTTGGTGCTTCTCATATTTCCTTACGACCAGCGAATCTTTGAGTTTATATCATTTCCCTTTTTTGTCGCTCAATTGGGTTTCCTGCAAATGCTTACACGTGAATGAGATAGGCAATTGTACTTTCTGCCAAATCCGCGATGAAAATAACTGCGACTTAACTTTCTGAGAAAGTTGGTGAAATTTGTTCCTTCTCGTGAGCTCATTGACATCGATAGCCAGCTTTTCTTGAGATGCAAACATTCGGAGAAAGTCAAACACCTGCTACTATCCAGAACTTTTACAATCAACCTATGCAGCATGTTGAACCATATGGCTTTCAAAATTTTCAAGTTTTGAACAATAATTCAGCTGGTAGCAGAATCCAAGGGACTGAAGTTTCCTCCCAATCTGGCACCGAACAGTTCTTCACTCTGGAATCAACGCCAGCAACCGATGGCACTGTCTACAACTCAGCCCCAGCTGTAAGCATCTCCTCCAATAGGAGCCCCTTCTCTCCTCTGTACACTCATTCAAATGTGTCTGATCTCCATCACTCATCTGATAACACCTATGGTTCACCCTTGAGCCTGTCTTCTGGGAATGATGATGAAGACAAGTTGATGCTTGCACTGTGGGAATTGAAGAACGAACTGCTCGGACCTGAATTTGATATTGATGATAGTGACTCCTTTAGTGGTATGGTTACACAGGCCTCTCCCTTCAGTCGATACAACAAAATCCTGGAAATGGCCCCTCAGATGGACCTGAAACAATTACTCGTTGCCTGTGCTGAAACAGTATCAGAATCTGATACTATGCCAGTATCGGAAAGAAGAGCTGCACTGTCGGCTGCAGAATCTCTTATGGATTCATTAGAATTAAGGGTTTCAGTATCTGGTGAGCCTTTACAAAGATTAGGTGCATACATGTTGGAAGGGCTCAGGGCTAGATTGTTATCCTCCGGAAGCATAATTTGCAATAAGTTGACGTGCAAAGAACCAACAAGCTCTGAATTGATGTCTTATATGCACGTGCTTTACCAAATCTCCCCAACTTACAAGTTTGCTTATGTGTCATCTAATGTTGTCATTAGTGAAGCCATGCAAAATGAAAACACAATCCATGTCATTGATTTTCAGATTGCACAGGGTAGTCAGTGGGTGTCCTTTATTCAGGCCCTTTCACGTCGTCCTGGTGGGGCCCCATATATTCGCATTACAGGCGTTGATGATCCCCAATCAGCTCAAGCTCGAGGTGGAGGACTCCAGTTAGTTGGGCAGAGGCTAGCACAAGTAGCTCAGTCATGTGGAGTACCATTTGAATTCCATGGTGCGGCCATCTCAGGGAGTGAGGTCCAACTTGAGAATCTTCAGGTTCGACATGGAGAAGCCTTGGCTGTGAACTTCCCTTACATACTGCACCACATGCCCGATGAAAGTGTGAGCAGCACGAATCATCGTGACCGCCTCATTAGGCTAGTTAAAAGCTTGTCACCCAAAGTTGTGACAGTTGTTGAACAAGAATCCAACACTAACACGGGTACTTTTGTTCAACGATTTTATGAAACTCTAGATTATTATTCAGCAATGTTCGAGTCCATTGATTCAGCGCGCCCGAGGGATGATAGGCAGCGGGTTAGTACAGAGGAACACTGTGTGGCAAGGGACGTTGTCAACTTAATAGCTTGCGAGGGGGATGAGCGAGTGGAAAGACACGAGACTTTTGGTAAGTGGAGACTGAGACTTAAGAGGGCTGGATTTTCTCCAGTCCAATTGAGTTCATCAGTTAGCAATGCCACCAAGAGTATGTTGAAAGAATTCAGCCCGAATTTCAGAATCGGAGAGGGGAATGGTGCTGTTTATCTTGGTTGGAAAACCAGAGCTTTAGCAACATCTTCTGCGTGGAGATAATTGTCGAGAGAAAAGAAACTTGTCGTGGATGTTACCATAACCGTCATTTCTTGCCAAGTCTTTTTAGTTGTAAAATTCTTCTGCTGTTTTTTGTGCTTTTCTCTAGCTGATCAAGCCCCTATGACAGGGTTTCATTCTGATAGAATTCTCGTACATCCCGTCCTAGGATGATACTAGGAATATGTAAAAAGACGGAACCTCGACCTGTACTTGACTATTTGTCGTGGACCAATCTGGTTAGCCATGCTATTCATCAATAAGGTTATGTATGTGGCAGTTTTTGGTACATGGAGTTGTTCCGGGAGTTTTAAGTGTCAGTCTGTTCAAGGTTTTACGCTAGTTTGATATTTCTTATGATATATAATGTTTCTGCTTATTTGAACTTTAGTTATATTTTCAGTTTAACCAAGAAAGAGAGGTACTTTTTCCTTCACGCAGAAGAACTCGACTTTGTAGCGCTTAGGTATATGAAGATGAATCTGTCAATTGGACTAAATAAAAGATTAAATTAAACAAGACTTGTGTCTTTTTAATACTGTCAAAAGAATAAATTTAATGAGCATAGAATAATCATTGCTTTCACGAAAATAGATAGTGAAAGAGTCATCATGACTAAAATTACTTAAGAAGTCATTTCATTAAATTTAGAAGTATAATACTTTTCACACCTCAACTTTGAATTTTTGTTTGCGGGGCAATACAAAAGCAAATAATAATGTAAACTTAAGTTGCATTGCAAAAAGCTTTCATAGCTCAGTTGGTTAGAGCACCCGTTTAGTAAGCGGGAGGTCTTGAGTTCAACTCTCAATGAAAGCAAAACTTATTAATTTTTTCTTTTTCTACATTTCCAGCAGGAGCCAGTGAATTAGTGAAATTATCTCTATCTGCAACTGAATTTAATCAGATTATTAAATAAAAGTTGGAGACAAAGCGGGCAAAAATTTTAAACAAATCAAAGCAAACATAAACATTTCCAGGCACATAAAATTCCGATTGCGTAAATAGAATCAATAATACACACTATACCATTACATTTTCTCCGAACAATAACACCGTCGTTGCGAATACAAACCTAACCATAACAAAGGTTTCCACATAACTACCTAAGTGGAATAATCCTAGACTAATATTAATGGCATTTTTTACGAAACTGAGGTGAACTGCACATTCTGAGACTCAATCACAGCTTTCGTCACATCTTTAACCATTTGACCACTCATATAGTGTTTGCGGCACACAGGCATATACACGTCAGCCCCAGCAATAAGTTCTGTCTTTGTCTCGGCAGTCTTCCTCAAAGTAAACACCGCCTGCTGACCACACACCTCACATCGAGCGGTTAACTTAGTAACAGAATCGGCAATAGGAATAATATCAAGTACTGCACCAAAGCTCCTCCTGCCAAAAAATATTACAAAAAGAAATTTCATCAGCAGGTTAAAGACATTGAACATTTGCATTAAGAAAGTACGAGATTACTTATATACAAGACTCACTAAAATACACTACTCGTGTGGCAGAAATCAATAAGAGAAGCAACCTGAGAAACTAAAATGAATACTACCTTAGATAATCACCATCCAGACCAGCAACGACTACAGTCTTTCCATCATGATCAGCAGCATTGCTGCAGAAGGAGTATAGATCTTCAAAAAACTGAGCTTCATCGATGCCAATCACATCCAACTGCTAATTTTCCAGTGAGAAAATATTAGCATTTACATTACTAAGGAAGTTCTTTTGAAATTTGCCAATAATGCTGCCCACGATATTGACATGAGACTTGATCTGAAACGCGATTACACTGTACGAATAGCATTCATTACCTTGTCATACGCTTCAGCGCCCAGCTTTTGTTTGAATGACGATAGTTCAGCTAAAGGCATGCATGGCAATCTTTCACCATCATGCGTAACAATAGAGTCCAAGCCATACCTTGTATCTTTATCCGACTTTATTATCACTACGCTACTGCAACATCATAGACCAAAATGAGAGATAATATTGTCAAGGTCAATCCCATTTTTTTTTTTAAAAACAATAGTGCAATAATGCAACAGGAATCTATAATTTTGTCGTTCAGGGAGGGGAGGGGTTGTGGTAGTTTAGAAACTAAAGAAGTTAGTTAAATGATGAAGGTCATATTGTACTGATTAAGCCAAATAGAAGTATTGGAAGATAGGCATAGTAATCAACTGCATGAAAGTGGAATGAGGTTTCATGGCGAGATGAAACATGCATGTCAAAGTCCTCAGACTTAGTAACCATCTATTGAGGCTCAAAGAGACCTTTGACTTATGGGAGAAGCTCAAAACATTAGCAAAGGATCAATTCATTTTATCCATATCAAAAAGATTACTGCCGCGCACATTGATAAAACAAATACACAGTAACAGAAAATCTTGAACGAGGAAACTTAGCAGTTCCACCAACAATTTAGAAACCTTTCAGATACACTGCATTCAAGGAAACATCTCGCTGCAACCTCTACCCCACAACTTGTCCATAAGGTATCCTTAAGTAGCAGGTCATCCATATGTGGCACTGGCAACTGACCATGGTGGCAATAAATATGTTTCATCACCTCCCTTAAACAGTATCTCAGAGCACTATATTTCCTATGGTTTGTGGAAGCATACGACGTGCACCGCACCCACCCACTTCAAGATACGGAATGATTCATTGCTAACTAGAAGGATGATACACATGTTCGACATCTCATCCACTGACAGGCATTCTGCTTTTAGCCAGACTTCATAGTTGGATTCCGATCAATGACTTTCAGAGATACTCAAAAGTCTGTCTATTCAAAAAGGTATTCCACAACAATCATATTTCTACCATCATAGTTCAGCTATGATATGCTCCATTTCGATGCTCAAGTCTGGAAAGTCACCAGCATCTTTCAGTATAGCTGTCAAGTCCCTAACAAGCTCATATAACTGCTCAGTTTGCTTATGAGTATTATGCCCCATGAAGAAGAAATGGGCTTCCGTCTGTACTTCAACCATACTATAACCAGGCTCCTTTTTTACCCCAGATCCCTTCATTAAACTTCTAACTTCTGCAACATTATTCCACAGTCCAAAAGTGGCATATGCATTAGATAAGACAATATATTTTCCAGCATTTCCTGGCTCCAACTCAAAAAAGTTTTTTGCAGCAAGCTTTACCATGTCTACATTTCCATGAAGTTTACATGCACCAAGCAAAGCACCCCATACCGCTGGGTGCTCTTTCCAAGGTGACATTTGGACAAATGTGTAAGCCTCGTCCAACCTACCAGCCCGCCCTAGAAGATCAACCATAACTGCATAGTGCTTTCCTATTGGCTGAACACCAAAGTCTCTCATCATTGATGAAAAACACTTCCGCCCTTCTTCCACCAAGCCTCCATGGCTACATGCAGAAAGTACTGCAAGAAACGTGATTTGGTTTGGCCTGACGCCTTCATTTATCATCTGGTTAAAAAGATCCAATACCTCAAATACTCTCCCGTGCAGGCCAAAGCCAGATATCAAGGCAGTCCAGGTTATGACATTCCTGTCCAAAGACTCATCAAATACTTGAAACCCATCGCAGGGACTACTGCATTTGAAATACATATCCATCAGTGCACTATTAATTACAATATTCCGTCTAATTTTACTCTTAACCAATAAGCCATGGGCTTGTTTTCCCTGTTCCAGAAAAGCTAGAGAGGAACAGGCCCTGAGGACAGATGCAAATGTATACTGGTCTGGCACTAAACTACATTGTCTCATCTTGTGATAAAGACTCAAGCCAACCTCTTCGAGACCTTTCTGTACATATCCTGCAATCATTGCATTCCATGAAATTAAATTGTTCATTAGCAACGTATCAAAAATAATATGGGCAGTTTCCAGATCTCCTGCTTTTGCATACAAAATTAAAAGCTTTATCTTTAGATATTCATCAGGAACAAATCCAACAACCACCATTTGCCAATGAATTCTTCTGCCCTTTTTATACTCTTTTCTGAAAATGCTTTCTTGCAAGAGAAGACAATACGTTTCGGAGTCTACTTGCTCTCCTGTCCGGCACAATATTCCAACAGCTTCTTTAACTCTCCCCGTGAAACAGAGGTCCTTTAACGTTCTATCCAAATGACAAAAATCCCTTACGGCAACGCCCTGAAATCTGGGAACAACTCAGCAGTGATAATGTAGTTCAACCATTAACAAAAATCGCACCCATTAGCAGCGGATCAATGATGCGGGTATCTTAACTCTATCACTCTCAAAAATCCAACCGTAATTCACTTTATCATACTCTTAACGAAACAACCAACGCACTTATTCCAACAAAACGAAAAATACACTCCGAAAATCAAAATTTTTACCAGAGCAAAATCGCTACTATGCAGCGAAATCCCAAAGCGATGTAAACCAAACCATCTACATTTTAACACACAAAAATGCTCGTAGCCAACCACATATCACACGAAAACGACAATCGAAAAAATACTAATAATAAAAAAATAAAATCCAACCTTCCTTGAGTGGTTGCAAGCTTCATTCTTTTGAGCAGCGTGGTGGTCTTTCCGGCGAACATGGGCCCCACAATCACGTGAATCTCGCCGGAAGTCCCGCTCTCGGTCCTCAATCCTCGTTTTTGTTCAGAATTGAAGGAATTAACAACCAATGATAGTGATTGAAATAGCGAATTAGGGTTTTGAAGGGGTTTAAATTTGGTGGGTTTACGAAAAAGAGTGAGGGTTTGATAATGGGAATTGAAGAAAAAAGGAGCTGAATTGGAGAGAGATGGTGTGCGTGTGAGGAGGATTGACTTCATTCTTGAAATGTTTATCATCTATTATTATGGAGAAAATGTGTGAGAGGAGAAGAAGAAGATGATGATGGTGGTGATTTAGGGTTTAGGGTTTTGGGAGTGGAGGGAAAATTGAGAAGATTAGATTAGAGTTGAGAGGACAAATAAGGATTTTTGGCATTAATTAAAGTTTCTCTAACATATTCTCGAGAAATATCAGACACGTTTTCATTTTTGACTAGTATGAAAAAAAATATATAAGTGTTTTACATGTCTTGTGAAAGCAATTTTTACGAATTTTTCTGAAATACGAAAAAGATCTCGAAACCTTACAAAAAGTTTATAGCATTAACGAACTGAAATATACGCTTCGAAAGAGATTTTGACTAATGATTTTTAGTGTAAGAATATTCATAAATTGTGCTGGCAAGAGTTTCTTTTTGTGACAAAAAGAGACAACTTTATTTTTTTTTTCTTTTGTGTATTTTGCATTAGGGACAAGATGACTAGGTGAAAAAATCCATTTGTAAGAGTTAAGAGGGAGTTTTGACCTTTTTTTTATAAAAATACCAGGCTTGTTTACCTAGTTATCTTGACAAGAATTTCTTTTGCCACTTAAGCAAGATAAATGAGGTTTTCTTTGCCCTTTTTACTATTAGCTCTAAAATGTTTCACTTGAATAGCTCTAGATTCTTTTCAATAATAACAAATATAAAAAATGCTAAAAAAGACAGAGTAAGATGTAATATTTTTTGTATACTTTTAGAAAATTGTAGTTACTTCCGATCTCGAGAAATCTATTTGTAATATATTTTATAGACTTAAATCAAGACTCATGAGATATAGATATAAGTATTCATTCTATTTATATTGAGCTAATAGTAAATAACCTCTTTGTGTTATGCTAAGTTGACAAATGATCTTCATATTAAAAGAAGATGCTAAGTGCCCCATATAATTTCTAAAGAAACACTCTGCCCATTTGTTCAATGTTTTTATATTCATTATATCTAATGACCAAATTACTTTTGTTAATTCTAATATAATTTCAAAGGAAGAGTGGAGAGTAGGAAGAGGAGTGGATTGCTTTGTTAAGTTAGTTGCGGTAGACAAGGTATTAGATATGAGGAATCAACTTTATAATTTAAATTTGTCCATAAAATTATGGTTACTTTGGCTTGCTTCAATAAACAAATTGACATATCAGATGATGGGTATAATAAACAAGTTAAGCAAAATTATTAATATCCATTAGTTAACTAAATATATTTTTTAATTAATTCGGAACAACCCTTTGAACGACGAGAGCTCGTAGGTAATTAATGGCAGATAGGGTAATGCATATTACCACATTTATATCTTCTTTTTTCGGTGAATTAGGGCTTCTATAAATTAGGAGTACTATTCGGCTATGTTTTAAAAGGCTTTGGGCATAAGGTGGCTCGTAAGCCTCGAGGTGTTGAGCGTACGTCTTACAAATTTTGATATTTAATTAATTAAAATATATATTTATGATAAAAAGTAGAGATTAGAATTAAGCATATGAAGAATAAGTTAACATATTTTTGAAATAAATTAAAAGAAATATTTGTACCAATATAATGTGGAATTTTTTTTTAAAAAAAGCTATCATACTTTATGTAGTGTATAAATTTCATATCAACTCATCCGTAGAAAACACTGCATAAATAACGAAACAGAAACTCATAAAATGTTGATCATAAAACTAATTTAAAAAGGAAGACCACTTTCGGATTTAGAGAATAATTTAACAAGAGTATCAAATATGTTCCAATAGACTTGTTAGTTTCCGTCAAATATATATTTTGAAAGCAAAGTTGAGAAGAAAAATTATAAATAAGTTAACAAAATCAACCTTATTTGTTATCTTTCTCAAGACCTTAGCCCCGTGAAGGTTAAGCCCCAAAGGAGCCCCTCGGAGGGTTTTGGGGTTAAAAAAGCCCCGGAAAGAGTTGAAAAAGCTATTCAGTATATGTACAATGTATGGAATGCCGAATATGTAAGTTCACTCAAACTGAATCTACATGCAAACACACAATTTTTGTACAAAAAATAAGTGTAAATAAATAAATAAATTAACACAGTTGTGAAGTGTAAACTGTTGCTTAAAAGAAAGAGACATACAATAGGGTCTAAGATTGAGAATGGCTCTACTACCTTCACTTTCACAAACATCAGCTTTTCTCCAAAGTATACAACGGCTACCAACAAGAAAAAGAAAAAAAGAATATAAATACTTATTATAAATTCTAAACCACGCCCTTCAACCCATTTACAATTTCCAAAAGTACAGATTTTTCCTATGGCTCAGGCATTTTCAAGAAACAAAAGAAAAAATGTGGGCCAACAAATCTATCCTTAGTTATAAATACAACTAAAAATTTTGTACTGCAAAAGGGTTTTTGTAGTGAATCAGAATCAAACAATCATTATGAACAGCATGAACCTTTCTTACTTTGTGCGCTTGCTTCTTTATCCTCATCAGCCTGCAAAACTACTGTTTTACCATTTGCCATCCATCCGGAGTCTTTTGGCTTTAGTTCTCGAGATTGAAACACTTTCTTGTTTAATATGTTGTATATCTCTTTCACTACCGTCTGGAAGGCCGCAGCAACGTTGGAGGAGTCGAGAGCTGATGTTTCTATGAAGAACAGACCTTGAGCCTCGGCCAACTTTTTTCCTTCAGCAGTCGTGACCTCCCGTGCATCTTTAAGATCCGATTTGTTGCCAACTAATATCGAAACTACATTCATGTCTGAGTGAGCTGTTCAAAAAAAAAAAAAACATTCTAATTAAACCAAGAAACTGTTTCACAGACTTCAGATTTCTTGTGCAGATGCAATTCTAGTCTTAAGGTGTAGGCGTAAAAGGCATTCTCTTAATGGATGGTTATAGTTAAAGATCCTAAGGTTTGACCTAGTTACAGCAACTTTTCCTACAGTCTAAATAATTACAGAAACATCTCTTGAAAGTCAAATGATCATTGCATATGGACCAAGAAGTTTGAAAAATTGAAGACAACACCTAAGCTTCGAAAAACATTGCAGAACATCCCCTACTTTTAATTTTTTAAAATGTTTAAAGGCATCTTTGTAATTATTTAAATCTTATGGCAAGTTTTACAATTAGACCAAATGTCGTGGAGTGTAGAGTAATCCCTTTTCTTAAGCCTCTTATCTAGGCAAAACCAATATATAGAAATGAAGATCTAAAGTTTCTAATGCTTACTTTGAAGTTCATTAAGCCACCGGCCAATGCTATCAAAGGTCTGGCGTCTGCTGATGTCATAGACAAGAAGCGCTCCAACCGCACCTCTATAGTATGCAGAAGTAACAGCCTTAAACCGCTCCTGGCCAGCTGTGTCCCAAATCTGTGCCTTAACTTCCTTCCCATTGATATTCATCTTTGCTGTCTGGAATTCTACCCCAATGGTGGACTTTGAACTGGGATAGAACTCATCTCTAGCAAGTCTAGCAAGCAAGTTTGATTTACCAACAGCTGAATCACCAATCAAAACAATCTTGAAAAGGTAATCGTCGGATTGTTCCTCCTCTGTACGAAAGGCCATCTTCACCCTTTTGTCACGGCTTAAAAAACCGCTGATGTATTTATAATGACATAATTCGGACCCTCATGATGCTAACCGCCAAAAAATTGTTAACTATATATAGCTCAAGATAATAAAAGGAGCTCTATGGAAGCTTGTAGGGTAGGTGAGGTATAAGAAGAACAAATGGCAGCACTCTAGCACTTTTACCGAAACAAGAAAAGAATTTGAGAAAATAGTAGGAGATGTAAAATAGTTTGCCTGCTATTCCTCTCGAAACAACTTTCCTACTAGACACCGATACAGGAGAAGCTTTTGCTATTCTTGTTGCCTCTCAGAAAAGGTGAAAGCTCCAGGCACCTGCATTATAACAGAGATTAAAAACCAAAAAGTTGACACATGTACTTAACACTTTAAATTGTGAAACATTTAAGTCCATCTTAATATAGAGTCATGATAGAAAGAAGAATGCGAAGCTGCTTCAAGATATTAAATTCTAGATGTACAAGTATACCACCTAATCACTTTTTCCTTACATATTTTGCTTTCATTCAGACATCCAGAAATCTCATTTCTTTCTGACATATTCTTTACTTCAAGAGTACTCCACAGGTTTATTTCTAAGAAAAATCTTTACATAATGTGATTGGCCATGAAGATTACCAGTGAAAGTAATATATCCACATCAAAAACTTTGCAAGGCTACAACATTAGAAATGCGGAACAGAGAAGGTTGAAAAGAGAGATTCTGGCCCAAATAATCGGAAACAAATAACTAATATCGTTGATTGGGTGGGAAATGAAGGAGGCAATTCACTGTTAAAGTGTTTGCATCTCTTAGAACTATTTAAGACAAAAATTCCATGAAGTCAATTCTAAGCATTTAAGTAGTTGAAACAAAGCATGATTTTCCAACTTCAGCTAAGCAAAGCGGTACTTTGACCCCTGTACTAGAAAAACACAAAACTATGCTCACACAGGTATGGAGAAATGGATTGGGTGTAAAACTAGCGGGCATAATTGTCGATAATGTATGGAACAAAGTACAACTCCTTGTCATGATATTTAGCGGACCGCTCACTTTTCAAACCACCTCCTTTACATTTCTAGTTTGGCTATTTGGCAATCAAAAATAATACACACTGAGGTATAGCAAATATGAGGAGCAGCCAGTAAATCAAAATTTATATAGTTCATACAGAAAACACTCGATAAAGTAAGACCAAACCAATTATCTTTCCACCTGGACAAGCAAACCAAGAATTATGTTTCCAGACTCAAACTATTCATTCTTGGACATGGAAGCAACCATGTCTCTAGTGTTCATAAATATATGGCATGCCTTCGTTCTCAAACAACAGACATGCTCCTTGAATAAGACGAACCTTCCAATCCTTCGACCGGATAGGTGTTCCACAGTTATACGAATGTAAAGATCAACCTCAGACTTAAGCCAAAACAATACGTATCAATCTTTGAATCTCCAATGGTTAAGTTGACTTCAGATTAAGGCAAGCCATAGATCAAAGTCAACTGTTGTGTAACAAAGGCCTCACAAAAACAAATCTTTAGCGACGAAATGAGAGTCAGGATCCTGTTATACTCCGACAAATCATTCATACGTCAAAACTTTCGAAACATAGCCAAGATGTAAATTTATCGAAACTTAACGATTTCTCCTCGATTCCAATTCCACGAGCTCACATCCAAACATAAATATAATCATATGAATCCATTCCATCTAACGAAAACATTAACACAAACTATAATCATGTGAATCAGTGATAAAGTGACCTTTATTTATTCCACAGACAAATGTGAATAAAACACATTGACAAATTACAAACATGTTCGGGATCAAAATCACATAATAATATGCTTATAAACATCATCAATTTCACATTCTTTTGCAAATTAAACACATAAATCAAAAACACAAAAAGAATAAGAAAATGTACGTACCCAGTTGAAATAGAATCGAATAAACAAACCCTTCCCCCTTTATTCTTTCAAATCAGAACCCTAATAATGGAAGATCATAAAAGAGGAAGGGCAAAAATTACAAAGAAATAGAAATTTGTTTGTTAGGTTTTCGAGATTTGATTTGAAAAGAATCGAAGGAGAAGAGAGAGAGAGAGACACAGAGTAGTACAAGTGGAGAACAACAACAAATAGCCTAAATTTGGACTATTTATTATATTATTATTAGTTATATTAAAGTGCTTAATCTTATTTCATTTATTAATATTTCAATCCATGGTGGTTAATGTATAAAAGTATTTTGTATTGAATAAAATAATAGCGTCAAACTCCTTAAACTATGAGTCTGTCGCAAAGTGTCCTCAAATCTACTAAAAAAGAGTAACATGCCTCCCAATCTATCGAAAAATGAGATCGTTAAAGTGAAAAGTGAGGACATTATTTTAATACACGAATCGCCTCCTGAGTCCTTGATCAACTATTCATTTTGACCACGTTTCTGCTTTCTTGTCCACTGGGTTTGACATCAGCGAGCAATTTATACATTTTTCAATAAGTTTGAGGGTGTGTTGCTTTTTTAATTAGTTGGAGGCACTCTAGAACATACCACATAATTTAGGGGGTTTGGCGCAATTAACCTTATTTAGTAGTTAGAGAGATTTAATTTTTAGTCAGTATATTCACTAAAATCATTTCCCATTAATGATAAACACGCGTATTTATTGAGATGCCAGCACGTAGAATATTCAGTTAATGTGACATTAGATTAGGCTTGCTTCAATAATAGTATTAGTAACATGGCCATTTGGTACTCAATAATTGGTTTAGTGTGTGTACTTTAATACTTTTCGTGGTGTTAGCACATGAACTGTATATGACTTTTGTGTTTTATAAAGACCTAGGCATCTCTTCTATAATGTTTTTTTTTTTTTGTTAATAGATTGTATGTAAGTCTGTACAATAGCTTTTTCAGCCTCGTAAAATAACCAGACAATTAATGTTTTCCACTTTTACTCAAAATTTCCAAATATATTCCACGAGAACAAAATATTATATTGGGCACTGCAGACTTAATACTTTATAGTAAGATAGAGTACCTAAATTACCAAAAAAGAAAGAAAATATAGAGTACCTCATTTGGAAAATGATGATAAGTTGGGTCAAATTGATAGGTTACTATTAACTATTCACATTTGGGAGCAATATTATTGCTTAATGAAAAAAATGTATTTATTGGTTTTGTATTTATATGAAATACTATATAAATTTCATGTGGAATACTATATATTTTCATTTTTATAGGATAAGATACTCTTTAAATATTCAATTTTCTTGTAATTGTTTACACCAATGGTTAGGAATTTGGCACGGTATAATACTTATAGTTATTTTTGTAAAAATAATTTTAACAATTTGTACTTGGATTTCGGTAGCAAATTTTAGTTCTAATGTGTAATAGAACTAATCTTCTTAGAAATTAAAAGGAGAGTTAAAAAACAAATACTCTCATAATTTTCTTCATAGTCATTAGTTTACAGTATATTACTATTTAATATAGCTTCACAATAATCTGAAAATAACTAAATTAGTCTATCCATAATTAATAGATAATATTTATTAACTGCTATATGATACATAAAATATTTTATAACAGCCTTAATTATAACAGCTGCTCCTTATATTTAAATTAGAGTTATTAACTACATTTAATAATTTGCAATCCAGTAGTTTGTGTTTCAGGCGTATAGGCCCGACCGGTTTGGGCCGAAGATGATGGGCCTGCTCTGTGGCCGTATCAACTTATCGTTATTTATTGCTTATTTTAAATTGTGCAAGATATGCTAAACATGTTGGTTAATGGGACAGCTCATCTTGGGCTTAATCACTCATCAATTAAAATCTAACACATTCATTTACCGGGGCCTGTCAAGTCATTGGCCCAATTCTCTTTTGTAACTCCCCAGTTTTCATGAATATTATTGTATTTTTTTTTAAAAAAAAACTCTATAATAACCAAAGTGATGCACGGATACTCCAAAAAATCGCCTCGTGCACGTATCGGATACTCCGATACTCGGATACTCCACCGATACTCCTCGGATACGTATCGGATACACCACGTGGCGTATCAAATTATTTAAAATAAATAAAAAATATCGGATACGTATCGGATACTTTAGAAGGACGTATCCGACACCTTTTGGGACATGATTTTTATGGGTTAGAAGAAAATTTTCAAAACTTCAAGTATATTGTAAATAACAAAAACTGAAGAAAAAAGGAATAGGCATATTGCGTAAGCATGAAATTTCTTTTCGTTTCTGACTTCCTCTTAAGAATGGCAATCGAAACCAACAACACTCAATTGCTAGGAATATCTTTAAAGTTTATTGTCCTCTTGTTCTTTCATCATCTTGGCGCTCAAACTTTGTTATATTTTCTTAGTTTTACAGTTCAATTTATAATCTATGGTCTATTTTGAAAAATCTAAAATTAGAAATTGATGTAAATGGAGAACAAAGCAGCCCTTTGTTATTGACTTAAAATCGTAATGTGTTTGGTTGTTTGCTATGGTAGTTTGTAGTAAGATTTAGCTAGGAGATTCAGTGCACTGCGTATTCAATTTTAAATGATTGTCGAAGTTATTTGCTTGAAATAATATTAATATAATCTCATTACTTATAATTGTATTATTGTATATTATAAGTTAGATTTTTATACTTTGTATTTAATACAAATATTAATATAAATATGTAAAGCCGTATCCTCGACGTACCCGTATCCTATATTTTTGAAAAATTTGTGTCCCCGTACCCGTACCGTACCGTACCCGTATCCCCGTATCCGTATCCGTGCATCATAGAACCAAACAAAAGCAAAAAGCCTCTATACAGTTTAAGTGAATATTTTATATATTTCAATAAATATAAACTGACGTCAACATAAACTGATTTAAATATATATAAACTGATATATCTAGAGAATATTGTATATGAAGATATGATTAGGGAAATAAACTGACGCCATATTTTTTTTTGGGCACAAAACTGACGTCATATGAACATTAATGCTTCAATTTCCTGTATCAGTAGATTTTTAGTTAAGATAAAAAATATGTTTGTCCAGGTATCAATTAGTGAAGCTTTCTCTCTTTTTATTAAATATTTTGCATACTTCTTCTCCTTTTGATTTTTATTTCAATGCTCCTTACGTAATTTTAGTTTGAACGTAATTCTCAACTACAGTTTTATAGAAATTAGTTATTTTATAACTTAAAGAGCTGTAGGTATAAGCAAATATAGACACGAGTTAAGTAACATTTCTTTATAAACAAAATGATTTTACTTTTTTAATCGCTTAAAAATCATTATATTGGTTTAAGGAATTTATTGAAGTGAGAGTAAAAGTAGATTGTGTATTGACAGTGTAGAAGATTTGGCTTTCATAATTTAGGAATGCTTAACTAATGAATTGTGTATACTACGTAATCTTTGACTCGAAAGGTGAATGGGGAGTTTGCAAAATTACTCCTCCGACACCATCGTTGACCATATACAATTATGTAATAGTCAACTTTATTAGTTTTCCTTTGAATGAGAGTTAAATGCATGCTTGAGTTACTTAAGGCAAAAATGTGATCTCTCTACTGCAAAAGTCCTGGTTAATTTATTTATGCAAACGGAGTTATTGCGAAGAAAATGCATGATATTAAATTCTATTTAAAATCGGGACATAGGAGAATTCAAAAAATTTATATATAGCTAAAACAATTAATCATATAATATATAACAAATAAAGAAATGATATAACGAGCCAAATAAACATTCTAGAGAAATGGTGGGAGTAGTTGAGAAGTTGCCTAATTCTTTGATTATGACAGAGTTTGAAAGGGTTAATCGTATGATATTTGCACGAAACCTTAATGTCAAACTTTTGTCTAACTATCAATCTACAGTTACCGACCAATCCAATGCAAACGACTCACGATCCTCAAAATCTTATAAATCGCAAAGATTTTAATCTTTCGGCTTGAAAGTTACGTGCCCCTTCTTTCACTTCTAGTTTTTTCTCCTACAAAAAGTCATAATCTGTACCAACTTTTGCATAGAAAAAAACAATTAGTGCATGATGACATTTCCTCTAACCAAGATTTTGTTTAAAGCATAATTTATTAAACATTTGGCTACTCAAGTTCTTTTCCTTTTAATGTGCATTATGTGTTTTATTTTAATTAATATTATGATTACTTAGTGGTGCAACTTTTAAGTTGTTACAAGCTTTTGCATTAGTCAGATAATCATTATATATAGTTCTTAACATGAATGAGAACATAAAAGAGCTATTATTAGATTTTTATGTCATTTCAAAAATTCTGATGACAAATACATGACAAAATTATGATTACAATATCTATAGTTACACACTCGCTCGATCTAGCTACGCCATTCTTAATGATGCCCTACACTCATAGAATTAGCGTAAGGAACATCGTACATTTGAGTTTCAGGCAATGAAATTTTCTTCCTTTAATGGGAAAATAAAAATAAAACTAGAGTAAGATACGTCTCTTTAGATTTAACCAACTTAATTCATGACAATCTACATAATACAATTTATATGTAGCAAAAGTGAATTGTTATGTTCTAACTGTTAAAGTGTCGGATTTGAATTCGACATTCATACTATTAGTGTGGAACTTATATGACTTTGAAATCTTCTACCTTAAAAGTTACATTTTGCTGGAGATTACTTATAAATTAAATAATTGCCAATCATCTTTAAAAGCTTCGTCTTTTAAATTGACCAATTTTTCTAAGTTGCAATTATGTGGCATGGAAAATTAACATTTATATAATAGTGTTCGACTAGGGCTAATTAAACTAGCGCAAAGCCAAATCGCGTGGATATCATGGCTGAAAGTGTGATTGATGAGTATGATCTTAATTGCAATATATAGAACTTGAATCAATCCCATGCCAATGTTATAAGATAATAGTGTGTGTTTATACTTTATATAACTTTTAGCTCTTATACTTTAACAACTAGCTTTTGAAATCCAATTCTCCTAATATATCTACAAAAAAAAAAAAAAAAAAAAAAAAACCTCTCCCAATGTAATGTCACGAGGCTTAATTAAGTGACTTGTTAACGTCGTTGAATTAAATTTAACGTCTGTGTTTCTAACAAGATTAATCTACATAAACATTGCTTTCGGGCTTAGATAACTATACTGACTTTAGCGGCAAACTTTGTCGTTCTTTGAGTGTCAATGTGCAACAGTCTAACAAAAGAAATGGGATATTTGAGATTTGTTCGATTTCTAATCACCTAGCTTGTCTTTTAGTTTTGGTTGTTCAACTTATAGGTTATTAATTGGTAAAATTAAATCATTCCTTCACGATTTGTTCCTACCACTTCAAGATTCTGTCCCCCAAAACTATTTCATACCATGCATGTGAATGACGGTAGTGTACGTAGCCAACCCTTTTCATATAATATGATGAATGTGAAATTATAATATGATGAATGTGAAATTATAGAGTCATATTATTTATTTATATATTGAATCACGTGGGTTAGCTAAGCTTCTCGTTCATTTAGTTTTACCATAGTAATTCGTTTCTACGAGTTCAAGAGTATGTTTCCTAACCCTATTTTATAAGTTTATTTATTTATATATTATGATGAGATTAAAATAATATAATAATATAATTATGTTTACTTAATAAATTAAATTGATGATTCAAATCATATGTTTAAGCTAAGCTTCTCATTCATTTAATTTCACCAAATTACCAAAAAAAGGGGAAAAATCATGTGGCGTCATGCTTATGTCTGTCTTACGTCACAACTTTTTTGCTCTCTCCATCATCACATACATCAATTGGTATTAGTTTTGACCAAGTCTTTTCTAATATATTTGTATTTACTAATTTAGTTAATGTACGTGTACGCTTATCTACTCGCATATTACACCATCCTCGACGAAAGAAACGCGTTCTTCACAATGATTGTCCTAACGTGAAACTAAAATAGGCGGCGGCTAGTAAGAAAGAACCAGGCAAACACATAAAATTCGCTAGTGGACAAATGCGACATGCGTGTTCTATGCATGAATTGAATCTTGTAGTGTTTCTTAATTTGTTGCATATATATAAAAGTTTTAAAACCACATCCACCTCCTTCACTTCACATCAAACATTCTTGGATTTTTTTTGTAAATACTCGTGTTTTGCATTCGGATTTGAGCTGCACGTAATAATTGTAAGGTAAAAATTTAATTTATTTTCGTTTTTTTAGTTTTGATTGTGTATGACTAGTGGTCCCTTTTTCAACTTTCATTTTGTGTAATTTGTGGACACCAAGGCAATTGAGGAGGTGAGGTAGATATTGGATTTGGTATATTATTCACCTAATCCTACTTAAAGAATGATTTGATGCCACCTGCCCTTTTGGATGCGAAAAGAGATTTGTTAGTATGCATGAAGTGGTTATGGATGTTTGAGTCCATAATATGCTAACTTTTTATCGTGTGAGTTGTTTCTTGGGTTAAAGGGTGAAGTGATTAGCTTTTTTAATCTCATTAAATAATAAGCTGTTAAATCATGTTGCCTTGTGATTCCAACAGATGGAATCGGCTTTTCTTACTTCTTTAAAGATTAATGGGTCCAGCTCGAAAGTTTTTGTTTTTTTTAACCTATGCGTTGTTTGACAAGGTCAAATTTTGAAAACTTTCTTATTTTTAGAGTGATCACTGTGGGAAAGAGATATTAGTCTTGCATGATAACATAATGCATAAGACCATTATGAATTTAGTAATTTTTTAAACGATAGTACATTTGATTATTTATGCTTCTATCCGAACCATGTATAGTCAAAGATAATCGAATTAACTACAGTACATAATCACTAAATACGCACTGATTCTAAGGGAAGAATAGTTTAAACAATAATTATTCAATAGAAGTACCAATAAGAAAAGAAAACTTTAAGGCCCTAACTCTAGAAGCTTAATGTTTAGTACAATTACAGTTGAAGTTAGATGCTTTGCTGGTGTGAAGATTCAAGGTTGTTGAAAACCTAAACACAGAGTTAATAATGTTTTGCCAGGTGCCATATTTCAATTAAAGTTGGAACATTTTTTCTCACACAGAAGAACCTTCCTATACCAAACTGTAACTACTCATGTCCCACCATTCAGTTTTCACTCTATAATAACACCCTCTCTTTTCATTCCCTCATCAACTTTTTTTCTGAATTAGATCATCTGTCAAAAAAAAAAAAAAAAACATTCCTCACACATCAATTCAAGATCAAAACTTCACAATTCTTTGATAATGTTAAAACCTGTATTGATCTTTAGTGTTCTATTTTCCTTGCTTATATCATCCTATGGCCAGTCATGCTCAAACTACAACTTTGCAAGCAACCAAGTATTCAGTTCTTGCAATGATCTCCCATTCTTGAACTCGTATCTTCACTGGAACTATGACCAATCCGCTAGAACAGTCAGAATCGCCTATCGCCACTCGGGGGTCTCGTCATCTCGATGGGTTGCATGGGCCATTAATCCGACGGCTCAAGGCATGATCGGCTCACAGGCGCTCGTTGCTTACCGGAGATCAGATGGATCCATGAGAGCCTACACGGCGCCCATCACAGGTTACCAAACTCAGTTGCAGCAAGGGGCTTTGAGTTTTCAAGTTTCTGATTTAAGAGCAACATATGCAAGGAATGAATACATCATTTTCGCAACGCTTGCGCTTGGTAATCTTAGCTCTACTGTGAACCAAGTTTGGCAAGAAGGTCCGCTTTCAGGAGATTCTCCTGGCGCGCATCCGACAACTGGCACTAATGTCCAGTCGATGGGGACATTAAATCTTCTTTCGGGACAGGCGGGAACGACGGGAGGAGCGACGAACTCCAGGACAAGGAGAAGGAATGTGAGTACTTAAGTTCATATTAAGCTTAAATGATAATTACATCTGCAGACCGTGAGGTTTGATCTAATTACATAAACTTCATTAACGTTTGAATAATTAAACAACCTCCCCTAAAACCTTAAAAACATGAAAACATAGAGGGCCTTACATGTAATGTTTTTTAAACTTCAGGGGATGTCGTTGCGATTGTTCAAACCTCTACTGAGTTTATGTCAAAAGAATGATTAAATTTGAAGGGGTATTTCTGAAATTACTCTGACAGTAGATAAAAGTTTTAGAGCAAATCTTAGGGAGTGTAACCGTAATCATCCGTAAGCTTAAATGAGAACTAACTTTCTGTTCTTGCGTTGAATATGTTCTGTAGTTTGATATGTTATAATTTCTTGCATGACACTCAACTATGTTTGGTTTCATGCAGATTCATGGGGTGTTGAATACTGTGAGTTGGGGGATCTTGTTGCCTATCGGTGCGATACTGGCGCGGTATCTAAAGGTTTTTCCTACTGCAGATCCTGCATGGTTTTACCTCCACGCGACATGCCAAACCTCAGCCTACATCGTCGGAGTTGCTGGTTGGGGCACGGGTCTACGGCTAGGGAGCCAGTCTCCTGGAATTCGATACACAAGCCATCGGGTCATTGGCATTGTCCTGTTCTGTCTAGGAACCCTCCAGGTATCATAATCTAATATGATATTGATGTGATAACTTGAAGGATAATTTCACCCACACGCATGAGGTTTAGTCTAATTAAAGACACCACATACAAGGTTTCAATAATTACTGAGACAGCTAAAAAATAGAGGGTCAATCTGTAATATTTTCAAACTTCAAGGGTGCCTCTTTAATATTCACACCTCAAGGAAATGTATCTGTAATGTTTCTTTAAGCTTCAAGAGGTGTTCCTTTAAATATTCGAATATCATGATAGGAAAGTCTATCTGTAATGTTTCTTTAAGTTTTCAAAGAGTGTTTCTCTAATTATTCAAACAGTATGAGACGTTTATTTAGCTAGACCAAACATCACAGGAGGAACTTAGTTATCCCTGATAAACAAGGGAATTTAAGACCTGCAGCAAAAGGAAGTGAAAATCATAACAAGCTTTCCTTTGAATACAGGTGTTTGCTTTGCTTCTAAGGCCAAAAAAGGATCACAAATACAGATCCTACTGGAACATCTACCACCGCCTTATTGGATATGCTGTCATAGTCCTAAGCATTATCAACATTTTCAAGGGGTTCGACATATTGAATCCGGAGGAGAAATGGAGGAGAGCATACATTGGGATCCTTATAGGACTTGGGTTAGTTGCTGCAATCTTGGAAATTTACACATGGTATGTAGTCCTGAAGAGGAAGAGGTCCGGCAGCCCTCAAAAGGCGCCAAACGGGGTCAATGGAACAAATGGTCACAATCCATATGGAGCAAGGACACAAGACAGCGTATGAAGAGACACATTCATACAACATTGCCTGATTTGCATCACTTCTTCTTTCCCTTTTTTTCCCTTCTTTTTTGTTTTTGGGCCTATGTGCAATTTCTTATTGGAGATGTGATGTTTTAGGATGTATACTGGGGAAGTGTAGAGAGTGAGATGAGTTTTCTCTGTCCTTTTTTCCCCAGTATTTATTTAGATTTTGTATCTAATAGCTATACATATATTTGTTATTATTTATTTGATGTATCATATTTGGTTCCTTCTTGTTTCTTATATTTGATTGTTTGTTCTTTACCTCTTTTTCACCAAACACATAATGCACGGCCACATAATTCTTTGACAAATATCAGATAACTCCCTATATGAAACAGAGCATTATAGTACTTATAAACAAACCAATTATAATAAAAGCATGGCATAGGCAAAAGCTAATAGCAAATATGGGGCAACAGAAAATGATGTGATTATATCATTTCAATCTGAATATACAGCCTCAGGCCCTCAAATCCAAAATGAGTATTCCATACAGTAATGAAAGACGGTATATCAGTTAATAGCTAACGTATACTGTGGCGTGGCTCCAGGCCTAAGAGAAGAAGAAGTATCAAAGTACAACATAGATTTTCTATGCTCGTTTATGTCACAACAGATCATAGCTGGGAAGTACAAGAAACTTAACCTTGTTGCAAGTTTCTTCTTTTCTCATCGACTCATTCTGCCTGTTGCAATGCTTCAATAAATGCATCCTTCAGGAGAGAATTCGAGGCAGCCACTCTTTGAGATATGATATCAAAATCCTTGCCAGAACTACAACAACAAATAGCATTGTGAAAATATTAACTTGCAAACCATGGTTGTATTTTTTATGTTACACAGATGCAACAAAAGTTCCAGTTTATTTTGATGCTTGCAACAGATATGAGCATGATGTCCGGCCCACTAAAAGCTGTTTTTAGGGAGAAATAATCAATTGAGGGGACATCATTTTCTGCAACATGGGAATTAAAACTATTCTATGTTTCAAGACTTTCGGGAGTTGCTACTTACGGATCACATACAACTCCTCCAGCTTCAGTTACAATAACAGCACCTGCAGCTACATCCCTGAACAGGTTTCAACTTTCAGTAATTTGTGATACCATAGTCCAACCAAAACATATAACATAAAGATTTCTTACCAAGGCCCTCCGAAGCCAAGTTCATAGAACAGATCAAGCCTTCCACAGGCAACCCCGCAAAGATTTAGTGCACAAGAACCACTCATCCGAAGGGACCTAACCTGATGAAATTCCAATTTTTTACAATAGAAGTACAATAAAGAAAATTTGAAAAAAAAGGAAACATTGTTAAGGGGCCATCAACAAGTTACCTTGAAGAGTAAGCTATTGATTCTATTTGTACAGGCATCTACAAAAGACTTGTCACGCTTGGTACCAGCCTGTAGTTTACAGATAAATATAGATTGTAAAGAGAAGTGCGGAAAATATTTCTCCCAAAGATGTACAAGTTCACGTAGCTTCGTATAATCGGATATACTCTAATAATGTGCTTGCCAACTAAAGCATGATCAAAAATATGTTTAACTCTGAGTACCTCTGTGGCAAGAAGGGACTTCACAAGCTCATTCTGGGAAGACACTGCACATCGCAATCAAGTTAAGATGATATCACCATATTGCGACAAGAATATGCAACGGACTTTCTAAATAAACAATCAACTTACCTTTGATGGGTTTTCCATTAAGAAAAGCACCTTTTCCGTGAATGGCAGTGAAAAGCTAAATATAAAAAGCCACGATTTATTGTCTGTTCAACAAGCAATTGGCTATAAAAGAACACCGTGTAAAGAAATTACAACAGACAGTATATTGTGCGCCAAGGGAAAAAGATACAACAGATTTTAGGATTTGCATCTTTGAAATTGAGTAGCTTACCACCTAATATTTCCATAATCTAAAGGAGAGCAGCTTAAGTTATCAGTTTTCTCGACTAATATTCTAAACATAATCAATCAATGGTCACCAAACTGCACCTCAAATCACATTACTTTTCAGACATCTAATAATGATACCTCATCCATTATTGGGTTGTAGACAACACCAACTGTTGGAATCCGTCCAATTGTGAGCCCGATCGATACACAAACAAATGGGAACCTGAAACTCATAATATTTTACAACTTATAAGCTCATTATGTACTGTAAACTCATCTAGAATGTATAAAGATAAGATACTTGCCCGTGCACAAAATTAGTTGTTCCATCCAGAGGATCAACAATCCAAGTTGGTTCATCAGTCAATTCAGTGGTGCCAAAAGCAGCAGTGGTTTCTTCCCCTATGAACTACGACAAACAAAGATCAACATCAACATCAAAATCTCAAGCAGAATTATCCTTGCTAATCCAGAACCGGAAACAATTGCTCATTTACTCGTGGAAATATATTAAATGACAAAAATAGAGAGCTAACCTTATGGTCGGGGTATTGAATCTTAAGAAAGTTGAAAATGAGTTCTTCACATTTCTTATCAGTCTCTGTGACCAAATCCACCTATAGAGAGAATCAAAAGAATGAAATAGCAATTAATGGAATAAGAAATAACCAAATACAGAAATTCGAGTACTAATGCTGTCTTCTTGATTCTTAATTTCTTGTGCATTTTGGTAATGTTTTGAGGTGCACTCCCCTACTCGTCCCATTATCATTTTTAGCAGTACGTACTTACATGATGCGCTTTCCTTCAATACTGATTTTACATTCTCAACAACTATTATTGGACACATCGTTACTACCCTGTCTCTACGAACTATCCATACAAAACTCGGATAAAAGTTTCTAAATATTTCCATATAAAATTGCCAAGACGTCTCCATTTCTGGCTCAGCAAAAACAAAACTTAAAGGTAATTTCACATTCATCATAACAATTTAATTCATGATGTTTCTGCCACATTTCACAAAATCTTGAAAAATAGCAAAAGTAGCACTCTCTTTTCTGCTTAATTCTTAATTACTTATGCAATTTGGCGATGTTTGGAGGTGCATTCCCCTACTCGTCCCATTAATCATATTTAGAAGTACGTACTTACATGTTGCCCTTCCCTTCAATACTTGATTTTACTTTCTCAACAATATTCATCGTTTCTACCCTGTCTCTCGAAACTATCGATACAAAACTCTTTATCATATACTATACAAAATCCTCGTGACCATGACGTCTCCGTTTCCGACTCAGTAGAAACAAAACTTAAATATACTTCCACGTTCATCGCAACAACTTAATTCACCACGTTTCCGCCACATTTCACACAAAATCTCGAAAAATAGCAAAAACATCTCGTAAACGGTCTATCATCATCATTCTAGTATTTCCAGATCAAACAGAGCAATTCGAACACTTCAACGTACACGATTTACCAAAACGCATAACGAAAACACCAACAGGATATTATAATAACCGTAACTAACACTCAAAACTCAATATTACAATAACACCGATAAGATTAACTTTACCAGGCCTTTGTGCTCCACACGCTTCGTCTCATAGAATCCAAAACGAATAATCTGTCAAAATAAAAAAAAATTACACAAACGAAAAATCAAAACTAAGAAGAAATGTGAATCAAACATAATTTGAAAAAAAGTAATAATTAAAAAACCTCTCCAGCTTTTTTTGCAGCATCTACAGCTACGCTCAGAAAATCCTCCACTGAACCTGAAAAATCACAGCGCAATCGAATCAATAATCTGTAAATGTGCGTCAAATTTGAGCTGATAAAATTACTGAAACTCGCCTTTTTGCGCCATTGTTGTTGATTTTTTGTTCTTAAGAATTTGGAGAAGAACGGTTTTGAATGAACAAGTATATTCTGTTTCAACTGAAAACTGCTATTTATAGAACAGAACAGAGCACATTTATATACATACATATATACATATATATATATATATATACACATATACATACATACACATATATGTATATATATTTATAGATTAACGGAAAACTAAACTAATTTTTTTTCAAAGACCATTGGTTGAAGTTTTTGTTACGACGGTTATAATCATGTCCTTTGCTAGTAGTGAGATTGAATTATGGAAATTAGAATTTTATGACTCTTAACTTTTATTATTATTATTTAAATGTGACATTCGGTTATCATCACAATATTTTAATTTTAAACTAGAAACTGGGGCACGGAGGCCCGGGCAAATTAATATTTTATAATATAAAGTATTAAATGATCATATTCAAGTGTGAAAAGAAAAATCTGGAAGAAAAAAAAATGCAAAAAAAAAAAATATTTGCTTAGATGGAAAGAGTTTGAATTAATGGAAGAATGAATCAACATAATTAAAGTAGATTGGAAAGAAAAGTATTCCATTACGAATTATAGGAAAACTAAATCATCATTCTTAGTAAATGGTATAATTAATTTTATCTAACTTAAATTGTAAGGTTAAATTGAAAAACTAATAAAAAGATGCTATAGTGAAACATAAATTATAAAGTTAAACTATGAAATTAAAAGTTTGGTATCACACGTACCTCTTCCTTTATATATTAGTATAGATACTAATTGTTATTGTTTAGTCATTATTGATGTTAGATAAATCACTAAATAACAAGAAATCATATCATTTTAGCACCATAAAAGAAAGACGCATCTCATCTGAGCTTTGGAAAGTGGTAACCAATTTAAGATACCGAATATGCCAATATGCCGCTTCGTTATTCGGTTGTAACTTCCAGAATCTTACTTTCATTTCATGGGCAAATCGTATTTTTTTTTCCTATATTATAAAACGATCACGTATAATGTCGTCATAATTATGCATTATTATCTTACTCTCGAAAAGATATATATGATCTAAAATGCCATTTTGTTGTTGTAGGTAAGAGTGAATCTAATACATTTCCTGTTTAGTGTGACTTAAAATGATATGTTATAGTGTATACATACTCCATGATAGTGTATTCTTTCAAAAGGGAAAAAAGAAGAAGAATAGATATGTTAGTTAAGACTTGTTTATACCAGTACCAATACAACTATATATACAAGTGTAGCACATTTGGCAAATTGTTGAATTTGAAAATACACTCTGTAGCATTTTATTTATTATTGAAAATATATTACAGCAAGCAAATTCTATAAATTACTCGTTCTTTGCTTCTATATTTGTTTTCTGAGTGAATTTATAATCAAGGAACTTCGTCTAGAGCTAATCACTCAACTAGGTACTCATGATATCTAGTACCATTTTAAAATCAATCAAAGTTTTCTACCCCGGAAATGAATGATGGTTGATAATAACTAATCTTTGACCAAACAAATAATCTAAAACACGGGGTAATTATAATTTGATCTACTCCTTGGAGGTTTTCTTTCTCCCCATCTCCTCTTTCATTTGAAGTTGTTTTATGCATCTTCTGTTAGTTAGTTGATCGTTAGTTAAAAGTTAAATTTAAATATAAAAGCGTCATTTGATAAAATGACAAATTATATTCACTTTTTTGTTTTTAGATTTTGCCTCTGTCCATCCACTTCCCCTTTGGCTTGAGATTTATTCATCCACCCCTCTAAAGTTGGCTAACTGCTAGCCAATGGTTAAAGTTTCAGGAACTAAAGGTTTATCTGGAAAAAAAAAATAAAAATAAAAAAAAAACTATGGTATTGCTGGCATAAATGAATCTTATTTCCACAAAATCAAAAACTTAATGAACTTGAGGTCCTATATAACAGAACAGAAAGTATTAAAATTGAACTATAGAAATTAAACTTTAACAACAGATATGTTCATCGCCAACAATACCTCAATATTAATGTCGTGCAACATAAATATCCTTGAGACCTTCTTCAACACAAAAAATTAAGATTGAAAGAAACAGATTAGTGGTTGGATAGAGGAATCAACTAAAACCCAATATGATTTCGAAATCGTGAAACTCCTTATGATTTGTTAAGTATCTAAAGTCTTCTAGTTAGGGAGGCATATTAGGGCCCTCACTCCCCCAACTCCAGGCCCACCCCTATCTATGTATATATATATAGAAATTGTATTGTATTGTAATGTATACTTTTTTTTTTTTTTTAAGGAAAAATCGATAAATCGATAAGCAGCCTCAAAAGGCAAATTCAGGTACAAAACCAGCAGTAAACAGAACAAACTAACAAACCACAGAAGCAAAAGAGCACCAAAACGCAAGAAAAAAACCAGAAAAAACTAACTCGGCCATGAGCAGAATCCCACCGCGGACCTTGCCAATTTATGAGCCTCCTCATTAGCTTCGCGAAGAACAAAGTTAAAACACAGAACTTCAAAATCCGATTTCATTCGACGAACATCATCAACAATAGGTCCAAACTCCGCAAGAGAACATGAACCCTCCTCGAAAGCTTGTAAAATTAATCACCCTCGATAATCAATTTTTTCCAGCCCCTTTCCCGTGCCAGTTGAGCCCCCATTTTGACAGAAAAAGCCTCCACACATGCAGCCGAATACATTCCCCGACACCAATACTGTCTCCATGAAATCACCTCCCCATTTGCTGTCCGAGCAATGATTCCCCCTCCAAATTCCTGCGTATTCGCAAAGATAGCCCCATCAACATTTACTTTGATAAAATCAGTCGGAGGTGGTGACCAGACCGCAATAGTTTTAGGCTCATTCATCCTGATGCGTTGATTTGCTTCCAAAAACTGGCAATGATATTGATTAGCGAACAGAATAATGTCTTCCGGACTCCGTTGCTTCCCACCTATAACCAAGTTATTACGGCTATTCCAAATGGTCCAACAAATGCACGCAAAACGCCCAGCTTCATTCCAGCCCAAATCTGTAATAATGCCACGGATTTTTTCAAATAATGAATCTGCCGCTCGTGTCATCAAACGCATAGGAATAAAAGATAACGCCCACACCATTCGCACAATGTGGCAACTAAACAAAACATGTTCAATCGTCTCTGGCTGACCAGAACACACCTCGCACTCCATCTCGATTGAAATATGACGCGAACAAAGTTGTTTCCGTGTTGGCAAAAGACCACATCAAATACGCCAAAACAGAACCTTAATTTTATTTGGCACTCGAAGTTTCCATATGAATGACCAATCCACTGTAGCAGCAAGGCTGCTCTCCCCACTTGACATGCCTCGTCCAATCCCCTTTTCCATGATAAGGTGATAAGCACTACGAACCGAAAATGATCCATTCTTATTGTAATGCCAGATCTTTCGATCCTCATTGGTATTATCGCCAATTGGAATGCTTAAAATAACGTCTTGATCATCTTTCCAGAACAACTCCGACAGCAGCTTTACATTCCACCCACCCGTTACTCATCTATTAAATCACAAACAAATCTATCCTTCAACCGCGGACTTGGAGGTGTAAAGACTCGAAATCCATCGACTCCCTTCTTCAATCACCTTTCTCGCGCTAGCTATGCATTTCCATGCATAAGATGCCTGTGCATCAATTTTCGCCTCAAGGAAACAAGTGTTGCGAAAATACCGTGCCCTATACATTCGTGCAATCAAAGAATCTGGAAACATAAGGAGTCGCCAAACTTGCTTCGCCAACAATGCTAAATTAAAAGCCCGTAAATCTCGAAAACCCATACCGCCTTGTTTTTTACTCATGCAAAGCTTATCCCACGATAACCAATGTAAACGCCGTTTGTCCCTATCATCCCACCAAAAATCCTTCGCCATTGCTTCAAGCTCGTTAATCAAACTTTCTGGGAATTTGAAACAACCCATAGCATATGTCGGAATAGCTTGAGTCACTGCTTTAATAAGGACTTCTTTTCCAGCTTTCGACAGACTCCTTTCTTTCCACCCCGAAAAACGCTGCCATGTACGGTCCTTCACGCAACTAAACACCTCCCTCTTAGTTTTGCCGATGATAGCCGGTAAACCCAAGTATTTAGAATGGCAAAGTTCAACAGTCATTCCCAGGATTTGTTGCAAAACACCAATATGCGCCTCCTCGCAATTTCGACTAAACACCACCGTCGATTTCTCAATATTAATTTTTTGTCCCGAGGCACACTCATAAATCCGTAAAATTTCCATTATGCATTGAGCTGCAGGTGTCGTTGCTTCACAACAAAGAAGAGTATCATCGGCAAATAAAAGGTGAGACACACTTGGCGCTGAATGACAGATTTTCACTCCATGGATGACTTGTTCTGTTTCTGCTTTCGCTATCAATCCTGTCAAAGCTTCAGACACAAAAAGAAAAAGAAAAGGAGAAAGGGGATCTCCTTGACGAAGCCCCCTCTCTGGAGTGATATGTCCACATTGTTCCCCGTTAAAAAGTAAAGAATAGGAAACTGTCCGAACACCAATCATAACTAACGACACAAAACTCTCATGAAAACCTATTCTAAGCAACACTCTCTCAAGGAAATCCCATTCTACTCTATCATAGGCTTTGCTCATGTCTAGTTTTAGTGCCATGAAACCTTTCTTCCCTTTTCTTTTTTTCTTAATGTAGTGATTAATTTCAAAAGCGGCAAGAACATTGTCGGTAATTAAACGGCCAGGGATAAATGCAGATTGGGCTTCAGATATAATTAGATTCATCCAGGGTTTAAGGCGACTAGTTATGGCTTTGGCCGCAACTTTATAAATCACGTTTGACAAACTTATCGGACGAAATTGCGAAATAGATTGAGGCTTAGAGCATTTCGGAATAAGAACAATTTGAGTAGCGTTAACAGAAGGATAAAACTCACGATTATTAAGGAAAGAAAGTACACAATTAATCACGTCTTCACGTACAACACTCCAAAATTTATGATAGAAAAGCACAGGAATACCATCCGGTCCAGGAGATTTAAAGGGGAACATAGCAAAGACCGAATTGGTTACCTCTTTCGTAGTGTATGGTTGAAGAAGAGCTTGATTAATCTCCGGGGTGACTCGAGGTTCAATTGCATCAAGCGCTCGCTGCATATCCGCTTCTCTCGGTTTAATAGAAGTAAACATCTCGCGAAAATGCTCAGTCGCAATTAACTGTATACCCTTCTTATCCTCGCACCAAACCCCACTTTTATCCAACAAACCCACAATCGTGTTCTTCTTGCGTCGTGCTGATGATCTCAAATGAAAAAAAGCTGTGTTGCGATCACCCTCCCGAAGCCAGTGACTTTTGCTAGGCTGTTTCCAATACAATTCTTTAGAATCCATGGTGTTTTCTAATTCATTTGTGAGATTTAGGATCAGATCTCGCGTTTCTGGAGTTCTCGGCCCATTGCTTAGGTTATTAATTTGACTTTGTAACTCTTTAATCCGATTTTTTACACCCTTCTGATCCGTCTTACCCCACTGTGACAGGCGTTCCCGACAAAATTCAATTTTTCTGCATACATTCTCAAAGCCTGTAACCGCAGTATCCCTATTCCACTCGTCACGAACAATTTCCCCATATTCATCACTCGTAAGCCATGCTGCCTCAAACCTAAAAATTTTCCTTTTTCGTCCCGTATCACGAACAGATTTGGCACCTAGAGGGTTAACAAGGACTTTGTGATCCGAATGACGAACATTTAGATGACGAACAACTATATTTGGCATCAAACTTTTCCAATCAAGAGTAGCACATCACCTATCAAGCCTCGCCCAAATAGTATCTGGTGCAAGACGGTTATTGCACCAAGTATACTTCGCTCCCTCGAACCCCAGATCCCCAAGCCCGCAAAAACTAAGAGTATCCCGAAAGTTTCTCATTAAGTAGTTAGCTCTATCGACCCCCCCACACTTTTCTGAATTCTGCAGAATCTCATTATAATCACCACACACTAGCCACGGCTTTTTAGAGTGAGTACTAAGGTGTTTTAAAATATCCCAAGAATTTTTGCGAAGTGAGGTATCAGGTTCGCCATAGAAACCTGTAAAACGCCATTCTACCCCTCCCTCGGAGAAAACCACTGCATCAATATGATATTTTGAAAAACTCTGGACCAAAACCTCACAATCTTTTCTCCACATCAGCGCCAAACCTCCCGATTTTCCACAAGACGGAACAGCTAAACCAAAAAAATTAAATCTAGCCTTCAGAGTGTCTATTCTCCTTGAGTTACATTTCGTCTCACTCAGGAAAATGACACTAGGGTCATGAGATCGGATGATCTCACCAAGCTCTCGAACTGTCCCGGGTGACCCCAAGCCCTGACAGTTCCAAGAAATAGTACTCATTGATCTCGGCAGGCCTGCATAGCAGGACCCGCCGTTTCATTGGGTGGTATACCTTCCGGAACACTAATGCCACACACTCACTTTGGTTCGAGGATTACACTATCCCTTTCAGGTTTTCTTTTGCCATTTACTGAAGCTGCCTTTTCAAATGTACCCCGCGCACTATTCGCCTTACTAGCTTTTTTGGTAGAAACTTTCCTCAGCGGCTGACTTTTCCGTAGATTTTGAGTTATAGGAACCTGAATCAAATCAGTTTCCATGTCAGTGTAAGGTGCCATATTCTCCTTATTCCCTTGCACATTACCCCTTTGTCCACTGCCTGAATCTGCCATCCCCATGCCTGAAAAAGTAGCACGTGCAATATTCTGAAAATTTGTAATATCTTGAGGACCCCCGAAGTCACTCATGTGCTGCTAGCTCTTTTCCTTAGCACTATAGCTCCGGACAACGACGCTGAAATCTCCGTGCAAATTTGACTCCATATCCTGTTGGTTATCCTTACCAGTTTCCCTTTCCTCCGAGAACTCTTTTTGCTTTCCAACCAAACCGGGATTCTGATCCAACCCCAGATTATAAGACGGCCATTCCCCAGTACATTCATACAAATCTTTTCTGCCTCCTGCCAAATCACCATTTTGCACTTGTTTACCTCGACCTAGTATTTCCCCCCTCCTCGTCGGACCTCTGATCCATTATCGTCGTGACTAAATGATCTACTAACCCCAGAGTTACTAGTATTAGTTCTTGCCGAAGAATTCCGTCGCTGGCCAGATGTTTCTCGAAGCCACGGGCCATACGGCAAATTAGCTGGATCGATCTCAATATCCATTTCATATCGAAGTTCGCACTCACGCTCAATGTGTCCCAGCAGTCCACATAAATAACAAAAATTAGGGAGACGTTCATACGAAAACGAAACTAATATGGACTCATCATTCTCCCCACGAATCTTCATAACTCGCTTAAGAGGTTTAGTAACATCAAGGCAAACTCAAATACGAATGAATGCCCCCCATGCAGCAGTAAGATCCAACTCCTCAAAAACTCCTCAGAAGAAGGAAAAACAGAGAAAACAAAAGCCAAAACCCAAACAGATAGAAAAATCGAGAAGATAGAAACCCCTAGACAAAATCAAGAACAAACACCAACGAGATTAGCACACAGAAAGACACAATCACTCCACAAGAAGCCATGTAGATCTGAACTAGAATAGAGCAAAACCAAGATATTTCGCTTGGACTCCTATCTCTCATACGAAAGCCCTATACCCTCACTCAGGAGAGAATATTGTAGCGGAAAATTGGAGTTATTTTGTATTGTTACTTTGGCTCCTATTCTATTTCTTTGGCATGGCCCTATTGAAACACAAGCACTTTATTCCCTTGAAGCCAAATCTAACGACCAAAAATGCAGACACGTGTCCAAATTTAATGGTGAAAAAACAATTCAAGGAGCAAAGTGCTTATTTATCCATAATATACAGGGGCAAGTTGCCGAAAAAAGTATAGGGGGCAAAGTGCAACGGGGTATAGTATAGAGGGTATGATGCTTTTATCCCTATAAAATATACATAATTTGTATGAATTTTTAATGTAATTTTACAAACAAGTCTTCTTTTTTTTTTTAAATGTAACTAATTCAATCCCTTAGTTTTATGGTATATTATTTTACTACTTTCCAAAATTTCTCTTACTCTTTTTGTGTAAGTGAATAAGCTGAAAGGGTGATTATCTAATATAACATTTGAGCAAATGAATTTTTCGTGACATTGTCACAATGTAATATCTATTCTTTTAATTAAAAAAGATTTTTGAAGACAAAGTTACATATTAAAATTAAAGCTATCTTCTTATATGTTGCATTAATAATATACAATTAGAAAATATTAATCATTAGTTTGATTAACTCAATTATAATTTAATATTCTCTTAAAGCATGTAACATAATCATAAATGCTTAAGTTAATTACTTAAACAAAATATATAACTTCTGAGTATGTATACAATATATTTATTGACATGTTTCTGCATGTATTTATGTAGTTTTGTACTTTTATTTTTTATTGCTTTATTAATTTTTGCTAACTGCAGAGTCACTATAAATTTTTTATTAAAAATATAGTTTTCAAGGTGTTTAATTTATTTATTAAAAATATAGTTTTCAAGGTATTTATGTTTTTTAAGACTATTGATTATTTGTTGAAAGTTATTAAAAATAATCACGAATAAAATAATTCGTACTTATAAAAGAAAAAAATTCCGTAATCCGCCCCCCTAAGCTAAATTCATGGCTCCACCTGCCCAGTAATTTTATAAACTCTGCACAAAATTCTCAATTTCTCGTATAAAGAGAGTAAAGTGTAAAAATTATAAACCATTTAATCCCAAAAAATAAAACGACAAATTATGTATATAAATCTCATTAGACCATTTCTCATACCAGAAACCGTCGCTTCAAACAATACTTCAAAACTCTCAACCATAATTAACAATGGAGGAAGCTAATGACAAACTAGTAGCAATTTTTGTTGAACACTAACTAATAAATTAGCAATTCTTAAAAACTTCGATTGTTGCCTTACTCCTCCTGTCCTCCATAACACCACCGTGATAAATAGCCGGCAAAATATCTAGTCCCTCCACGATCACGAGCCGTTTTGTGATGATTATTGGTTGTCCTGTACTGCACCCATGTTTAATAGGAAAAATGATACTAATTACGGTTGTCAGGTGAAAAATATTGGGGAAACAATTTAAATGCACTTTTGATGGTGATAGTAGTTTTTATGGTTATTTTTAAAAACACATGAAAAAATCTGAAAATATATGAAAACTAATCTCATTCGATGGTCCTACACAGAAATTGAGCAATTTTAAGGTACTCATTCTTAGGTGGTGTTTGCAAATGCTTATAAAAGGAGCTTGTTCAATTCTTATGCTTAAAGCCACTTTAAGTAACTTTTAATAAAAAGTCGGGAGTGTTTGCAAATCTTTTTAAAAAGCTACTTAAATCATTAATTAAGTGTTTGCAAAAATTAAGGAGAACTAACTTTTCTATTTAAAGACCTTTCAAAAATAACATAATTCCAAAAGCAGTTAGGGAAGCACCTCTGGGCATGCTTTTACGTCTTGTACTTTTTCTGACTTTTTTTTAGACAAGAAAAAGCAAAAGTCAGCATTCAAAACACTAAAAATGTGCTTTTGCGGCTGCAAAAGCCAACAAAACTCCTTTTATAAGCATTTGCAAACACCACCTTTAACTGAATGGAGAAAGGAGAATTTTGTTACCATGTTCGAGGAAGAAGAGAGGCATGGGCTACAAAGTTCTCCAGAGAATGTTTTTAAAATGTGTAATTTGCGTCTAATCTTTCAGAATGAACTACCCCTAACCTTTTCAAAATAAGAAACGTATCCCATGAGTGATAAAAGTGCCCTTAGGTTTATCACGTGCAAAGCAAGATGACATCTTCTAAGGAATATTCTGTGTAAAATGGACGAAATGTTGACCAAGGGTATTTAGCTAGTTTTCGCATAGGGTAGGATATTAATTGTAATTTTTCTAACGTTGGTGTAAAGTTAAAAAATAGGTTATAAGTTGGAGGTTTTTTTTTTTTTTTTTTTTTTTTTTTTTTTTTTTACTCTTAAAAATATAATAACGTTGTCAACGAATTCACATTTGGAATCTAGTGCTTTGAGAACGAAATATACAAAATATAATAAAGATTTACTTTTCATGTATTTCTTCAAACTTTGTTTTGAGAGTTAACTATAGATTTGTGTCATTCTATTTATTCATATCTAGTGTTAATATAAAGTTCTCAAAGCTTGCATATACTTATGTTTATTATACGTAATATATAGTCACAAGTCACTTCTTCTTAGGTAACCCAAGTGCCTTATTCACTTAAATGCTTTAATTAACTTATTAAAAAGATTTTCAAACACTCCAGCTTCTGATAGAAACAACTTTACTCCAACCAAAAATAAAAACAAAAGTTTTTTTCATTAAAACTCTTACAAGCAAATGACTATAATCAGAATTGACGATAACATTTATTCTTTGACTTATTCTAAGCCTCTATGTAAGCTAAAATCAAGCAATGCCTTGGCACCATCCCCTGCATCTTCAAAAACCCACGTATCAAATTTGTACGTGGTACCGTTGTCTAGTGCTACCGAGATAACAAGCCAGAATACTGTGTCATCGCAATAAGGATGCGTAATTCTATTGATTACACTCTCGAATTTCGAGTGAGTTTTAGACAATGAAATGGAAGTGTCCACTGCAAAGTTCCTAATTTTCACCACTTCATGGCTATTTGGTTTGGCGATTGGGTTCCGTGGGCCGATGAGGAGGAGATCTCTGACCGCCAAAGATGCAACGAACAATAGTAAGCTCAGGATCACGATGAATGGAGGAGGAGGTTTACTAGCCATTTTGGAATGAATAACAACATAACAATTCAAAGACATTATAGAATTGGACACATTACAGCAAACCCCCCAACCTATGAGGTCTTTTGTATTTTACCCCCTAACTTATGTAATGTGTGAAATGTCCCTTAACCTATTAATGTTACCCCCCAATCCAAACAACAAAAATCCAAACACATATATGTTCCAAAATGAATTATCAATCAATAATTCATGGGCAAATCACACAATAGGTTGGAGGGTTTACAACAATTAACCATATAAATTAGCTGCACTACTAAAAGTGAAACTTTCAAATAATGTCACTAAACTTATAAATATCACCCATTGTCTTAATAAGTAGCAATTATGTCTGCCACTAATTTATTGACAAGTTTGTAGTCGTGTGAGGGGAGTGGTTATCATAACATAGTGGTGCACAAAGCGCCTCTTGTATCTTATAAGCCCCAAACACGTGCTTAGAACCGCTACAGAGGTAGGCATATGGCATGTAGAATGGCTTCAATTTTCTCTTGATCTCCACACTCTTCGGGCCTAGTGACATGACTCAAATATTGTACTCTAAACGCGACAAAAACACACACTCATTTGTTTTTCTTTTCTGTGTAAAACTGATTAGCCTGCCAAATAGAATACGAAATCTGCAAATGCAAATAATGATTTGTCAGTGATGTTTTATAAATGAGTGTATTATCCAAAAAAAAATAAAAATACTAAAACAATCATTCGAGAGTATGACCGCAAAAAGTCATTCATGGTTGCCTCAAAGGTCCACGGTGCTTTTGTCAGATCGAAAGGCATGAAGACAAACTCGTAATGTCCCTCGCAAACTTTAGAAGCAGTTTTGTGAAGGGATAAAAGCGTTAAGCCCTCTATACTATAGGGGGTGCAGCGATTTGCCCCCTAAACTATTTTTTTTATGGCAACAAACCCCCTGTGCTATGGATAAATAAGCACTTTGCCCCCTCAACTATTGACTTGAAAAAATAATTTGCCCCCTGATTGAATTTCCGGCCAATTATCGCCGGAATTTGAAATGTGAACATGATGGTTCATCACTATTTAACCTCAAATTCAATAAAATGCCCATTTTTCACTTCGATTTTTGTTATATTTTCTGAATTTCCAAACCTTAAATTTGGATAATTTAAACTAAGGTTTAATAATTATTAAGAAAATGTAACACGAATCAAAGTGAAAAAAGGGCATTTTATTGAATTTGAGGTTAAATAGTAATGAACCCTCATGTTCACGTTTCAAATTCAGGCAAAAATTGGCCGAAAATTCAAGCAGGGGCAAAAAGTCTTGTTTATCCATAGTACAAGGGGCTTGTTGCAAAAAAAAAATTCAGGGGGCAAATCGCTACACCCCTTATAGTATTGGGGGTTTGATGCTTTTATCCCGTTTGTGAATGTCTTTAGGAGCCATTGTAATCAGGTGGTATGTTGAACTCATATCTGACTTTGTGAAAATTATAGCACATAATCAACTCGTCCCAAAATATCATCAAGAAGAGGTGTAGAGAATCAATCTTTAATCATAATATATAACATTTAAAGAACGATAACTGGTGCAAGATCTTCAAGAGCCATCATTTTTGAAAAAAATAAATAAATTAATGTGCTTTTAGAATTTGTTATCGATCTATTTTTTTTTAATCTTTAATTTACAATGACAATAACAATCAAAATGATGCACGCATTTAAGAATAAGGTATAAAGCATCAAAACTCCAACCAATACCCTGTTTTGCAATTTTCCATCTAACGTTCAAAAAGTCATAGCTAACAGCCTAACACATTAAAAAAACAAGAAAACTCTCACGTAATGAGCTTTACGTCTTATTTTAAGAGAATCTTTTGGAATATTCCGTTTGTCGACAAAGCCAAGAAGGGTAAAATTGTCCCTTCAGTTACCTTAATCAATATGCAGTCAAGACAAAAGGGGAAAAGCTAAGGCCCTTGTTCTACAATCAATTTCTTCAAATTTATAAACAATAAATGTAATTTTTGCACCATTAACTATTGGAAAATGAGGGGAGAAGACAAGATATATCGTTTGGGGAGATTGGACCTAACTACAACTCAGAAGAAACAAAAAGAAAACTGAAATCTTAAAAACACATGGAAAAATCTGAAAATATATGGAACTAATCATTCTATGGTCCCACACAAAAATCGAGCGATTTTGGGGCACCCACTCGTGAACTAAATGAAACAAAGAAGGATTTTGTTGCCAAGCTCGAGGAAGAAGATGACAATGACTGAAAAGCTCTCTAGGAAACGTCTTCAAAAATGTGTGATTTGCCCCTAATCTTTTCAGAATCTCTGGACTACCCCTAACCTTTTCGAAATGGCAAACTGCCCCGTGAGTGACAAAAGACCATTAGGTTTATAATGTGCAAGACAAGATGGTATCTTGTAAGAAACATTCTACGTAAATGAACGAAATATAAACCAAGGGTAGTTAGCTCAGGTTAGGATATTAACTGTAACTTTTTTAGCATTAGGTGAAAATTCTAGAAACAGGATTGGATGTTTTCGCTCTTAAAACAATAATAACGTTGTTAACGCATTCACATTTGGAATTTAGTGCTTTGAGAAGGAAATATATTACTTGTGTTTGTTTAATTCAAACACTTACTTTCCATGTATTTCTTAAAAAAAAAAAATAGAGTTAATTATAGATTTGTGTCATTCTATTAGTTCATTGTTAGTGTTGATATAAAGTTGCCAAAACTTGCATATAAATATAAATAATAATTGTGTTCATTATACATATCAATATATAGTCGTACGTTACTTCTTCTTAAGTAACCAAGCCCCTTATTCTCTTAAGAAACTCTTTAAAAAAGTTTGCAAGCACTCCAACTTTAGGTAGAAACAACTTTATGATAACCAAATATAAAAACAAAACTACAAGAAGCAACTGACAATGATTAGAATATCGGATAACATTTATTCTTTGATTTTTTCTAAGTGCATAATTTAAAAACAAACAAGGCCTTGGCACCATCATCGACTGCTCCAGGGCTATTTGGGTTAGCGATTGGGTCCCGTGGGCCGATGAGAAGGAGATCTCTGACCGCCAGAGATGCAACGGACAATAGTAAGCTTAGGATCTTGATGAACAAAGAAGAGGTTTACTAGCCATTGGATAGCGGGTAAACCTAAATTGTGATAGGAGGGACGTTGTTTATATAGGCACTTGGATTTGACCAGAGTAAATGATAGTGATTATTTTGTCACGCTGGTCATAATTGCTTTTACGATTATTTTGGATTTTGGAGTTCGTTGACTCTTTTGCCTTCAAGTCACCTTCCGTCACACTAAATGTCTCTATTAATGGAGTTTAAAAGAGGGGTAGATTGCAAAAATCATCGATGAATTATTCTTAATTAGCTAATATTTCCTAATTAGTTTTCGTTAGCATTAATTATCCCAGAAATATATTGAGAAGTGGAGTTTTGCCTTTTGTTTCAGTATTTGGATAGATTGAGCATAATATTTAACATAATATATTGAATAAATTACACGCCCCTTATGACATACCAGCTATGAAAGTTTTATGCATAGAGATAATGTGATTTTTCGGATTCACTATTTAAAGTAATGTTTTGACTCCAATAATTTTAGTTCTAACAACATTTTCATCGACCTAGAATCAATTCCCTAACTTAATAATGTTTAGGCTCTCATTGTACTAAGTTATATTATATGGATGCTGCTAGATATTTAGTTTGCTAATTGTATCACAAGTTATAAAACGTACTCGTATTGTAATAACGAATAATGTATTTGCAAGAATAATAAAGCAGTAAACAGTGACCACCGGGATTTTTATGTGGTACGGACATCTTTCCTAGTCCATGAGGCTTGCGCCCGATAATTTAAACCTCTTTCGAAGTGGTGAAGAGAATTACACCTACATAACGTTAGTTTAACTAAGTAAATCCCTTCTATAGTTAAATCTCTATAAGTCACGCCTTTATCACATTCTACTCCGGCCTTGCTCGACCCTACGACCTTGCTAGACTCTCCTTATCAAGTTACAAATCAACTCAAACTCGAACATATAATGAAATAAATACTTTAACTTAATAACACTTAAATGAAACACTAATGAAACTCGATGTAGAAACCCTAAACTCTGACTCATATTTATACTAGTCTTCTTAGTTTTCGGACGAGTACAATCTTCAAAGTTAAGGATAATTATTTCCCTGCGAAATAAATGTTATCTAGTATAAAATGATAATATCATATAAACATATTTATACATAATAAGTAAATAAGGTTAATTCACATAATCACAATTCTAAAATTAGATAACCTAATTTAATAGACAGGAAATAACAATATCAGTGGATAAATAAAATTCTATAATTAGATAACCTAATTTAATAGACACAAAATAACAATATCAGTGGATAAATAAAATTATATTTTCCTAAGATAATAAACTCTTATCAAAACCATAGTGAGATAGTGTAGAATCTTGTTGACTAATTTTTCACTTGAACTCATCAAACCTCTTATTCCACTGTCTTGGTGACTGTTGTAAACCATAAAGGGATCTGTTGAGTTTGCAGACATGATCCACTTTATCCTTCACCTCAAAACTTTCTGGTTGCTTCATCAGAATAGTTTCTTCAAGATCACCATACAAGAAAGCTGTTTTGACATCCATCTGCTCCAATTCCAGATCAAATTGAGCAACCATAGCTAGGAGTATTCTGATTGATCTGTGCTTCATTACAGGTGGAATACATCATTATAGTCAATCCCCTCCATTTGAGTGAAGCCCCTAGCTACTAACCTGGCTTTGTATCTACTATCTTCAACACAAGTAATTCCTTGTTTCACTTTATAGATCCATTTATAGCTTACCAGCTTAGCTCCAGCTGGTTTCTTTATCAATTCTCAAGTATTGTTCTTCATCAGAGATTTCATCTCTTCTCTCATAGCCTCCAACCATTTCCCTTTCTCCTTGCTAGCTAAAGCAGCTCTATAGTGCTTTGGTTCTTCCTCCAGAACCTTGCTCGCAGCTACAAGTGAATAAGCTAACAAGTCACCATAACCATACCTTTCAGGTGCTTTCAACTGTCTTCTTGTTCTATCTTTTGTCAGCATATATTCCCTTTCTTCTTGATGTTCTGGTGTTCTAGCTTGCTGAGGGGTTTGTTCTTGTTCTGGTTCTGATTCTTCATCATCATCATTCAGAAGCCATGTACTAGCTTGAGTGTCAATGTTATTAGACTCCACCTCAAACTGAATCCTATCAAGTGTATCATTCTGTTTTTCAGTCTTATTTGCAGTTTCTGTGGTTTTCTCTTTACCAAGGACCATTTCTCCTTCATCGTACACCACATCTCTACTGATTATGCACCTTTTATGGCCAGACTCTAAACACCATAGCTTGTATCCCTTCACACCTTCTAGATATCCTATGAATATACACTTCAGAGCTCTAGGCTCTAGTTTATCCTGTTTTATGTGTGCAAATGCCTTGCAACCAAACACTCTGAGCATGCTAAGATCAAGAGCATGCCCAAAACACACTTCTTCAGGTGTCTTCATATTCAAAGCAGTAGAAGGCCACCTATTTATCAGATATGCAGCTGTTACCACAGCTTATGTCCAAAACACTTTAGGTAATGATGCACTGTGAAACATGCATCTTACCCTCTCCAGGATGGTCTATTGAACCGTTCTGCAAGCCCATTTTGCTGAGGTGTATAGGCTACTGTTTTATGTCTAGCTATACCAACTTCTCTACAGAATTTATTGAAGTTTTCAGAGAAAAACTCAAGGCCATTATCTGTTCTCAACCTCTTGATCTTTCTTCCTGTTTGATTCTCCATCAATACTATCCAAGATTTAAAGGTCTCAAACAACTCATCCTTACTTTTGAAAGTGTACATCCATATCTTTCTTGAGTAATTATCTACAAGGCATAGAAAATACCTGGCTCCTGAGTGAGATGCAGTTCTTGAAAGACCCCAGAGATCTACATGTATGTAATCAAGCCTTTCTTTGGTATCGTGTTGTCCTGTGGCAAACTTCACCCTGCAAGATTTGCCATAAAAACAATTTTCACAAAAAAAACAACTTCTCCAACTTGTCAACACCAAGTAATCCTTGCTTGCATAGCTTTGCTATTCCTCTCTCACTCACATGACCCAACCTCCTATGTCATAGCTCAGTTTTAATGATTTCAGACCCTGTTGTGGGTGAAACAGCTTCCTGAGCAACTTTTCCATAGAGGGTGTATAAACCATTCTTTCTATACCCTTTCATGACCACCATTGAACCCTTTAGTACCTTAAGAATGCCATTTTTACACTTGATTTAAAACCCTTTCTTATCTAGCTCTCCCAGAGATATCGGGTTTCTTTTCAAGTTTGGTACGAACCTGACTTCTTTCAACAGCATGAGATGACCATCATGCATCTTGAATCTGACAGATGCAATACCATGTACCTTAAGGGTTTATTATCTCCTGACAGCACTGAACCACCATCTTTTTCTTCATACTCTTCAAACCATCTCTTGTTTGGAGTCATGTGGTATGAACAACCAATATCCATGACCCATTCAAGTTCAGGTTCTCCTTCAGACACCATCACGACATCTACAGACTCATAGCCATCATGTGCTATAGCTGCATCACCTGATTCCTTAGAATTCTCATTCCCCTTCTTCCTCTAAGGGCAAAATCTTCTGATGTGACCAGGTTTATGACAGAAGTAACACTTCCTTTCAGTGTTTCCTTCCTTCTGTGGTGTCTTGTCCTTCTCTTTCTTTCTTTTATTGCTTTTCTTGTGATGTTTCCCCTTAACTGCTAACCTTTCACCATTTACAGAAGCCTTATGTTCATTTCTCTCATTTAGTTCCTTAGAGTTTAGTGCAGATTGCACCCCACCTAATGTCAAAGACTCTCTACAATATATCAAAGTTTCTTTAAAATGAGAATGAGACTTAGGTAGTGAACTTAACAGTAGTAAAACTTGATCCTCGTCATCTAAAGACACATCAATATTTTCAAAATCCAAAATCAACTTATTGAATGCATCAATCTGCTCTTCTACAGGTTTATCTTCTTGCATTTTGAATGAATATAAGGCTTGTTTAAGATATAAACGGTTTACCAGAGACCTTGTCATGTAGAGACTCTCAAGCTTGATCCAGATCCCTGCAGCTGACTTCTCCTTTGAGACTTGTCTCAAAACTTTGTCTCCTAGACTGAAAATGATGGCACTGTGAGCCTTATCAAGCATAGCCTTCTTGGTCTTCTCATCAATCTCCTTGTCTATTGAGGATTCATCAAGTGCATCCAACAATCCTTGTTGAACCAACAGAGCTCTCATCTTCAATCTCCACAGCCCAAAACCAATTGATCCAGTGAATTTTTCAACATCAAATTTAGCAGATGCCATTGTGTTGTTTGATCCACGTTCACTGCACCACTTTGTAGTGAATAACAACACAATCAACCAACAAGATCACCACTGATCTTGATCCAATTCACTCAACAACAATGCAAACTTGATCAACCTAAACCAATGTATAAAACTAACTAATTTAATCAGATAAAACCAATGAGAAGAAGATGAAATCTAAACGATCAAACAAACACACAACATAACAACTTACTTGGTTCGAATAAGAGTTCAATGTGAACTCTATTCTACATCCAAGGGAGTAATCTTATTGCTTCAAAGTGAGAGAGTTTCTGTTGAATTTTACAAGATGAATTATGCTGCTACTTGCTCTGTTTTCTGCTGAATTTAAGCTATATATACTCTCATGTATATCACCTATACATACACTATACACACGCTCACAAACTCATCTTAAAACAGCTCCTCCTAACTAACTTAACGCTTCAAGTTGCAAGCTGAAAACCAACAGCTTTTCCCGCCAACTTTCGATTCTAATTTGTTAGTTATATTTCAAGTTGTTGAACCACAACTTTCAACATATATATATATATATATATATATATATATATATATATATATATATATATATATATATATATATATATATAAAAGAGTACAAAAATGATTAGAAAAATTATTTCTACACACCTCTCTATATAGATAATATTTTCTAGTGTCATTTCTTGAGTGCCATTAAAATCTCTAGCAATATTTTATTTGTTTGACAACAACAATAACGGTAAAATCATCCCTTCAGTTAGCTTATTGAATATTCAGGCAATGCAAAAAGAGGAAGGTCCTTGTTCGACAATCAATTTCTTCAAAATTATCTTTGAAAATGTGTTGGAAAATGAGGTGATAAGATGATGATGTATCGTTTGGGAAGACTACACCTAACCACAAACTTGAAGGAAAAAAAAAAAGAAAACTGAAATCTCTAAACACATGAAAAAAATCTGAAAATATATGAAACTAATCTGATTCAATGATCCCACACAAACTCGGGCAATTTCGAACTGAATGAAATAAAGAAGATTTTGTTGCCATGCTCGAGGAAGAAGGTGAGGATGGCTGAAAAGCTCTCCAGAAAATGTCTTCCGTGTGCAATTTGTCCTTAACCTTTTCGGAATCTCTGAACTACCCCTAACGTAACCTTTTTAAAATGCGCAAACTGTTCCATGAGTGACAAAAATACGTTAGGTATATCACGTGCAAAGAAAGATGGCATCTTGTAAGGAATATTCTGTATACAATGGATGAAACATTAACCAAGGGTAGAGAGCTTGTTTCGAATAGGTTAGGGTATTAATTGTAACTTAATTAACGTTAGGTGAAAATAAAAAGGGTATAGGTTGGGGGTTTGATGTTTTTACTCTTAAAAATACACAAACTTTGTCAACGCACTAAAATTTGGAATTCAGTGCTTTGAGAAGGAAATAATCTAAGGTTTTTACTTGTACTTTTTAATTCAAAGATTTACATTTCATGTATTTCTTCAAAATTTGTTTTCAGAGTTAATTATAGATTTGTGTCATTCTATTTATTCATTTTTAGTGTGGATATGAAGTTCTCAAAACTTGCAAATACATAATAATTGTGTTTATTATACATAATATATAGTCACAGGCTACTTCTTCTTAGGTAACCCAAGCGCCTTATTCTCTTAAAATGCTTTAAGCAATGTTTTAAGAAGATTTTCAAACACTCCAACTTCTGGTAGAAACAACTTTACTCCAACCAAAAATAAAAACAAATGTTCTTTTTATAAAAACTCTTACAATGAAATGAATATGATAAGAATTGATGATCACATTTATTCTTTGATTTGTTCTCACTTCTCAGTCTCTATGTAAGCTAAAAACAAGCAATGCCTTGGCACCATCCGCTGCATAGTCATAAAACCACGTATCAAATTTGTACGTAGTACCATTGTCTACTAGTGCCGCCGAGATAACAAGCCAGAATACTGTGTCGTCGTAATAAGGATGCGTACTTCCGTTGATTACACTCCCGAATTTCAACTGAGTTTTAGACAATGAGTTTGAAGTGTCCACCGCAAAGTTCCCAATTTTCACCACTTCAGGGCTGTTTGGGTCGGCGATTGGGTCCCATGGGCCGATGAGTAGGAGATCTCCGACCGCCAGAGATGCAACGAACAACAGTAAGGATAGGATCAGGAAGAACATAGAAGGAGATTTGCTAGCCATTTTGGGATGAATAGCGGCTATAAATAAATTGTGACAAGAGGGGCGTTGTTTATATAGGCTTTTGGATTTGACCAGAGTAAATGATAGTGATTCTTTTATCATGGTGGTCATAATTGTTTTCAGGATAAATTTGGATTTTGGAGTTTGTTGGCTCTTTTGCCTTTATGTCACGTATCTGTCAAACAATATTTTCTTATTTAGCTAATATTTCCTTATGAATTTTCGTTAGCATTGATTCTCCCTTAAATATAATGAGAAGTTCGGTTTTGCTACGAGTTTCAGTATTTAGATAAATTGAGCTAATATGTTACATTATATATTGAATAAGTTACACATGTTAATTAATGGCTATTAAAACTTTATGTTAGAAATAATGTGAATTTCGGATTCACCGTAATGTTTTGAGTCCCATATTTTGAGTTTTCATCGACCGAGAATCAATTCCCTAACTTAATTATGTTTAGGCATTGATTTTAATAAGTTCTATACTGTATGGATATAAATGCAACAATATGGGTTTAGCAACTCATATTATTTTTGAAAACAATACGATATGACTTGAATTCAAGTACTATTTATTTTGATATTAGTATTTATTATAAATTTATATAGCCAAAAATAATTGTTTTGTCCAAAAACTTTGGTGATTTCACACTTTTTCCGTGTAACTTTTTAGGTTGTAATCTTGCTTTGTAAGTTTCGAGTTTCGCTGAAAAATATGTCACTTCGGGTTGTAAATTGACTTTTTGTCTACGTTGTTAAATTGCTTGTGCAGGTGTACAAACACTTTGCCATGTGAAATTTTTCACACTAAAGAACGTCTTTACCAAAAGTTACAGGGCAGTTTTGCAATTTTGCTTAAAAAATTTAAATAAATTCCAAAAAAATGGATATATTACACAAGCCATCCCTCATATTTGACAAATTACATAAAACATCACTCTTAAGTAATTTCTATTAATATACCCTAACAAAAGATTAAAGTTTCTCTCGTTGAACATAGCTAGCTCCAAAGAAGGAATTCCGACCAGCGTTAGCAAACGTGGGCGTTGTTTTGAAGATTCTGCCACCAACATTAATACAGATGAATATCGAGAGGAATCAAATCCCTGAAAAAGATTCGAGTATACGTAGATAAAAAAGATAATCGTTTGACTAAAACAAGCTTCTCATGGAAAATCAGAATACAAAGCTTGAAACTTGATGAAGAACTGGTGAAGATTGGGAATTAGCAGTAAAAGTTCAACAAGTATGAAGAGATCAACGCAATCAGAATACATGCAATTCGCAATTCATAAACCAAAAAAAATCCTCAACTGCGGAAATGACCCGATGCAGCAATACTTCAAGTGATAAAAATCCCTGGAATCTAATGAATATTTCAACGATTCAGAATTTTTTGTCAAATTTTCACATAATTTGGTGAAGAGAATGGGTAAAATAGCAGTTGGGTTTGACAGAAATTACTTGGTTTGTGTAATTGTCAAATACTAGGGATGGTTAGTAATTTATTCATAATTTTTTGAATTTATTTATATTTTTTGAGAGAAATTACAAAAATACCTCTGTAACTTTTGGTAAAAATGTTTTTTCGTGTGAAAAATTTCACGTGACAAAGCGTTTTAATTACACTTGAACAAAGAGTTTAACAACTTGCCGTCCACGTAGGAAAAAATCCGATTACAGTCCGATTGAACATATTTTACAGCGAAACTCAAAATCACGACCCCAGAAGTTACAAGGCAGAAGTGCTAAATCGCCAAAGTTATTGGACAAAAAAATCATTTCTACCATTTATATAATGATGTAGAACAAGAGGCTTTGAATTTCGAAGAAAAGCTGGACAAAATCAGGCCCACACGAAAACGGGCATAACTTTTGACTCGGTTATCGGTTTTGGGCCCACAGCATATTAAAACGTACGTCTTCGAGTCGTCTACACTTCGTACTGGGGGAACCCTCGTACCAGCTAATCTCGGGCCCAAATTCGTTCGTTTAAGGCAGCTGCGCAGCCTTCCAAGTTTATGTCGCTTTATTTTTGGAAATTTTTATGTTTTCCTTATTTGAGTTGAACTCTATTTCTTATTTTCCTTATTTCGTTTTAGGATTTTGAGAGACATATAAATACTCTATTTTTCATTATTGTTTGGGAGACTTTTATATTTTATTCAATAAAATTCGGATTTTATCCCAGTTTTGCTGGTGGATTCCAGTTTATTGTCGATTACACGTTGGTGTGTCGATTGTCACGTTCCGTTCTGCGTCATATAAGCAGCGTGTGTAAAAATAATTTTTCTTTTCAACTTACAAAAACTTTGTTTCGTGTAATCTTGGATATATTTTTGGCTATTGATTTATACTTTTCATTGTCTAAAATATTTTTCAAGAAAAAGTTCCAAAAAGTTTCGTTGATGTTTCTCAAAATAAAAGTTATTTTTTGTCTTAATTGTATCAGTTAAGAACGATATCCTGATCTATGACACACTTACTATTTTAGTTAGCTCATGTTAGGCTATTAATTGTAACTATTTTAGCATTAGGTGAAAATTTTAGAAACAAAATATACATAGTTTGGGGGATTGGATGTTTTCACTCTTAAAATAATAATAACGTTGTTAACGCATTCACATTTGGAATTTAGTGCTTTGAGAAGGAAATATATTACTTGTATTTGTTTAATTGACTTACTTTTCAAGTATTTCTTTAAAATTTGCTTTCAGAATTAATTATAGATTTGTGTCATTCTATTTATTCATTTTTAGTGTTAATATAAAGTTCCCAAAACTTGCATATAAATATAAATAATAATTGCATTCATTATACATATCAATATAAGTCATACGTTACTTGTTCTTAAGTAACCTAGCCCCTATGTTGCACGGATACTTAAACAAATCACACGTTCTCGTATCCGATACTTCCCGGATACCAGTACTCCTCGATACGTATCGGACGCTCCACGTGGCGTATCTTACAATTAAAATAAAAAAAAATTACGGGTACCCGTGTCGAATACCTATCAACCACGTATCCAACCATTTTTTACACAACATAACCCCTATTATATATTAAAACTTAGTAACATAAAATTAGAATAGCAAAGAAAATAGAAAATATGAGACTTGCAATCTTCTATATTAGATATACTTCTCTTAATTTAGTTCGAGAGAGCCTTTTTCACCTTTAAATAAATTTGATATTACATTCTTCTTCTTTAGTGTTCCTTTATATTAATTAAGAGTCATACGTAAGATTTATTATTATTTAAATTTTAAAATATAATGCTAGAATTGTAAATTTATCTATTCTAATTATATGGTGCACATTAATTTGTTATATAATTATTATAATTATATAATAAATAGACGAATCTATGCCGTATCATATCCCTATGTTTTTTCAAAATCCGTGTCCCCGTATCCGTATCGTATCGTACCCGTGTTCCCGTACCCGTATCCGTGCAACATAGCCTAGCCCCTTATTCTCTTAAGAAACTCTGAAAAAGGTTTGCAAGCACTCCAACTTTAGGTAGAAACAACTTTACAAAAAACCAAATATAAAAAGCAAAACAACAAGCAACTGAGAATGATTAGAATTGTTGCTAACATTTATTCTTTGATTTTTCTAAGTGCATAATTTAAGAACAAGCAAGGCCTTGGCTCCGTCACCGATCGCTTCAGGGAAAATTTTCACCACTTCATGGCTATTTGGGTCGACGATTGGGTCCTGTGGGCCGAAGAGAAGGAGACCTCTGACCGCCAGAGATGCAACGGACAATAGTAAGCTTAGGATCTTGATGAACAAAGAAGAGGTTTACTAGCCATTGAATAGCGGGTAAACCTAAATTGTGATAGGAGGGACGTTGTTTATATAGGCACTTGGATTTGACCAGAGTAAATGAACACCGGGATTTATATCTGCTACGGACATTTGTCCTAGTCCACGAGGCTTGAGCCTGATAATTTAAACCTCTTTTGAAGTGGTAAAGTGAATTATAGCTACACGATGTCCTGCCTCGGTCGACCCTACGAACATACTAGACTCTCTCAATATTTTATTTTTCTTATACCTCTTCACATATTTTTTTTTCCTTCATGGAAATAAGTTGGATCCGTTAAATTTTTTTATTTTCTGCCAACAAAATGATTTTCTTTAAAGCCTAGTACGGGAAGTTGATTAATGATTTTTTTTTTTTCTGTCATTCTATTTATTTATTCCCAATGTCAATCTAAAAAAACTTGCGTAAGATATAAAGTATTAGTTGCGGTTATTATATTATAATATAAACTCATAATTACTTCTTCTTAGGGTATCACAACAGCCTCACTTTTTAAAATGGTTTGAGCCACTTGTTAGAAAAAGTTTGCGAACACTCCAACTATATAACCAGTGTCATTTTTATTAGTCTAGTTAAATAAGATGTTTTTAGTCTACTTAATTAAACTATTTTTAGATGAAAATCACATTTTATTAGTGTTCGTCAAGATTACTGAAATCAAGAAAATCGCTAGGCTCAGTTTGGTTCCCGGAAAACTCAAAAAAATTCTGGGAAAATAATGTTTGAGCAGGTAGGAAATATTTTTCAAATCTCAATAATTCAAACTTCTCATTCACTTTCCTACGAATTTGATGGGGGAAGACTCATTAAAATTCAAAATATTTCATGTTCCCACCAATATAAAAAAAATTGATTAGAAAAAACTCATTAGAATTCAAACTCTTTTAAATTTCCATCTTCCCACCAATATGGACATAAAGACTTCAGCTTAATCTCCCTATATATACGTGTAAGACCAATAACACTTTTTATATAAATCAACTTTCTTGATTCACAAGAGGTATGGAATTGTTGTATGCATAATTACGGTACTAATTTATTTTTTATGAAGCATCAATATAGCTTATCTTTTTGCATTATTATAAATATTTGGCAGAATAATTTACTTTTCTTTGTCTTGATTGAATATGCATCATTTAGATTCTCTGATGTCGAATGTATTTATATAACATTGACGAATTTTAAAATAAAATATATCAAGTTAGCATAGTTTTCTCAAAATAAAATAACTAAAGTTATAAAGACTTTATATTCATTTAAAGGTGAAATCCGAAAAAAATAAATTAACCGACATTATATTAATAGTATTTTTACCACATTTATAAGGTTTAAAGTGTAAACACAATTTTAAAAGGTTAAATTAATACTAAGCACACAAAACTTTTAACTGTATTAATTTTCCGGGAGAATAAATGCACTGCCAAACACATAGAAAATAAATAAAAATTTTATTTTTCATAAAAAAATTCCTGAAAAATCTCATTTTCTTCCATTTTCTTTGCCTTTTCCCCCATTTTTCACTGAACCAAACTGAGCCTTAAGGGAAGATTCTATCTATCCTAGATATAGAAATAAATTGATTGATTATTGTCTCTCGATATTATATCTTATTAATATGAACATATATATATATATATATATATATATATATATATATATATATATATATCTATATCTATATTAATAAAAATATTATTTTTTTGAAAGAAGATTTCCTATTCTTTCGGAAAGTCAAACATGTCAAAATAGAGAATGCGCCAATCATATGTATGATGAGCCAAGATTTTCTCTACTGGAGGATTAGTTGGAACAGTTGTTGCAACACGAAGTATGCATATTCCCGACTCGAAGGGCGTTTGTATTAGCCTTTAAAGAGATTTTTATATTTATATATGTAAAAAGAAAAAGAGTGTCCAAAGTTAGAAGAGAGTTCTATATTATGAGCAAAGTAGAACCAAAGGAAGTAGCTGTGAGGAATTGCAAGAGGCGTCAAAAACAGTAACAAGTGAGTCTTTATTATTTTTCCTCCATATAAATGTTTTTTTTCTTTGTGGTGAGAGAAGTTTGATTCAATGGGCGAAATCACGTGGATTATGTCAAGCAGCGTAGGCTTCTCATAAACCATCTAGCATTTATATTTTAGTATTTTACGCCTTGTTGTTTCTGTGTTACAACGCACAAAACAATCAATAGTAAAAAGTACAACTATAATAAGATAACACCAACTCATTGTAAATATCAACTATATGCTAAAGAAACATAAGAAAAAAGGAAGAATTTTTTTATAAATTCTTACAAACAACTGATTATGGTTAAATTTGATGATAGCTATTATATTTTGATTGGTTCTAAATTAGGCCTTTCATAAAAGTCATACAAGTACGCTATATGCTGCGTAGGCTTCTCATAAACAGTTATCTCATACTCGTTCGTAGGACCACCACCTACCGCTGTGATAAGAAGCGAAAAAATTTTGTCAGGTCCACCCATGACATCCGCATAAGTTCCATTAATTACACTCTGGAATTTCAACTTGGTATCGGCAATTGGACTTGACTAGAGTAAATGAGAGTGGTGGTTTTGTTGGTTAGGTGAAAAATAGTTGGATAAATTTAATGAGTTTGTTTAACGTTGGTATATTTTTCCTTGAAGTCACGTATTTGTCTTACAAAGACACACTTATGCAGTTCAAAACAAGAATAAATTGCAGAATATATTATTTTTAATTGGTTGATATATTTCTTGCTTATTGTTATTTGTATCTTTGACAGTAAGATTTAAAATTAATAAATAACACCCCATTGTATTTTTCAGTTGAGTGCATATTAAATAATAATACACACCTAAATCACCTAAAAATATACCTAAAACATCACACCAAGCCTGAATTGCCTAAAATCGTACTCAAAATATCTCACCACACGTAAATCACCTTAAAAAATACACATGTAACCTCAATGACACAAGAGAGGCCAAACCTAAAAATAATACACTACACCTTATAATCTAAACCGCCTACTACAGTACTACATCTAAAAACACATACGAAACATTAAATCACCTTAAAATACATTACACCTAAAACAATCACAAAGCATATAAACAACACGACTACAAAAAACTTGAGCAACCGCGACGCTCGTTTCCAACGAAATTTAGACTTTCACCAGCAAAAATAAAAATTTCCGGCGATGAAGCCTAAATCATCGTCGACTCGTCGTAAAATCCATCGATGTTGCTCAGTTTTTGTAGTGGTATACACAACTCCTAAAATCACCCAAAACACACATTACACCAAAGGACACACTAATCTAGAAACACAAATTACTCCTAATCCATTAAAAGATGTTTAACTTAACTTTAGTTTTTCGTATCTTGTGAATAATATAGTTACATTGATATATATATATATATATATATATATATATATATATATATATATATATATATATGTGTGTGTGTGTGTGTGTGTGTGTGTGTGTTTGTCTTTTCATATTGTAATTTTAGATATTTAAAATCTCACGTCTTCTTGTCCGTCTCGTATCGTGTTTATATTTCTATATATATCCATGCAACATAGGTCGATGCCTATACAAGAGAAACTTGAAACAAGTAAAAAGAAAATTAACGTCAATATCCCAAGGGCAATTACGTAGTTGAATTGACTACCCCACCATCGATCGGTGGTAACCACCAATATACAAAGTTATCTGCCGCCACATGCTACATTTATAACTTGCACACTATGAACATAATCTCCGAAATTCCGTCGTATGCTCAAAAAGAGTGAATTGCCAAAATGATACTATTAGGAAAAATAATTCTCACATACTATCACTTTTATAAAAGTTAGGGATAATTACGGCTACACCTCTGAGGTTTAGTGTAATTACAGATACCACTCCTGAGGTTTGAGAAATTACAGAGACCACTCCTGAGGTTTGCATAAACCTTACAACAAAGTCACTCTATTGAATATATGGATGAAAACTTCCAATTTTACCCTTGATCCATTTCAATTGATATTATACAAAGTTTGAGTAGTTTGTTTTTTTTTTTTTTTTATATGTAAAGTAAATAGTTAGTATCCTTTAAAATTCTACAAATACCTTTTTAAATACAAACCTAATAATTATATTGTTAAAAAATACTGAATATAAAAAGTATATTTGTTGAAAAGAAACACACATCTACTTAATTAATCCATTTATTTAAATTTAAATATAAATGTTTAAAAAATCATTGTTGCTATGAAATTTCGAGTCCTTAAAATAAAAGACAAGAAAAGTTAGAACAAATAAAATTTATATATATTCAAAAAGAATATGGGTTACAATCTCAATAATCCTCTGATTCTTTTCTAGAACATATGAACTTAAAAAAACTTGGTAGACTTGAGAGTGAAGTTGATTTTGATCTCTTCCACGTGGTTTTGATTTGAACTTCGATTCAAGGGCGTTTGAGCTTGATCTTGAATTAAAGTTGAACTTGACTTTGAAGCTCGCGACGAACAATATGATCTTCGTCTTGAGTTCTTTTGAATTTGTTGAATATATTGAGGTTTGATCTCCTTTAGCAGAAGTCCGATCCTCAGAAACAGTTTTCCAACGGCTTTGTAGCTTGATGTTGAATCAAATGGAGTTTTTATTTAATCCTCGTGAAGAACAATCTCAATCCTTGCGAAGAACGCCTTGAATATGATAAATTTGAGGGCGATTTTCACAGCTTTAATCAAAGGAAGAATTTCCACAGCTTTAATCCTCGTGAAGAACGATCCTGATCCCCGCGAAGAACTCCTCGAAGATGATGAACTTGAGTGAGAATTTCCAGAACTTCTCCTCTTCAAGATATGATATTTGTGTTGTCAATTTTCCTTGAGTGAAGACCTCTATTTATAGGTGTAGAAGTAGAGTCTTGATAAGGTCAAGAGATGAGGTGGAAGCATATTATTGGTTCTTCCATTTTCAAGATAAATACAAATTTATTTTGTATTTATCAAGAAGTAATTAAATAAAACACATCATATATGACACTTGTCACCATTTAATTGGCCAACAAAATATACTAGAAAACTAATTAACTTAACTATTTTCTTTTGGAATTTAATTTAGTAAAATCCCAAAATATAAATAGTATAAACCAAATCAATTTCTAAACTATGTCATAAAGTTTGGGTGTCTACAATCATAATATCATTTTTAATGTTTACTAATTATAGTTTCTCCTAATAATATAAAATAAAAGGATACAATATGCTTAGAACTTCCTCATTCATCTCAATTAAAAATGCATAAGAGAATGAAGCAAACACAGGTTTCTTGATTTGTAAATTTAATAATATTTTAGTGTCAAATTCATTACAGAAAAAAAGAAAAAAAAAAAAGGAGAGCTCATCAAACCAAAAAAGAAAAAAGAAATATCAATTAGCCTTTTGTAGTTAATGTAGATTCTCTAACAAATTAATGAAGGGCATTATGGTCTTTTATATGACATAAATTAGTTACAGGGGAGGTGAATGTAATTTCCCAAACCTCAGGGGTGGTGTCTGTAATTACACCAAACCTCAGGTGGTGTAGCTCTAATTATCCCTAAAAGTTATTCCCATTCTATCGCCTATGCACATGTATTCCCATGTGTGCAAGAGTATTAGTTGGAAGTTTTATCTCTCCGTAATAAAGGTTTAGTTATAACAGAATTTCGAATGTGAAGTTCCAAAAAACGTAAGGGAGAAAAAAAAGAAAAATGGAAAAGCAAAAGGAAAAGTAACCTATATCAGTATACCACATATAACATATCAAATTCAAATGCAAAAATATAACTCCAAAACATTCCCCACCATTAAAGGACCTAAAACTGTTAAAATAAAAATATTTAATCTCACAAAAACACCCACAGATTTAAGTAAAAGTTTTTTTTGTTTGATCGAGCAGATTTAAGTAAAAGTATCACAACATGGATGTAAGTTATTTTTCTTAACATAGAGTAAATATATTATACTTTTAGAAATACATAGTATATTATTCTTCGTTAAAGTACAAGGTCTGCGAAGTAAGAATAAACTAAATACTACAAATTTTCATCTAACCAACGATAGAAGAAATAGTAAATACATAACTAGCAACTCAATATTAATTTATGAAATACTTTAACTAACATTAATATTACTAAATTATTCGCGACAAGTTCCTTAAATTTCCAGCACAACTTTTATTTTGTAAAACCTTTATTTCCAATAAAACCAGGAGGTTTATCTAATATAAACAAAAATATAAAGTGTAAGATTTCTGGCAAAGCATGAAAATTTGAAGAAGAAGCTCTGTTTACGGAAAAGAATTAACTAAATCTAAGACGTGTCGGAAGGTTAAATATAGACTATACACAAAAAAGAGTTCGAATTTCATTATTTTTAGTTTCTACGGTGAAATAAAAAAATGACGTGAATAAATATAGACTATGCTCTTTGGAGAAATTTTATCTTCAATGAAGTTGGAAGAAAAAGATTGTCTGTACATGTATACAAAATGCAGAAAATGAAATATGTCATGCATCTTGCCTAAAATTAAGAAAAGCAATATACAAGTATTATGTGGCAACCTACATGGCATATGAATGATAGGTAGGGAGTTATTTTCTAGGCAACGATATTTTGGCAATTAACTTTTTGGATAGTAGTTATTGTGGCAATTTGCTCAAAAAACTAATATGGAGTCATGTTGTTTTGCCTGATGTGTCTTTTGTAAAGTTTCTCGAAGTGAAATAGGTTTAATCTCTATTTAAGTGAAAGCCTTGTGGATTAGAGCAAATGTCTAAACTATATCAAAAATTGTGCTTTACTGCTATTTTTAGTTACGACTCAGTCGTGTTACAATTGTGGTTTTATGTTTAAATATCTTAAAAAGATATTTAAGCAACCCTCAGTTACAAATATCAATATAAGTTACCAAATAATTTGTGGGTAGAGCAGTAAAATGCACAACTAGGTCAATCGGTCAAGCAACACACAAGCAGTTGTCTTTTCAACTGAACTTGGTAAAATCATAGTAAAATTCATAGAGAAATCAATCAGAAACTAGTAGAAGGTTAAGTAAACGAAATGGCATTTCAGTTGTTGACAAACTTGACATTTCTGAATGAACTCGTCAAAAGTGATCTATAGCTAAAACATGCATGCAGGAACAAAAAGTGGTCTTTCAACCTGAATGTGCCGCAGAATGAAATTCAACCAATTTTTCTGGATAATTCTATTGTCTTCTCATCAACGGATTTATTTTCATGCCCATCTTTGTACCCTACCTCATAGTCAAAGCTAGTCAATTAAATAAATGATGAATCGCCTCTGCAGTAAAAGATAATGTCTCCATTTTTTTACAACTTCAGTTAATGAAAATAATATCATTGGTCGATTCAAACGGTTTTACAAAATTATAGGTAGGATAAGTAACGGTAGTTCTGTCACAATTTGCTTGAGATTGTTGTTTCATTGTATCCCATGTAAAACTTTGCTTTTCTATAAATTGTAGCATAGTGGCACAAAAGGCCTCTGTAGTATCCTGTAAGCTCTACAAATGCACATGAGGTAGGCACATGACATGCCATGCTAGAATGGTTTCAGTTTTCTCAGATGATATATATGACTAAAAGAGTGCACTCTAGACGCGAAACAAAAACACACTCACTCATTTTTGTGTAAAGCTAATTAGCCTATGAAATCTAAAACACTATTTGCGAATTCAAATAATCAATGATGCTAGTGAAGTATTGTAGGTGAGTATATCATTGACAAAAGAAAAGGTCTAAAACAATCTCTCGCAACTATGATCAAAACAAATCATTCAATTGCTATATTTGTTGAAAAAAATATTATTATTGTGCATACAGAACTGATCAAAAAATAAATACAAAATCGTGCATACAGAATTTTTTATTCTTCTTATTTTGTTTAAATTTTTAATTTTCTTGGACAATAGATCATCAACATAGTAATGTACTTATAAATTATATTAACGTTAATAATGCATTATCATTTGGAATAGACTTTTAAATTTTTACTTGTATTTCTGAATTTTTAAATGTTAAATCTATGCATTTTCTTAAAAAAATAGTGAAGGGAGTTAATTATATTTCTTTGTGTCATTCTATTTATTGTTTCGAAAGTCATTACAAAATTCTCAAATGCATATAGATATTCGTTAATAATTGTGTTTGTTATATTACAGGCACAATTTACTTTTTCTTAGTCATTTAATTATTTTTATGTCATGGAGCCTTGATAGTAGGAAAAGAGAGAGTTATTTATGTCAAACTTTTAGTTTTCTTAAATATATGGATGCTTGCTAACTTTTAACAAAATTATATTTAGAATCAAGTTGTGTTTAAAAGTTTCTTTATCTTATAAGTTGGGGTGTTAAAAAACTAATCTCTACAATTAAGAAATATTGATTTGTTATGTTTTAGAAAGTATTAGCTAAGATAAGATCATGGAATGGAGAGAAAGAAAATGACCAGTTAGAAATATCAAATAAAAGTATGGGACCTTAATTGTATGAGAAGATAAATTGATGGGCCTTAAATGTAGGAAATTAAAGAAATTAGGGTCTTGGTTGCACCACCCTTAACTACAGCCCTGACACTCCCAGGTATCACAAGCACCTTACCTTTGTAGATGGTTTAAGCAATTTTTAGAAGAAAAAAAATGCAAATCTCCAACTTACTGTCAATATCAACTTTAGTGCAACCGCTGCATCCCGTCATCAATCACACGTGGTGCAGCAATCCACTTAAACTCTTATACGTATACAAAAATCCATGTGTACTCATCAGTCATTCCCTCCGTTATCACATCTTTTCACCCAAGGAATCTGTTAAATATGAAATCTACTGTTTTTTTCAATCCTAATTGCTTTTTTGTCAACCCCGAATCTCATAAGAAAGCCAGTAAAATGATTCTTACTCTATCTTTTGAAACCCATTTCATTTTTCATATTTCCACCCATTTTACAAATAATCTGTAAAAGTTCTTCTCCTTCAATTTCTATGGAGGTATTTTTTAAATTGACTACGGCAGTTTCAGTTTCTGAGTTTTCTTAAATTTGTCTGAGAAAAACTCTGTGGAGGAGAGAAGAAATATTCAAAAGTGCTTACCCTTTGATAAATTATTTTGGAACCCAGATCCAACTTCTTTTGTTGCAGTAAGTGCCATATAAAAGCTTATCTGATCATATTCACAGAGGAAATGAAAACTTTAAGTCTTCAATGATGATTATTAATTGGTTGCTAGGGAGAAGAATTAATGTTGTTCTTCCTTTATTATCTGAGATAAGAATTGGAGAAACAGATCTGAAAGTGGAGGAGAAGGTTAGAGGTGATGAGTGGATATTAAATTATTACGTGGATATTTATTTTATATCTGACTGTACTTTTTTACTCCACATGGACAAATATTATTGGAGTGCTGCATGCACCACGTATGATTGATGTTGCACTAAATAATTTCTCCAACTAACAGAAATATGAAAAAGGTTGTTTTTATAAGTTACTACAAACAACTGTTCATGGTTAAAATTGATGATAATAATTATTTATCTATTTGTTCTAAATTCTACCTTTTATAAAAGTTAAATAAGAACACCCTACGGGGCGAAGCCTTGTCATAAACAACCGTCTCATACTTGTTTGTAGAATCACCGTCCACTGCCGTGATAAGGAGCGTAAAGAGTTTGTCAGGACCACCCACAACATATGCATAAGTTCCATTAATTACGCTTCCGAATCTCAAATTAGCTTTTTCTAATTCATTATGTTTATTCACCGCGTACATCCCAAGTTCCACCACTTCAAGGCTATTCGGGTCTCCGATTGGCTGATCCGGGCCAACGATGTTGTCTATAGGGGGCCAGTTCCCCGACGCTCTGACTGCCGGAGATGTGACGAACAACACTAATGAGAGGATTAGGAAGAGTGGAGAATGATATTTGAGAGCCATTTTGTGATGAATGCTGGTTACAAAATTGTGAAGGAGGTTCATGGTTTAAATAGGCAATAATACTTGACTAGTAAATGAGTGATGTATAGGTTTTTTTAGGTGAAAAATAGTTGGGTAAACAATTTAATACGTTAGTTTAACGTTGATATATTTTGTCGTGAAGTCGCGTATTTGTCTTACAAAAGTACACTTATGCAGTTTAAAACAGTAATAAATTGCAGAGTGTAATATTTTTAATTGGTTGATACTTCTTCCATATCGTTATTAGCATTTATTTTTTGTAAAATTTTTAAATTAATAAATCACACGACGATACATTTTTCAGTTTAGTGTAATAGTAATACACACCTAAGTCGCCTAAAGACACACCTAAAAAGCCGCATCATTCCTAAATCACCTACAAACATAGGTAAAAATAGTTACACCACGCCTGAATACCTACAAACGTACCCAAAAAGTCTCATCATACCGGAATCATCTAAAAAAATACGCATGTCATCTCAAGAACACACACAACACCAAAATCACCTTTAAATTACACACTACATCTTATCATCTAAAGCGCACGCTACACGTACTACATCTAAAAACACATAGACACCTTAAATCACCTAAAACTACATTACACCAAGAAAAACTAGAACACAAATAAACAAGACACAAAACTCACCTAAAATACACACATTACATCAAAGACGCACTACATTAGAAACACACATAATTACTCCTAATCCATTTAAAAGATGCATGCACACATCACATGCATTGATACTGACAAACACACACTACATTTAACTCGCTTAAACACACAAAATCACTTAAAAGATATGTACTACAGGTAGTTTGCTTGGCAAAACTTGTTTGCATGCCATTACGTCTAATCTGATGGTTTGCCTCATGCACGCCTTAAAAATAACTCGTTCCAGGTTCTCACGACATATGCAAACAATATATCAATAATTACTCCAGTGAAAAGTTTATAACATTGGTTGCATGCATGATGCAGTAAGATTTTAGTGACTAATTTCATTTATGTGTGATGCTTTTGCCCATCACGACTGGCAATAGCATTTTCGCATGCATGCATTGCAAAAGAAATCATCAATTCAATTTATGGATTTTGTAGCTATAATTTCATCATATAATTAAAAAAAAATTGGTTAATATATAACATACTATAGGAATAAGTGTCTATGAAAAAATCTCAAAACTTGCATATAGTCTAGACTTAACATAGTAGTTTTGTTTATTCTATTATAATATGAAGTCGCAATTAGTTAATTCTTCTTAGGTGTCTCAATCGGCTTAGTTTATATTTAATAGTTTGAGCGACTTCTTAGAAAAAGCTTGCAAACACCCCAATTGTTACAAGCAATCTCATTTTATTAGTTTAAGTTAAATAAGATGTTTGGATGAAAAATAAATTTATTAATATTGGTCGAGATTACATGAATCAAGGAATCCCTTTAAGGAAGATTCTACTTATTCTTGATTCAAATTAAATTATTACTTATTGTCTTCCGATTTATTAAATGTCATATATATATATATATATATATATATATATATATATATATATATATATATATATATATATATATATATATATAATTTCTATGTTAATAAAGAAATATTAAATTTTGCAAGAAGACTTCCTATGCTTTCCAAAAGTCAAACGTGCCAAAACGACGAATGCTTATAAAATGAGCATGTTCACTACTTTTGCTTAAAGCCACTTAAAGTGACTTTTAATAAAAAGTCGGGAGTGCTTGCAAATCTTTTTAAAAAGCTACTTAAATAAATAATGAGGTGTTTGCAAAAATTAATGAGAAGTAACTTTTCTTTTAAAATACCTTTTCAAAATAACATAATTCCAAAAGCAGTTGCGGAAGCACCCCTGGGCATGCTTTTCCGGCTTGTGTTTTCTCTGAATTTTTCTTAGACAAGCAGAAGCAAAAGCCAGCCAGTATTCCAAACAATAAAAATGTGTTTTTGCGGCTGCAAAAGCCAACAAGCTCCTTTTATAAGCATCCTTTTATAAGCATTTACAAACACCACCTTAATCATGGTCGATAGTAAAAGTACAACTATATGATCCGACAACAACTTATAGTCAAAATCAACTTTACCCAAAACAAAAGCTCCAAAAATCGTCTATTCCAGCCTCTATTCCACTCACATAAGTGTGATATGTGTCCAATTATATAACTGTTTTCCTTAATTTTTGCTATCTTCTCTAATCTCACGTAACTTAATGCTTTTGCAAATAAAAGCTACAGAAAACAATATGAAATTGATTTAAATATTATCAATAAGATAGATGTCAACTATATTATGAAGAATATTTTTATATAAATTATCAAATTTAAACAACTAAACGTTTTTATTTCTTCTTTGATAAGTTTTATATCCTAACCAAAAAATTATAGAGGGTGCAAAATGCTGATGTTAAATTTTTTATTAGCATAAAATATGTTTGTATAGTGTTGTCTTAATCATATCATTTCCATATTTTATAAAGATACTGAATTTAGAGAAAGTTCATCTTAACTGTTTCCGTAAAATATTTACAGTTTTTGAAGTTTTCATACTTTTCAACTTTTTGTACGTACGGTACATGATATTGATATATATTATGAAATAGAAATTGGCATCAACAATTCACATCAGAATACAAAACTTATAAGCAAAAAAATAAAATAACAAAATCTGTTTAAATTAAACTTGATGATTCCTATAAAATATTTTCCTATAAGTTATATGTTCAATTATTCACAAAATATAATGAGAATTGTAGAAGAATAGTATATTTGTGCATGCAATATAATTTTATTGATAGCTATTAATAGTTATCAGTTTCATATAATAGTTGAATTCTGTCTTATTGATAATATTTAAATCAATTTCATATTGTTTTCTGTAATTTTTATTTACAAAAGCATTAAGTCACGTGAGATTAGAGACGGTAGTAAAAATTACGGAAAGAAGTTATGTAATTGGAACATATGTCACATTTATCTGAGTGGAAATAGATCGAGAGGCTGGAATAGAGAAATGGGATAGAGGATTTTCACTGAAACAAAAGTACCAAGAAAAGACAAGTTGTTTTAAAACTCTTACAAACAAAAGATCACAGTTGATTTGATGATAACTATTATTCTTTGTTTTGTTCTAAATTCGGTTATCTCTTATTGAAGTGGTATAAGAACACCGAATGCGGCAAAGCCTTCTCATAAACCGTCCCCTCATATTCGTCCGTTGCATTACCGTCAACAGCCGTGAAAAGAAGCCAAAAGAGTTTGTCGTTGCCACCGCGAATATCCGTATAAGCTCCATTAATTACACTCCCGAATTTCAAATTAGCTTTGTCAAATTCATTATATTTATCCACTGCAAGCATCCCGGCTTCTACCACCTCACGGCTCTTGGGATCGGTGATTGGCTTCCACGCGTCGGGGTTAGCGAGTTCTCTGGCGGCCGGAGATGCAACGAACAATAGTAAGGAGAGGATTAGAAACAGTGGAGAATGATACTTGAGAGCCATTTCTTGATGAATATATGTTGAATACTAAATTGTGAAGGAGCTAGGACGTTGTTTAAATAGGCAATTGGTGTTGACCATAGTAAATGATAGTGATTTTGTTTGTTAGGTGAAATATAGTTGGGAAAACAATTTAAATGCAGAATAAATTATTCTTAATTGGTTAATATTTCTTGCGTATTGTTATTAGAATTTATTTCTGTAAGATTTTAAACTTTAGAAATATCATTTCTTTTTTGAAAGATTTTAAAATTAATAATTAACATCCTAATATCATTTATTGTTTTGTAAAATTTTGAAATTTATAAATAACATCCCAATATTATTTTTCAGTTAAGTGTCCGGATAATACACACCTAAATCACTTAAAAGCACACCTAAAAAGTTATCGCACATTGATCACCTGAAAACGTACCTAAAAGATAACATACATAAAAAATTCAAATCACACGTAAAACACCTAAAAGAGGATACAAGAAGTCACAACATACCTGGATCACCTTAAAAAAAATACTCATGTCACCTCAAGAACACACGTGACATTTAAACCACCTAAAAAACAAGGGCATATGGATCCCCTCCAGCGCAAACCACCCATGTATTTATATATATATATATATATATATATATATATATATATATATATATATATATATATATATATATATATATACACCAAGTATGTTTAATAACATATATTTTATAATATTTTGTAAATTATATATGGTTAAATAATGTTTCATAACCTAAAAGTCTAGTTTTCTTTAATATTGCAAAAACACTACATATTAAGAGAGCAATTACTCAATACTTTGACATTGATTTTGTTAGATATTATTTTGCGAATTACTTGAAGTTGTATATATATATATATATAAATAAACAAGCTATGGAGTAGTTAGTTCAAGAAGTTTAGGTAAAACCGAAACTTAGATAGAGAAACAATTAAAACTTTCGCAGCTCAAACTAAACTTCAAACAATTAAAAGACTTTTAAAAAACGGATTTGTTTATTAACTTTGAAAACTCTTTCGGCGTAAGATTTATGCTAGTTTGTTGCATTAGATAAACTAAGCAATAAATAAATAAACCACCAAGTTTTTACTTGGTTCGGACAACTGTCCTACTCCACGAGGCTTCCAGCCTAATACTTCAGACTTCTTTCAAAGTATCAAAAGACTTACACTTACAGGATTTGATTTTAATTCGTTGAATACCTTTTGTAGTTAAAATATATAAGCTATGGCTTTGTTACTTTTCCTTGGCTAGAAGATATTTTGCCTTGTTCAAACTCCTTCAATCTTGCTGGACACTTCTCATTGTGTTCGAACTGGACTTTGGAACAATGAGTTATTCTATTCAACTATGAAACTTATAAGGAACAAGGATTAAACTTTTTCCTTAATGAAACAAACATTGAACCTTTCTTATGATTTGTATGACAATATGCTAAAAGGTTAAATGATACAAATGAAACTACTCATCTATTTATAGGTTTATCAGTTGGTCTGATCCGTCTTAGCTGTTGTAATAACTTGCGCTATTTTATAGCTTTCGATTTTCCTGATTAAAATCGATCTTTATCTTCTTGACGAATGAATTCTAAAATAAGACCACATACGAAAACCTATTCCCCAAGTAAAAAGATCAGCCAGATATATTCTGGAGTAAAAATATAGGCTTTCCAAATAATAGATAAGTTAAGTTAATCTTTCCTTATCATAAATAAGATACAATAGCATCCTAAGATAAACTCTATTTCTTAAAGATGAAAACACAATAACTCCGCAATCTTTCAATTCTAATTAAACACGCAAACTAACTCCTAAATAAATATGGATTAATTAAATGGAAGACAGACTTATTTTAAGAAAATAATTAAATCGTGAAATAAATTACCCGGACAGTAAGTACATTCCTGAAAATGTAGAACCCCTAATTAATTAACTCTTTAGATAATTTCTTTATTACATCAATCTTAATTAATTAAGATCACATGAGTTAATTAATAACATACGGAAGACCAAAACACAATATGCAGAAAATGTAAGTATGAAACCGTATGGTTGTTGCAACAGAAGAGAGTGCAGTTGCAACGGAATAAACCAGTTTCTAGAAATGAGAGAGTATCTTTATTACGGAAAATAAGAATATTGCCTTAGCATGACTTTCTTGCACATAATTACGAATATTCAGTTAGCATGCTTTAGGAACATTCGTAAAGTGATTTAGGAATCAATCACATATTTCCTTATTTTAATATTCTGATATCATACAAAGGAAACACAATCTTTATAAAATATATGAACAATCTCATTGGATATTCGGATAAGGAATCAATGTAATCCTACTCAAATAAGGCAAGAATAGTATTCATGCAGATTTCACAGGATCCTAATCAATATGGAGAAGCATAAATAATAATTGTAGCATATCTTTTCTTCCCCGAAATCGTTGAATAAGTAACCTCTTTAACCATATAGGATCCGCACATTTTTATCTTCTTAATTAATGACGAAATTAATCAAATTTTATCACATAATCTCATAAATAATTCGTGTTTAATCAAATGAGAACTTTAAGAGACATAATAAATCAAGCCATAATTAAATAAGGCATAAAGAGGCAGCTTAACCACGGATGGCTGTTTAAACAATATAAGAGAACCTAATAGTTCACACCAGATAACAGAATCCTGGTCGTAACAGATTTAGCTAAAAATTAATATCATTTTACAACATATGACACAGTTGCAGATGTCTAAGTGAACATAAATATCCTAGGAGTGTATAGTATATCCGTACTTCGTATGACATGATTTTTGTAAGAATTTCTCTAGTTTTGTTTTACAATATTAAAACTAATATTTTTATTTTTTCATTTTAGAATTACTATTTTATGTTTTAGTATTAAAGATATTCTTAAGATACATATGTTTATACAGTGGTTGATTATCTTCAAAATAGAATAATCAATAAAAAATAAACCTATTTATAGAAATATTTCTTCACATGATATTACCCCCTGGAGTATATATATCCTAGCTCTGCCTGCTAAAAATATCATATCACATGTTTAACTTTGGTAAAAAATTATTTCGCATATAGTTATTACTATAAAATTACATAACATTAATTGCATATATCACTAATAATAATTCACAAAATAATTATGAACACGTAGATCCAATCAAAGTGGTATTTTTGAAAAATTCATGTTATGCTAATTGACTAGATTAGATGGTTAGATCACAAGATAAATACAATAAGTCACTTAAAGTTAAATAATTGAAAGACTAACTATGAAAACATTCTACATATGTCATCTTAATATTGTAAAGTCCATGAATAATGTTAAACACGATTGTAAATTATGGGTAACCGCTACAACATCAATATAATTATGTAATGATTCCATATTAATGACCAATTTCATAATTTCGATAGTTTTTGCAACATAAATTGCTTAAACAAAAGGTTTATGCAAATCTGAGGCTGGAAATTATAGTGGTCTCAGATTTACCTTCAAAAAACTTTCAAGCGATTCGATATGCTAGAATTGACTATATGGTTTACTTCCAAACACAATGGAGAGTATGTGACCTAAAAACCATGTCAAAAATTTAAGGTTTGGTATTTTAAATAAATCATGAAAGCTAGAAGTTGTTTTCGAATTTATTGGACAGTGGTATATATTTCCCAACTTTAGACCCCTAAAAACACTTTGTTTGAAGAAGCACTTTGAAGAAAAAAGCTTGCGTACACAATGGAGAGTGTTTGAGTTTAAATTTCAAAGAAAAATACGAGGTTTTGATATGTAATTTGGACTTCTAAAGTTTCAGCACCAAAATTGGATGTTTTTATAGAATTTGGTTTTGAGGATTTGTTTCTTGAAATTTATTTTTATTGGACGCCCTCTAGAAATGGTTTTATTAGATAGGGGACTTAGAGAGGAAGATTTTTCTTGAGGGGACTGTAGGGAGATTTAGAATGGATATGTGTGTAAAAATGTTCACTTGCTTTTATAGGTGGAAATGTGAGACAATGAATTAAATCAAGTCCCTGCCTTATTTTTATTTTATTTCAACTTGACCACCCTATTTATAATGAATTTTCCAGCCCACATCTCTGATATGATTTGTAGAATAATAAATACAAAAAAATATTTACCACAATAAAGACAAAAAAAAAGTTACATTTATTTATTGTTTCTAATGAAAATGTAAATATATGGAGTAAATGTGAAGATTATAAAGGAAAGTTTGGATACTAAGAATTATAAGGGATCACTTTGAAAGTTTTAATAACTCGTTTGGTCTAAAAGAAAATATTTGGGGTCAATTATAAAATTTTCAAAAGTTGAAAGACTAAATTATAACTTTTTCAAACTTTTGAGATCAAAACCATATTTTAAAAAAATTTAAGGGCTGAAGTAATAAGTAAATATTTCAGGAGCGTTACTAGTTGTGTGTGTTGTTTAGGCTGTAATATGCTTTTAGGTGATTTAAGGTATCATATGTGTTTTTAGATTTAGTCTGTGTAGTGTGAGCTTTAGATGATAGGGTAGAGTTTATTAAGGGCTTGACGAAGATTTTGTTTAATGTTATGATCATGGTGAAAGTTAGGATTAAAATCCTTATTTAAAAAGGAATTTACATGGATTTTCATTATAAAATAAAAAAAAAAATAGTTCGGAAAGGTTGAAGTATGCTTAAAAACATATATGTTTAAACATATTAAATATGTTGTTACTAAATTAGAAATGGAGACATTATTAATAATTAAGTAGCTGATTGGTCTTCAAGGTAAATCTCCTTATTTATTTTTTTATCTTTTAATTAAATGTATAATAGTAAATGTAATATTTTTCAAAATCAACAATAACTAGACGTTTGATGATTTTTTTTTCAAATTTGATCAATACTGAAATCAAGTAAATACACGTTTATTGTTGTAAAACTATGTGACTTTGTGGAGTGGTGCCACTGACCCCCCAATATAGGTTTCTTATGTCCTAATAGTTTGAAAGAAGTTAGAATAAGTATTTTTTCTGTTTTCTCAAATATGTTGCGAGAGTTACGGGAAAATTAAATAGGGGTAGTTGCAAACACTACCCATGTGTTATTTCCAATTGGCAAATAACCCCCTATAAATCTTTAAGTTATCGAAAAATCCTCTGCCATCATATTTTAGTTTATTGTACCGATTCATTTAAACTTTATATCAATGTATAGTCATTCAGAAATATATTATAAACTTTCTTATCATTTTTTGAGATTTTTTTAGAATTATTAAAAACAATACAAAATAATTAATACCGATTTTTTTAGTTTACTAGGAAGGAATGTTATTTTCAAAAAAAAAATGATAAAAGATATGTTAATGGTATAATTTGAACAACATTAATTCTGCATGCATCAAATAAGTAAAATAAATAATAAATCTTGTTACCAATTTCAGCATGTGCAAAGTAAATAAGTATAGCAGGCCAATTTTCGCAAACGGAGACTTTTTGCCAATTAAAATAACAAAGTGGTTTATTTGTCAATTAGAAATAACAAAGGGACAGTTTTTATTTTTACCTCTGGTAAAATAGTTAAATTCAGCATATCCCACTGCATGAAATGAAAAGGTTTATTTATTAATAGAATTCATTTTTATTTATTCATTCAAATCGAACAAGAATCACGTTCCATAGTAGCACCTCAGACAACTCAAACTCTCTGGGACCAAAAATCCATTCCCAAATGAGAGGAACGTGACTTTACAAAAATACTCAATATTTTCATATTTCAAATTCTCAATAACTTACCTCATATAATAGCAATAACAACAATAAACAAGTAAAATCAAAGGAATGTAATAATAAAATCACGCACCAACAGTACTCTTAATTAATAATTATACTTCCACTTGAACAAATATATAATAGAACTCATCACTCCTCAGTTTTCACGGCTTCCTCCACTGGCTCAGCCGCCACAGCCTCCACTAGGGCAGCTTCCACCTCAGGCTCGGCCTCGGCAGTCGGCTCCTCGACCGCGGCTGCCGCCTCCTCTACGGCAACTTCTTTTGTTTCCTCTTCTACAACTGGCTCAACTTCTTTTGTTTCTTGTTCTACAACAGGCTCTTGTTCAGTTGCAACTTCCTCGGCTACGGCGGCTGGCTCTTCCGTGGCTACGCTCTCCGGCTCAGCTTCAACGGCTGGTGCTTCCTCTTGTGGGGTGGTGATCACTTCCTCAGCTGGAGTTGGAACTGTTTCTGTCACTGGTGTAGGAACTGATTCAACCTGCAGAATATATATATATATATATGTACATAGAAAGTATTCATTTTTTTATCGTAATTAAAATAAATTTACATGATCATAAAATTGGTTAGATCAAATGTTAGAACTTAAATGAAATCATAGATAGTTAGATGAAAGTGTTTAATTGTTTATCTATTTTGAATTTAGCCAATTACTTGGTGCATGATCAATTTCTAGTCGCTTATACAATAATCAATAATGATCAAATCTTTAATTGATTTAATTTACTATGTAATTCTGGAAAACACAAGTACTATTTCAAAATAGATAGGACAATACATGTCAAACTCCTCAAAAGACTGGCGTTAGAAGGATTTCTTGTTGGAGTAGTGAGATCAATTTATCTAGAAATATACATTGATTTAATTTACTTGGAACATGGCTCATCCAAACTAATGAAAATGACTATGGATCAAAGTTTTTAAATATTTTTTCTCAAAAACATTGAGACATATCTTACTTCTCCCCGGAAATGAAACCTTAAAAAAAAAAAAAAAAAACACTTCTAATATATCAACACTTTTTACGAATTTTTAGAAATATATAAAAAAAGATCTGAAAATGTTGGAAGAATTTTCTCAGACTTAATTAGTCTACTGAAATCAAAACTTTGATCCATGTCAACGACGTTAAAATAAAGCATTAATATGGAGTTAATGTTCACTTTTCAAGAAATCTAATCAAATAGCGGGTCAAGAATTAGTCGATCGGTTCAAAAAGAATGATCTAGCTACTTGTGATCCAAAGTATAAACTATAAAGATAAAACTAAAAGACTTAAGTACCTCAATTGTGGCCATCGTGATAGTGAAAAAGAATAGAAAGAGAAGTGGGAGCTAGGAGTTGTGAAAAACTTTGAAAAGTAGAGAAGCTAAAAAGTATAGTGTATCTGATGATGGAAAATATGATCAATTAGAGGTGCTATTTATAGGGATGGAAATCAGCAGGGGCAGAATATTAAATAAAGCACTGAAAGAATCTTGGCAAATTGGTGATCCACAGTTAGGCATACATAGTTGTAAATGTGGTCTTTTTTTTCTTTTTTTTTTTATAAAGAAAGTTGATTAGAAAATATAAAAGAACATGATCTGGATGAGGGTTCCCTCCATTATTAATCAATTTCTTACATGTAAATGCACAAAATGGAAGCTTTTGAATTTGATTTGGCATCGCCACATGGTGGAGTCCAGTTTTCATCAGATTTGCCTTTTTCATTTTTTTATTTTATATAATTTATACATTGGTTCCGGATTCTCCAATATTATATAGTTTTGTAAATTTTGGATGCCAAATCCGTGAACTAGGAATAATTATCTTTATCTGTTTGCATGTGTGTTTTTATAAGTGTATCAAATCAATTAAAATATTGGAGATTTGTTTAGATTATTTGAAGAAGAAGAAGAGATGTTCTGTAATTGTATTAATTGTGTGGTGTTTTGGAAGAAAACAATTAGATAAGATGCAACATTTCATATGTAGAAGTAGTACTATAAATTAAATGGGCCTAATAAACTGGTAGGAGTTTCCTTTTCTTTCGTAGTTTCCAGCTCATAGAAAGTAAATGTGTTTAACATCTATCAGTTAGTTATTCATTAATTAACTACGTTTTACAAAAAGTATAAATATTAAAGGGCCGTGCTTATCTCACAGCCGGCTGTGAGATTTTGTCTTACAGCTGGTATTTAAAAAATATGGAACCATTATTTCTGTTCAATTTTGTGATAATTACCAATCCAGTAAATACTAATTACCAGTATTAATGATCAAATGAAACGCCAAATGAAATTATTGGTGAAAATGTCACCTTTTTCTTATATATATATATATATATATGTATATGTAGGTTTTTATAAATTTTAGTCATTTTTGTTTAAAATGAATAAACTTACCATTGTATTATTCCTAAGTGGCATATTCACTATTCTGTAACTTTTATTAGTAAGCACCCCAATAAAATAAAATAAAAATAGCAAAATTAGCACCCCTAAACTTCTTTTCGATGGTTGACTTAATTGACAATTAATAGAATTTTAATATTTGAACACGATCTTTAGTATTTATGTAACAGAATTCAATTTCAATGGCATTTTCAGTTTCGATGGTTGATATTGTCGTGTTTTTTCTTAAAGAAACAATGCATATTAGTCCACTTTTTTAGTTGAAAAATATAAATGGACTTTAATTGACAATGTTATCATGTGATTATTCATATAAGACAATACAATAAAACTTAATTTCATAATTAGTGTAAGAATAAGTAAATCAGCGTGAGATTGTAGGAGTAAATTATATAGACACAGATAGATAACTACAAAAGATATCAGAGAGATGCATTAAACTAGGAGTGGTTTTATTAATTTACGAGTGAAATATCATTTACGTAATTTAATGAAACCTTATCAATTATCCTAATTTTTGGTTTTCATTATAATAAATTGATTAAATTCAGTAAACTGGTACTACAAGTTTCCGGTGATATTTTAGATAATTGTCTGTTAGTGTACGGTCTGTGAGTTACGCATTTTCCTTTTAACTATAAAAACTGGAGTATATATTATGGATTTATAGAAAAATATTTCAAGTGTAGAAAATCCGTTCAGATTACGTTTCTTTCTTGGTATGAACGTATACAATTATACGGTCTTCGGATTAGCTTACATTAAATCATTACAACCTTATCCCGATGATATCGCCGTTGAAATTCTCCAATTTAGGAATTAGCACGATATATATCTCGAGCGCCTATAGTGAAGAAAATCATGTTGATGGAGAAAATATGAATTATCAGAGGACAACCATTATAACTTAATCTTTATGAGGCTATTTAGAGCAGTTGATTAAGTTAAATTTCTTGCCTATCTTTACTCTTGTGATGTACGAATACAAATTGCAGATAGAACCAAATTGGTGTTTAAATATTAGAAAGAAAAACATTTTACTAGTTCCACATCCAATCATATTCGTACAATTATAAAATCCATGCCGTTACAATAAAACATGTTTCATAAAGGGCATCTTACAAGTAAGAATTAGGAAAATAGCAAGTTTTGGACCAAGTATATTTAGAGATGCTTCAATTGACGAATATCTTAGTCAGTAAAGATTGTTTGTGCTGCTCTTTGTTATTCCATGTGTCATTTAATTGTCAGCATGTCATGTATCTTGAATTGTACAACACGGTGTTTTGGCATATATAGTGGTACACAAAATGTCACAACTATATCTCAATAGCATGGATTAAATTTCAATTTCTGCGTTATCTCAATCGTCGAAACTCTTAGAAGCTTTTATCGATATTTTGGGGGGAAATTTGACTTGTTTCAGCTAAGCAAAAAAATAGTTTTTACAATATATAGTCATTAGAGACTACTATTATGTTCCCTTTTTTTTTAATTATTACTTTTATGTTTCACTTTTACAAAGTTAAAAATAAATAAAAATGCTTTAGTACCTTTCAAATAAATATTTTGAAAACTCTGGTCATGTTCTACGTTAAATTCTCGTACAGTTTTGCAATATATTCTGATTAGTGATCATCACACCTCTAAAAGAAATTATCATGACTAGTTACTTGTCTCCTCCATTGATAACTTTACTCGATACGAAAATAACTTTATTTTGAATATTCGATTTACTAAATTATGATAAATTAAACGTCATCATTAATAACTCGACATGTGTGAGGAAGAAATAGCAAGATCCCAAATGAATAAATTGACACTGAAATAGGAGAGATTATTAGGTGCAGCGGCTGTACGATGAGGTGGTGCAGCAAGTCGGTTATTTATATAAATGCATGGTTGGGATGAGGTGTGGAGAAGTTACTTTCCTATAATTTAGGAATAGTATTTAATCTCCACCACATGTTGTACCACGTCATCGTACAGCCGCTGCACCTAATAATTTTTCCTGAAATAGGCTGGCTTACTTTTGGCGGGACCCACACGGCCAACTGTAATCATCGTTAACCGTTAAAGTTCCATAATTTTAATTAAAGATGCTGACGTGGCGTCGCTTTCGATCCTTAAATCGTTGTAATTAGTGTTGGAGAGAATTTTTGTTATTGCCAAGTGGTTGGATCCTCTGCTTTGGTAACAGTCTATTTTCTGTGCGTGGGGCCCAGCACGAGATGCTTTACAAATTGTACACTCGTGAATTGGACCCACATGCGTGCCGTCGCAGGATGCCACGATGGATCTAAGTCATGAACACTGAATTGCTAATCTTGTCGGCTCATGTGCTCCATCACTCTTCACTAATATCAATGTATAAGCTATGGGGTAATTTCATTAAAATTATTGATTGTATATGTATTTTGTAATTCATATATTAAGTAGTATAAGTTAAAACTAGCAAATTAATGTCATTTGTAGTTGGATATAATTATTTTTCATTAGTTTGGGTGTTTTGAAGCTCATTCACTCATAAACGTCTTTTCTGTTGATGGTTGATCGAGCAGTATACATTGATGTAATAAGTTGAAATCTGTGATGTGGGTAGTGAATAATTGATTGAATGAAAAAAAAAATTATTAGCTTACTTATTGATTAATGACAAACCTTCATTACTAACTTTAGTCCGTTAACAGTTAACAATATTAAGGCCCGAATTCGAATCACTTCTTTTTTCTTTCCCAAATTAGACAATATGTGATAGAATATTGACTACTATTAAACTAGACTCCTTCAACCAAGTAAAAATAGAATATGTATTGGTTGGGGTAACAACACTGATTAATGATTGTGCAACCATAATATAAGCATATTTTTATTAGACATTAAGTAATATTCTTGCAAATTTTGTTTTTCTATTAGATGAAGGAAATCCTTTAAAGGATAAATTTGTTATGATATATGTACTTATAATCATTTCTACGCATATTTAAAATTAACAAAGAAAAATCATTGAAATACTTGGCAGGGGCATATTGAGAAAGAATTTTTGTCGACTGGTCTCTTTCAAATCCACTATAAATACAAGTTCAACAATGTCATGTCGACATGCAGTGTCATTCATTTTACTAGATTACGTGTTATTAACTTATTGTTTTCATCGAGATACTTAGCATAAGTACTATTGACTCAGAGAGACAAATACAACAATAATTAAAAAAAAGATATTCTAATATTGTTATTTATTTTTACTTTATCAACCAGCCTTTGAATATACTCTAACCAGCTTTTCTGTTAGTTTCTTTTTTAATGATTTTTTGTCAAATAAGCAATAATGAGAATCAAATATGAGATCCTGGCCAAGAGCTAAAGCCTAAAATGTAGTAACACGAAAGTAGTACCCATGCCTCCTCAAAGTGTACATTACTCTGTAAAGATCAAAAGTTGATTGAAAGCTTGGACGGTGGGATCGTCCCCACCATCTTATTCTGTAGTTCGTGCATTATTTGCTAACTGTGGCATGGACCACTAGTGACATGCCACGTGGGAGTACAAACATTTGATGGAAGAAAGATAGTGACAGTCAATATTTAGTTGGATTGCCCATTTCTATTACTTTTGTTTATTAGAATATGTACTTGTACAGTTGATGTGTACTATAAATCCAGGTAAAAAGATCAATAGGCACCCCGTATTTATCTTATATACAATACTGTATACGAGACATTAGATAAATATTTCGCGTTATTTTCTTTTTTTGAAATACTTTGCATTATTTGATATATGTGCCGATTGGATACTTTATATCGGATCTTTTAAGTACAGTTCTTTAGTTTAGTTCGGACTACCTCTAGTTTAGAAGCTACTCATGAGACTAAGCCGACTAAAATTGTCTCGGCGTAGATTCTCAAGTGCCTAAGTTAGTAAGAAGTGAATTTAATTATAATCAAACGATCAAATTGCTAGTTTACGGTGGATTTGGTTAAAGTAACATAATTTTTTCATAAATTGGAGTGATCTGGTAATTAAATGGACAGATATGATTCGATGGAGGCTGGCACGGTTCTTTGATTAGATGTGTTTATTTTTCGATTCAGAGTATGATTTATGCCTTGACGCAACCATGCAACCAGAATAAATAATGTGTTGGATATTGTATAGTGCAACCACATCTGGACATGGGTCCTATCACTTTCTGAAAAGAATAAGAATGCCTTATAAAGAATTTCTAACACTAATTAATTGGTAAGTTTCAAAGTTTGGCACTAATTTAGATAGTTAAATTTGATGAATTCATACACACCTTGTAAATTTCTTGAGATAAGAAAATCTAGATAATTAGTTTTCCTTTCTCAGTTGTTGGCAGTTTCTCCCTCAAGTTGTAACATTTTTGCATGATTTAGAGGACTAAGAATTCCTCCAAAGTAATAAGTGAAATTATTTATTAGTCATGCATTCAGAATAATTCTTGATTATTGTTAGAAAATATACTATCGTATGATTGTAAGATAATGTAAAGCAAAACTAATTGCTATGAGACTCTGGTTATATGTTCGTTCTTTAGTTAATAGCTATGATTCAATGAAATATCAAATAGCTAGCGATGACAAGTGATCTGATGATCAAATAAAAAGATTATAATTAGTTTATTTTCTTCTTACCAGCTAAAAACAAATAAAACAATACGATTGTTCATTTTCACGTGCTCAAGTGGCTACATGGTACAGAATATAGAATGATTTTATTTTGGTCAATAATAGCTAGAATCAAATATTTCACGATTTTCTACCGTTTCTCGGATTGCTTATATTGTCTGTATATATACCAAGACGAAATTATTCGGCGTACATAAAACTTAAAAGCTAGAAATTAAAAATGAAAATAACACATGGGGTACGCCGTTTGGGAGCCTTTTTAGACACCACCTTAATTAAGGAGCAATAGTTGATTTATGGATCCCACGCCTTTAAATTTGGTGCCACATAATGGAATGCTTATTTTGGTACGCAATTACCTAAGTTCATCCAATAATTTGAAAAGATGATTCTTGTAAAACGATAATAGTTAACAACTTAATACTTTAGATTTTTTATTGCAAAAGTTAATAAAGTGGTACTAGTAAAGTTTGTGCTTGATGTATGCATATTCTAGGGAACTGATTCGTAATGCAAAAAATACAATACCTTGTAACAACAAGTTAGGAGTGGGATAGGCTAGAGGTCACTTTCTTGAAGGTGGGGTTGACTAGTATTCGAACAAGCTTTACATAAATTTTGTGACTTGAATAAAATATCACAATTTTGTACATGAAAAAATAAAACTGTAGTCACAAACATTAAGTACTTGATAGATCAAGAATCCTTTAGGTTAGGTGTGGAGAGTCAAGTTTAAGCTTAAAGTATGTCGTCTGCTTGATCTGTAAATTAAATTTGCGGCCACAGTTTCAACATGTATTTATGTAACAATGTTTCAATTTGTCAAGTACGCCATAGCCAATTTTCTTTTCAAGCTCTTATATTTCGCTTTTGCATGCGTCCAGTTCGCTCAATAATTGAAACTTTTAGAAAATTTCGAGATTTTTTCAACATGTAGCAATGAATGTGGAAAATGTTTCTATATTGCTTTGTTTTACCCTGTTAGAAATAGAAACGTTTCGGTGTTTTATGAAATGAGCGATGAAATTTTCACCTATGATCGAATCATGATAGAATTTTCCCGACAAAATGATGTGGTAGGGTGGGACTAAATATGAAAATGGGCATACGACGTGGGAACATATTGATCCCCCTTTTCGTTTCTCGGTCAATTATGGAACTAAATTTGGTTTGGTCACTCTACTTTTTACTTTATGGCCATAGACCCACTACGACCAATTTCACGAGTATGATTGTTTTCTTTATCAAGACGGCCCACTCAAAAGATAAGAGAAGGAAACAGTTACTTCTTCAGTTCACTCGTCGACACGAAACATTCCTATGAAAAAAGGAACAGGGCATACCAAAAAAACAAGGGTATAAATATTTCGGTTAGTAACGATTATTGGGGTCTAATAGAAAATGATAATAGCACAAGCAATTAATTTGGCTTTATGAGAGTATAAAATTTGATGTACTCGTATGTTACACTTGGCTATCTCCACGAACGTAGAATTACCACATGTCATTTAATTATATGTATCAAATTAATCACGTATTACTCAAACAGGCCAATCAAAAATAAAAGTGGTGCATGGATCAATGTTGTTGACTTACATTACATAAGCAGTTGCAGATTATTGTAGAAGATTCAACATAGATATAGATTAATTTTTACTTGCAACTATGGATCAACATATGTTGCAGCCTCTCATACCACTAACACTCATTGTGGGTCGATATTCTCAAATCGACCCACCAGATATTATTATTCGACTATGTCGATCGATTAGACTCAGTCATCCATATGATTTTGTATCCGGACAAAGCCTATAGATATCCCTTCAATTGTGAATAAAGAAAAGCATGTCGTTATTGTGTCTTACTTGTTCAATCAATTTATTTTTCTAAAGTATTGACTTTATAAACATCGGATTGTCTTCGTCAGATTCCTCCGACAAACTTAATGAGTTATGTGAGTGCAGGAAGTTCCCATGTAAGATAGATTTAATTAATTCTCAAAGCATCTACTTGAGTAAAGATTTGGTTTGAAGCGGAGTATTAAGATCCTATACGAAGGTACCGGCATCAAAGCTAATAAAATGTATTTTTGTTTGTTATGCATATAGATGAAAATGAATTATGCTACATTTGAAAGCCGACAGTTATACAGTAAGGATCTACAAATTCTCGACAGGTAATTCAGTGAAATATTTTATTGCCTTGCAAAGCCATTCACGTTTAAAGTACCCACGCTATTTACCATAAAAAGGTGTTGTAATTATTATGCTTATTTGAGTTAAACAGCTCCTTGATTATCCGGTTCTTAGCAGTGTTTTCAGAACCGGTGACTTTACTGGTTACAGGTTCGATCGGTTAAACCGGTTTAGTCAATGGTCGAACCGGTTACATGTATTTCTAAAAAAATTAAACAAATTATTCTTGACAATATATGTCCTCACAATGATCTCAAAGTGTTAAATTACATACATTAAATAATATTTCTAAATTCAAAGCACTAAATAATCACATCAAAGATTAAACTGAATTATTTTACTAAATACCTTTTATAACACATAAATACAAATTTTGTGTATAATTTGTCCAATAAAAAAGAACAAAATAAAAAATTGAAGTAGCAATAAGCGGCACTATACTTGTGTCATTTTCATTTATCTTAATATTTTTTATGCTTTCTCTTAATTGCACCATTCAAGGCACCTACTCACCTTAATTTAATTTGTCTTGATTCTTTACCTATTTTCAAGGGTTGTTTACTATAATTTGCATTTGTTTCCTATTTCCAAGGTCCATTAGGTCAATTCACTTATCAGTAATCCCCACTTTTTCTCTTCCATTTATTATTCCTTAATTTTTCTCTCTACTCTAGATCACCCGACTTGCCTTTCTTCTTTCTTTGTACTTCTTTTTATTTTTTAATTTTTCTTCTGTTAATTCTCTAAATCATCTTCCAATATCCAACACTCCAGTCCTCTCCTTCTATGGTTCTGTTGCTTCTTTTTATTATTTTCTAATTTTTCTTTTTTTACATCCTTTTAAGATTCTAAATCATCTCAAACATCTCCCACTTTTCATATATCTCTACACCAAAGTTGCTCACCAGCCCAGCAGCCCAGCTTTACTTGATAACATATCTCCTCCCATTTCCTAACAAAATGCAAGTGACAAAACAGAAAATAATATATAAAAAAAAAAAAGACAAAAGAAGATGAGAGGTTCGTAGGCCGGCCCGGTTGACCGGTTCACCCCGGTTCAACCGTTTTTTCAGCGGTTTCGACCGCTCCATGCAAAAACGGTTTTATGCCAACGTTCGGACCGGACGCGCCGCCGGTCAGCGGTTTAACCGGGCCGACCGGCCGGTCCGGTTTTAAAAACAGTGGTTCTTAGGCAGATTTTCTTTAATCATGACAAGGATACCCATTAGCTTCATTGAAATCTGCAACCAATTATGATTTGTTGAAGAACTTTAGACTTGCTGAGGAAAAACATTTGAGTCCAAGGTTGTCACGCCTTCAAGAGACATGCTTTATATATTTGGTCCACCTTTGAAGGGCTCTCTCTCTCTCTCCAAATCAAATTAAGTTTGCCTGATGGACATGCTTTATATGACCTGAAAACTCAATTTTCGCATAATTCATACACCGGAAATCAAACAAAAACAACGTATAAGACCTTTACGGACTTTGTAATTTTTGTTTTTCAACAAAAGTTTGAACTAATACACACACATGTTAGTTGATGTTTAACAAGGAAACTAAGAGCAACAAAATTATGTAAAACTCAAAATCCGGCATCAAACATAGCTGCTCTACACAGAAGATGCTCGGCCTAGGAAACATACAATAGGAAGCTGATGGCTTTTGCTGAACTATTAGCCGGTACTTTATAATTGGGCCGATATCTAGGCTTCTGGCAGTGTAGGCACAAATGACGCAGGCACAGTGGCGAAGATCCAATGACTAACTGCTGGTAAAATTCTTCAAGAGTTGTCAACCAACAAGTTTCCTCAATACCATTTCTGCTCGCTTCTCGAACTTTGGTAAGGCCCATTCATGTTGAAGAATGTCCAGGTTATCTTTCTCCGCGCCCAAACTCTGATTCAATTATCCAAAATGTGATGTATGAAAAGGATCATATACATGTTCAGACTAAATGAAAGGAAAGTGCATGTAACATTTGGGCATATAAGTATATTGTTAGGTTCGTTCCCAACATTTGGTTAGCCCGTTAAATACAGCCTAATTTTTCATAGAAATTAGTAAATTTAAGCATTCAAATCAGCATGATAAAGCAACAAACAACTGGAAATTGTTCAAGTCGCTTTACACTGATTTGCATGCACATAATTTCAGGGTAACTTGGATATATATATTCATGGTTTCTTCAGTTGATGGCAACTCAAACAACAAACACCGCATGGCAAGATTACACTGATGTATGGCAACCACATTTTGAAAAGCATAGCTTATTAGGAGAGAATGTCCCAATGAAGAACATGGGACAGTTCAGGGTGCGTAGAAGTAAACATTAACAAATATATGCCGCATCTACTTGGAAGTTTAAGGGTAACTGTTGGTTTGATGTGCTGGAAATCAGTAGAAGTTAATCTCAGGGTTCTGGTAAACCAAAGTTGATAAAAGTTAACCACCTCGCAATTGCAAATAACAGGTTGTTACGAAATATAAGATATAAACCAAAGCATAAAATGGCAAGGAAAACATATAAGCATACCTTTGAGGGGTCAAATCCAAATCCACCCATTTGCATCATACGTTGTGTATCATCGGTGGCTGATTGTAGTCAACTACTTACATTAGTTTCGGATAATAATCAACGTGATTAGACAAAGTAAGAGTAGACATTCAATCAGACACACAAGATGCAAGCAACTTTAGTATAGTAAATCCATTGCTAATAAAGTAGATTCCTTGAAACTTTAACAAAATAGATATTTGCTTGCAGACTTAGTAAATTACATTCCTTGCAAACTTGTGGCGAGTCCGGGGAAGTATCCTCAAATCATCTTCACGCATACCTGACTCTAGAGTAATCCTACGTCTGGGGACATCGTTATGTTGCAATTAAAGCAGGAAGCAAACAGGAAAAAAACCGTCTTTGTACTTCATGAGTCAAATCTTGTCCGATGTTTATATTATGAGTCTGGATGATCAGAAATTCCATAACAGGGGGGGGGGGGGGGGGGGATACTTTATATTCTTTATAAACCAGAACAATACTTCTTCATAAACGTTTTAAACTCCTATATAACTTAATTGATAATGAATGAAAGAGGTATCATGCAATGTGATCATGGATTGAACGACAAGGCTAGGTCTTCAACCAACTCTTTTAGCGAGCAAAAGTCACATATCTAGTTGTACTCCTTGAGCAAGAGCTCCTTTTCATCTGTACCTCTTAATTCAAATGAGTTAATATGGACAAAAGTAAGTTTCCTGGTTAGCAAAAGAAACTTTTTGCGTTACTGTCATAGAAGATACAATAATGAAGTGATTTTGGGAGGTTTATGACGTACTGATTATTCTAGCAGAAGACGACACATTACACTTGTAAAGATTTAGAGAATGTAATATATTTAACTCATATTTTTGGTTTTCCAACCATTCCGACCCATAATAGAAATCCGGGATTGATTCATATGAAGCAAAAGGACTATTTTCCCAGCGTCATAACTTTGCTCCCGACCATAGACGTGTGCATGATAGGGTCTATCAGAAGATTTCCAGAGTACTTTGTGAAGACTTCAACGCTTAAACTCAACTCAACAGCTATCTCACTCTACTCTAGCTCACACCCTTCCTAGAAGGTCGACTACAAGTAGCTACTATTCTTTTCTGGTGTGGAAGATCAACTTTGGCTACAACCATAGAGCATACTTTGAATGCCTAGCTTGCATACGGAACGAAAAGAAAGGAAAATAATCAAGATACCAGCTCAGAAGGCTAGTATGTTAGTATTGATACCACTGCTATAATAACAAAGAAAAACATAGATTACTGATATAAGAACATAACATGCCCCAAGACATTTCTAATAACAAACTCCACTAGTTCGCATAGAACTCCATTTTAACTCTACATTCTTCTACTTTAGAGGCCTCTACTTATTAGACGAAGGTTTTTTGAATACAAGAATCATGTCCAGTACATGTTGTATCAACTTTATTAAGGCTGCACGCAAGGAATCTATTTTACTAAACTACAAGCACGAAATCTACTTTCCAAGATGCAAACAAGGAACATACTATATTAAAGCTGCAAGTAATGCATCTATGTTACTAGAAGTTGGTTACTTCATGTCTTATGGACTTAGATATGCAAATAACAAGCAGATACCCATATTGAATGTTAGTTCTAGAAATACTGACCATTTTCTTCGCCTAATATAAGGCTAAATAAGCCCCTCAACCCAAAGAGATTGAGGAAGTACCTGCCAAAAGGAAAGGTCAATCATCACATGCAAATACTTCAAAGTCTACCTATAATCAACTGTATTTCACTGGTGGTATGAGAAGAAAAAATACCAGGAACGACTGCTAACATAGCTGACATCAACAGTGCTCAAGTCTATCCCATTTTGCAACATTCCTCTGAATCTCTGAGTGAGTGGAAATGGGATTTTTGCTGGAATAGGAGATATTAAGTAAGTCATGTCAGTTTTGCTACGATACAGACATCAGAAAGCTGAAATTACAGATGAAGCACAAATATTTACATTTCAAATGGTACGTTAAACTGAAAAATTCATGAAGCAAAGAGATAATAGCAATGGTAACTTAGAAGCAAATGGACAAAAGGATTCTGATGCATGGGAAAAACTAGGTAATGAGAAAATTAGTCAAATGACAAACCTGCCACAAATCCAGAGAAGAAAAAGTTAACCCACGCGAAAGTAAGCGTCTGTTTAATAAGAGATGCACACATTAAGAATGTGCAGATCTTTCTTCCACCAATATTGACGATATTCAAAAGTGAAGTAGGCAGCAGCAATTATACCTGTGGTATGATCATTGAAAGATTCTTTTTCATCATATCCATTGCCATGTTTGGATCAGAGAACATCTGTGCCTGTGGATTCTGACCTTGTTGCCCCTTTGGCACGTGTAAAAGCCCATTCTCCTGCAATTCGAATAATATGTTTCCCCTTATAAACTTCATAAATCGCTGCTTTTACGCATCACATTTTCTAAACAATTAACTACTCCCTATTTCCAAAAAATATGATTTGTAAATCTAAAAAGCAACTGATTACTAAAGATATTTATTCGGAAAAAGCTCTTCGCGAGAATGGTGATCTAAAAGAAATATTCTACATGTCACAGTAGATGTATAGATTAGCACCAGCATTGCTTCTATAAACTTAATTCTTCTAAAGAATAATATACACTAGAAAAAACGGTCAACCTTATCTACCTACTCAATTTTTTTAACTTGCTATGTATGCATAGAATCGAGTCCCTTGCCCCCCCCACCCCAAAAAAAAAAATCTTTATAAAGCTGTTGTAAGGGTCTGAGTAACTACAGGTGACTTTATCAGAGGTTGGAGCCTTGAAGTTTCGAGTAACGACAGATTTGCTTCCTTTTACCTTACGACGCCACGCTAATCCAATAAGCGTCACACATACAATAAAGGTATCCTAGAAAGCTCGCACTAACTATGTCTAGCTCTCGCTAGATTATATATCACTCCGTGTCAATCAATCGCGACCAGGAATCTAAAAATTCCAAATTTACGTCGTAATAAAATTGTACTTAATAAATCAAAAAAGGTTGTGATACATCTGGAAAACCGAAATTAAGACTAGGAATGGTTTCGTAAACAGTAACACTCTTAGCTCATTCTCTAGCACAACAAAAACCTCGATCAAAACACGAATACAAGCCGAAAACAAATTCAAGAGAAACACTTCACCTCATTGCTGTAATAATGCCTACGAGCGCGAAACGACTTAGCAGGGATGAAATTGGCAGCAGACCTAAGATGCGTAGCCCTAATTACCAATTGCCTGAAGAACAACAACAACAATTTGGAGTAAACACGCAATATGAAGCAGCAATTAGAAGAATAAATAAATAGGAGAAATATGTATGTATGTAATGTACCCTTCTTTGACGATTTTGGGATCGGGGATTTGATCGGAGCGCATGAGCTTGGAGACGAAGTAGCGGAGGACTCCGATGAGCACCATGACGATAGAGAGGGGTATCAACACCCAGTCTCTGATCGCCGTGTCCAGCACCAAATCTTCCGCCATTAAAATTGGATTTGAGTGTTTCAGATCTGATGATGACGATGATTGAGAGAGAATTTTTCAGATATTTTGTGATTATTCAAGTTTAAGCTTATTAGGTCCTTGATGACTTTGACCTAACTATTTACTTACACTTATCTCCATTTTTATACAGCTCATGTCCAATTTCATTAATACGTTGGTCGATTACTTAATATGTTCCTTAAGATCTACACATCAGAAGCGTTATTAAGATTTATACTGTTGGAGAATTTTGATAACACATATCATACGACCTTACGATAGAATCTATTACTTATTTAACTTACACGTACAAGACATGAGTGAGATTTGAAGCACAAAGAACTATCTTGAGTTGTAACGATATCGTACCATACTCCCACTTCAACAAGATATTTTCTAATGGAGTATAATAATTCTAGATATTAAACTTTTATCAAGCATACTTCTAATGCATTTTCTCTCAAAAAAAAACTAAGATTTTTCACGAATATATGCAAAACAATTGGACATATTTGGACATTATGAACTTTTTTTGAATATCTTAGATCAAAGTTTCCATTACTTTTTTTTTTAAAGATTAAAAACAACGTTTCAAAGACACCATTGCTTTTTGTGCTAAATGAAAACATGTGTTTAAATAATTTTGCGTGTATGTCCTTTAAGAAAGACGTTGATAGTGTTATCAATTCAAAGTGTTGGCCAAGAAAAGTACGTTTATTTAACATTTTTGTTGCGTTATTGTGGGATTCATGATTAAATATTTTATTATCCTGTTATTACTTTTCGAATAGATAATATAAAAATCTAACATATATTTTTAAGTATTTTTACATATAGTTTGTCTTACATATATATATAAATATAAGTATATCATATATTGATAACACATATCATACGACCCTTTAAGTAGAACATATTTATTTGTTATTCACCCTGATCCATGTTGTAAGAGGTTAACCTTTTGATTGTAGATGATACCATTAAAGACCCTTTATGTCATAATAGGTCAACAATGCCCATATTCATTATTAGGAAAGCTCTGGTATCCACATTGTAAGATGTCCGAGTTTTATAGAATAATGTTCATGGTTTGAAAAGAAGGCGTTTGAGTAGAGATTTGGAGATATAAAGTGGACATGTATTATTATCTATCAATTAAGATAAGAATCAGTACAAAGAGTATTTATATTTTCAAATGGAAACAACCAAAAAAAATTTGAGCTCAATTCAAATCGACATCGAGATAAAGATAAAACTAGAACAACCAAGGCATTTCGTTTTTCGATCATCTCAACAACTTACTTACGAAAAGAGGAGTACAATCTCCCACATCTGATGGAGGCCCATTATGCGCCATTGTCAGAGGGTATAAAATTTACTTACATGGGCAAGCCCAACAACCTATTATTCACGGGCCAAAGCCCATGATCGAATCGGGTCCACGGGTTACATTAGGATTCAATAAACAAGAATAGAAACTTCACAACAACAACAATGGCAATGGCGATGGCGATGGCTTCGGTAATAATAAGCCTACGCCCACCAATCCCAATTCACACCAAAGCTGGGACCCACCCTTCCACTCTCAGCTGGACTTCCGTCAAATGTAACGGCAGATTCTCATGCCTATTTTCCGATAATCGTAAACAGGTTCAAAACCATTCATTCATTAAATTCATGTCCTAAATTTTTACACGAGTTCCGTTCCGTTTTGGTTTGATTGAGATAGGGTTTTAAAATTCAGTTTACTTTTTCTTCAAGTTCTCAATTACGACGACGTTTTAGGGATTATTTTAGCTCAGTATTTAGCTGATATTTTCTTATTCATGGATGCTGAGTTCATAAAAGTAGTTTGTGAATGAAGAATGCATTTTACGTAGTTGGTCGAAACTATTTGGAGGAGTGAGTACCGATTATCGAAGAATATTTATAGATATAAGTCCGTGGAGGAAAGGAAAATGCTGATGATTGACTGTCGTCGATCTGTGTTTTTCAATGGTGGATTGTATTTAGACTGACGGGATTCAATGGCTCTTTCTGTTGTTTCTGTTAAGCAAAAGCACGTTTCTTTACTCGTTTTGTTTATTTATCGAGATTAGTTAATTTGGCATCATTACTTTTGTTAATGTAAGCTTCAACACTGTTATCATCGGAATGGAATAGTGAAATAAGTCGTCGTTTGACATTGGTGGGAAAATTGCCTCTTTTAGTGAGCGAATTGAACTGAACCAACTTGTCGTGATAGCTGAATGTTCCTGCATAGAATTTTATTAGTTGCACAAGTATAGTGCTTTAAGACTTGGCTAGTCGAGTGTACTAAACCGTGATAGTTTAGGATTAGGGATTTGGGAATGATAGCATGGCTTCAATGCAGTCAACAGAAATTCTAGATGCTGTGTCTTGCATTACATTCTTCTGTTCTTTTGTTTGTTAATCACTTATATTACACAAACTGCAGGAAGAGGCTCGAAAAGCATTAGAAAGTGCCCTTGGTGGGAAGAAAACGGAGTTTGAGAAATGGGACAAAGAAATTAAAAGGAGAGAAGAATCAGGCGGCGGAGGAGATTCCGGAAAAGGTGGTTGGTTCAGACGGTTTGGTGGGTCGGACGATGAACATTTCTGGCCCGAAGCTCAGCAAGCTAGTCTTACTGTTTTAGGCATTCTTGTCTTTGTAAGCATATTTTTAACTATATCACTCAACAACTCTTCTGCGGATTTCATTCATATGTGTCTTATATTTGTCTCTGTGTTCTTTATTTGTGTGATGTGGTCATTAAAAAAGGCATCTTACGAATAAATTTTTGCGATTACAGTATCTGATAGTCGCAAAAGGGGATGTGCTGCTCGCGGTCATTTTCAACCCTTTGTTGTTTGCACTGCGAGGGACACGGACAGCATTCGCATTTTTGACATCGAAGATCTTGAATAGGAGTTATCGTGCAGGGGAGAGTTTTAGTATACCACAGGAGGAAGTTGTAGCGAGCGTTTCTGCAAAAGATAGCGTTGTGGGGAAATGGGGAAGCAATTGATTTTTTGTTAAGGCAAGTAATTTTCATACTATGTTCGTCGTCATAATGTAAGAATTCCTTCAGCCTAGCAAGAGTTGCAAGTTTAAATATAGTTTGTATTCTAGGAGCCTAATGTTCTAGAGGGATAGGCGACGGCTGTGTTGATCTCCTGTTTTCGCTACAAGTTTTGTTAACATTTGTAAGTGTATAAGGGCAATATGTCTGTACTAAGTCTTTTGAGAAATTTGGTCGATTGGAACCGTGATTTGTAATCTGCCATTTGTGAACTTTGAACGTCGAAATCTCTTGCTGTGTATAGATCCATAATTCACGTGCAATTATCGAGCATGAATCTGCTAGTTTTATGTACCATTCACATGGCATAGACAATTGAATTAAAATCTTGTAAACCTAATAATATTAGCATAAGCTGGCTTGTGCATATGGCCAAGCTTGAACCCTGTTCAGCAATAGATTTTGTGTGCCTTAACCATACAATTTCACTAGTTGAAACTATTAAATCTATTATCTAAAATTGGGCTTTCGAATGCTTACCGCAAGCCCGGTTCATTCGACCAAAAGTTGCTTTTGGAACGTTTCTATAATAAAACTTACTGCGCCTCTGTTAGTAAAAGTAAAAAAGTGTGGAATATACTCAATTATCTGAAAAATTAATTTATACATATGAACAATGTAGTGTATACAATGGACAAGATGATGATATTTTTTAAAATTGTATCTACACCAACCAACGACTGAATTGCTTGCACCACATTGTCATGAAGTAATTGCATAGAATGATTCCTCCAATTTTCTTTTAAAGGTTGTCCCCAATGGGAGAAATGTGCAACGGCCACATGATGGAGTAATACATTCATTTCGGTTATACGTTGTAAGTACACGATTGCGATGAGATTAAGGGAGACCAGTGCGTACAATTTTAGACAAATATTGTTGTATATATCTTCACTATTGGTTGCAGCACAATGGTTAACCTTGGTCCAGTTGAAGTGGCAAACTCAAAACCCGGCATCTTCAGATCCTGTTATAGTTAGTTACAATGCAAACAAACATGCAGAAGAACTAGAAATTGCATTTTTGACGATCATTGAAATTGGAAAAACAAAAACCCTAAAAGCTTCATCCTCTCACAATCACCTGCAACTGCTTCTGTTCGAGAATAACCGGTGAGTCACATTGTTCGATAATTGCAAGTAAAAACAGTACGTATTTTTTAATCTTAATTGCAAGTGAAATTGTAGAGCGTACAATATGAAATCAAAAAGAGAATCCTCCGCTGCTTGATGAAGAGGAGAAAGGGCAAAAGAAGCGGTTGAAGTTAGAAAAAACTGTCCTTATCTTGATACGGTTATCATGAGCTTAGTTAATTGAATTATTATAGTTCTTGATGCATGGATTATAGTGGTTATTGTCCAGATTTGTTAGAGTCATAGTATAAATCACTTAGAAATTCATACTCGTATGAGTTGCTGAAATGAGATGCGTTATGTTAGGAATGTCATGTTTCACGTATCAGAATACATATGCAGGTTGATGTGTTTGGTGGGCATTGAGTTTTACTATTTATTAAGATTCTACGTGCAGAATTGTATCTGCTCCGTTATATATCAAGATTTCATGAGATTTTTCTCATTCATTCTTAATTAGTTCTATTATTTGGTTTACAGTTTTTTATCAGATGAAAAGTGAATTACATGATACTAGTTCTTCACTCTTCTACATAAGCTATTGCTATTATTTTGATTAACTAATCTTCATTTAGTAATTTGGTAACTAATTCTGTTAGTTGTTGCCCAAGAAATAAGTTCTATGTCCTTGTTTATTTGTGCAAACTCAGGATTCTGTTTATACAAATCAGATCAATTTAGATGTTATCCAGTGTTACAAAACTGTTCGATTGTGTCCAATTGATTGATCGAATTACAGACTGGTTAGGTTGTGAAAATATCAGCTGCGACAGTGAAAAAAAATGAGGAAAAACAGTAAAGTACTTTATCCCCTTACTCGTAACAGGCCTTTCTTCTGTAGAATTGAGGTGAGCCAAGGATGAAATTGGTTTCTCTCGTTCTTAACTAATGAAAGAATAAAAGATAAAAAGAGTACTATTAGGACCTCTTCAAACCTCCAGCATGTAATCATTTGGATTCAAATTTAGGCTGGAGTGGTTGAGCGAAAACACTTGTGAGTTGCTTGTGGATGCAGTTTTCCTGAATAAAATCTAAATATTATCAATATATTTACAAAAGAGTTCCCTAACAACATCTAAACCACTTTTTACTTCAAATGACTTATATTGAAATGACCAAAGAAAATTTAGTGTTTCAAGGTTATGACTATATGTTACTTGTACATTGTTGTACAATGCTAGACTTGTCGTTTTTTTCCTTTGTAAAGTATCAATCATTTTTGTCATTCTTGAAATGAATTATGAACTAATTAGTATAATTTGGTGTTACATGATTGTAGTTCATCTTTGGATTTTTGGATATTTGCAGGTTTTAGATTTTGACATTAAGAAATCTTGCTCTGTATCTCTCTCGTACTTGAATGTATATGCATGTCTGGTTTGTGGGAAGTGCTTCCAAGGAAGAGGACAGAAATCTCATGCATATACCCATAGTCTGGAAGCAGGACATCATGTATACATCAATATTCAAACGGAGAAAGTTTATTGTCTTCCTGATGGATATGAAGTTGTCGACCCATCTCTGGATGATATTCGATATGTTCTCAACCCAAGGCATGTTTATCACACTATTCTCTTTGTGATCGTATGCTCTAGATTATAATTTCGCTCTCCTGGCTGCAGTTTTTCTGAGCATATTCAGTAATATCTTTGTTTGTCTATTTTTCTGTTAAACTTACATGTGAACGAATTTTTTTGTCCTACAATCTTTGCAGTTTCATTTTTGCTCGCTATTTTTTGCTGTGTTCTCACAAATTCAATTACATTTCTCTTGTATTGTTTTTAGGTTTTCTAGAGAGCAAGTTGAGCAGATTGACGGAAATCGGCTGTGCTCGAGGGCACTTGATGGATCTGATTACCTCCCGGGGATGGTTTTTTCTTCTTCTTTAATATATCTGTTAATTTTTACGTTTCTGATATTCCTCACATGTATCTAAAGAAGAACAAGGTGTATCCTTATTCCATTTCTGATCCTTTTTCTTTGCCATTTCAAATGGTTCACAGGTGGGTTTAAATAACATGAAAGCAACTGACTATGTCAATGTCATTATCCAATCTTTGATGCGTGTTACTCCCTTGAGGAATTTCTTTCTCATCCCAGAGAATTATCACCAATGCAAATCCCAACTTGTTCAACGGTTTGGAGAGCTCACACGAAGAATCTGGCACGCGGGAAATTACAAAGGACAGGTCTGATTTTCCATCATGATTTAGTGACATATTCTACTAAAAAACCTTCATATTCTTGTGCTATTGATGATTTTGCAGGTGAGTCCACGTGAGTTTCTTCAGGCAGTGACGGAAGCTAGTGAAACACGTTTTCAACTAGGTGCTCAGTCAGATCCAGTTGAATTTATGTCTTGGCTTCTTGAAACGCTTCATGCAGATCTTACAAATTTCAAAAGGGGTAGAAGCATCATTCATCAGTGCTTTCTCCAAACTACTCTTTTGGAGTTTTCTGCCTCTCCTTTTAACATGAGCTATATGTTTACCCCTGATATTTGATGCATGAACATTTCTTATAGGGGGAACTGGAGGTTATGAAAGAGATGCATAGCCAGCCTACTGGAGAGAAGAAAGCAAATGGGGAAAGCCAGATTTGTGAGAATCGCGATGGTGGAACTGAAATGGATAGAATAACGATGGAAGAAAATGAAATCCCTTTCTAAGTGCTTGACTTGGACTTGCCACCTCCTCCACTGTTTAAGGACACAGAAAAAACAATCATCCCACAGGTTTCTAAATTCTAATCTTTTTGCTGCATGAACGTTCTTTTTAAAAACTTTTTATGTTTATTATACTTGTTCTTGAGGTTAGACTTAGTTATTTTAAATTTATTTTTTGGTCAGAGTTATTCTTAATTTATGCTTGAGATATGATTGAATTTTACAGTATATGTCGAGTTTTTTTTCTTCTTAACAGTGCTGTTTGTGGCTCCAAGTCATAATTTGAGAGATTATCCAAGTTACATACATTATTCTCTTATCATTCGAGTCTTTTAACTACTTGATATATTTCTTCGTATCTTTTTCTTATAACCAATAAAGACTAGTTTCTATACAATGTCTACTTTGACGTGTGTCCTTGATATGTTGGGTGTTTTTCCATTATTCAGTTTGTATTTTGAAGTCAGCTCAATATAATGATAAAGTTATTGAATGTTATTCCATGTTAGATGTTCTAGACTTCTGTTTTTTTTCAAAATTGTTCTCGATTTAATGGATTTCACTTGTTGATGATACTTCCTCACTTTTGCATTAATTAAGCATCCAATGAATATGTCTAGGTTCCGCTATTCAACATACTTAGAAAGTTCGATGGGGAGTCTGTGACAGAAGTTGGGGGGTCTTCTGTAGCAAGGGAGAAATACCGTGTCAAGAAATTGCCCAGATATCTTATCCTCCACATGCGACGGTTTTCTAAGGAAAAGATCTTGGTGAAGAAAATCCTACGCTTGGTGAGTATTGGTGTTATCTTTCCAGTGTAACAAACCTAACATCTATCCACTGCTTAGTTTGGTCGTAGTATATTGTTCTTCACAGGTTCTTTTTGATGCATGGATTTCTAAGCGTTGACCTATCAAGAGAGAGCCTTATAGTTTTGTCTCCATCACTATGGTTATAGATGTGTTTCTTTGTTTCGCTTCTTACAAAACCTTATGTTTTTTGTAGTTAATTTTCCCCTGAAGAATCTGGAACTAAAGGATTGCATTCAGCTTCCTGCACCCAATGAAAACGAAAAGTTGCGGTCCAAGTACAGTTTAATTGCCAATATTTGTCATGATGGCAAGCCATGTGAAGGGTCCTATAAAGTGTTTGTGCAGCGGAAATCAGAGGAGCTATGGTAATATTTCCATCCCTTTCTATTTCCTATGCGAATGAAACCATCTAGATTTCTCATTGTATACTAACATCCACCCCCCCCCCCCCACCCCAACATCCAAGGTATGAGATGCAAGACCTTCGCGTATCAGAAACATTACCTCATACGGTCGCACTTTCTGAGGCGTACATACAGATATACGAACAGCAGCAATGACACCTATATTCCAGGTTTACTTGAAGCAGGGATCTAGAGAGAATAAGGCCATGAACGATGTGTATGCAGTGTTATTAATGGTAGTTTTCATTATTTGTTATCGCTTTAAAATGCCGAGTGTTTGAAGTTAATACCGATGGCAGCATTGCACAATACCACGAGCTAAAATTAGTACATTATGCTTACCTCGATCACTACTCTGGTTTTAGATTCTCGCTCTTAGTAACTATTGCATGCACTCCCACTTTCCTATATTACGACCCGTACGTCTTGACCTCGTTGCAAGACTTTTGGAGCCATAGATGGAATTGAACAACATCTACTACTCTACATGCAAGTGTATTTGAACCCATTCTCCTTCACTTTTCCTTAATTGTAGGCAATAAATGGACTGGTTTTGCGTTCATCTGCACTTTTGTCGCATCCTCATTAATGCACCAGGTTATAATTTACTATTTGGGGCTCGCGAGGCTTGGGTGGGGGCATCTTAGCTGATCAAAATTATGCAATATTTTTGTTTATAGTTGTTTTTTCAAATATTAGGTATGTTAGATAGTTAACCGCTTTCCAAAGAAGGAAAGTCAGGTTCGGTTTGTGCACTATATGTACTCCAAGTGTTTGCGAGCCACAATCACTTAATTCATTCCATAAAAGTGTAGTAGGTTAGAATACTCTCCAAATTCTCTCTCTCAAAACACTCCTCAATCGTCGATCATCAATGATTCATGTAACATTCAATCGTCAAATACAAACTTTATGCTCTGTTTTCGATTTGTTCTTCGTTCAATCTGAATTTGATCGCAATCACAAAGTTATCATGGTATCATTCGATCTGGTTATCGGTTTTTGATTCAAATTCGCTTCCGCAATCCCTAATTTCTTTTCAGTTCTTCATTTTATTCCTCTTTTACTAGATCAATCTCGATCAATTCTCCGCTTTGATCATGACTACTCAAGTATATGCTTCGTCTACGGTTAAAAATCTGAGCAAAGATTCTTCTTTTGTTTATCCCGATATCATTTTTCTTCATGCACCGAGTGTTTTTGATAGTTGAGAGCATTTTGAAGAAGAAAAACTAATACAAAATGGCGATTGTTGCAAAGAGTTATTGGGCCTGTGATATTTGATTCATGATTGAAACATTTATATGGCTTCCTCTTCCTTAATTAATGGAGTACGATGTGGATACACCACTTAAAAAGAGTATGCAGCTTTGTTAAGGACTAGGTCTTGAAATGGGCTACTAATATGGGAAAAAACTACTGGAGGGAAATTTAAGACACCACCAAAGTATGAATGAATATAGCAAATGAATGTTATTAGATTAAAATTGATCATGTGAAATTCTCATCAATCTCACTGTGGAAGGTTGTTGATAATTATATCATCTCAATATTCGAATTTTTCTTTCACTAATAGCTTATCTGGTTCTCTACAAAAATAACAAAATTTTGCGAGCAAACAAAAGACAAAATCTTATCAGCATCCGGAGTAATAAAGAGATCTTAGCAGCTGAGAGGCCTTATCGAATCGTGGGGTGGCGTTTGATCGTCCAACCGCTCAACATAAATTCTACTAACCTTCTTTGTTCCTTTCAGTTTTGATATCGTTTTGTCTTCGTCGTTTAAAGGAGCATCAGTCACCGAACTTGCATAAGCTTCATAAAGTATGAAAATCGACACAGCCTTTAGTGTAAAGGAGCTCGCAACCGTTGCGATTTCAGCCTATTTGGTAAGAGTACCCAGAAAACTTCTAACTCTATAAAACAGAGGTACCGGCTAATAGTAGTTAACAAAATGAAGTACAAACAATGCAATGACAACGACCTTTTGCCATGCCATGAAATCAACTGAACATGATCCAACTTTAGGCCCCCAAAATGTCTAAATATATGTCTAGAGAACCTTAAAATCCAGGGCAACATCCAAATATCCAATACATCATCTCAATTATTGAATGATCACTTCACATAAAAGTTTAAGCTCATAGTTTCTAGTATGTCCCTTTTAGTGCATGCTATGATCTTTTGTTATAAAACAAGCACATAACATAACTTTGACGGACCCAATTTAATCAAGAAGGTGTGCACCTGGTTTTGATATCCAATCATTTCAATCATTTACTCTCTGAATCATTTTATTTATTTTAATCAACAAAACCATACACATGTGAGATTTCTCAAGACTTGTGGATAGTTTAAAACTTTATATGTAAAACTATTCATGACATAAATATCTAAATTAGTTTTTTTATTCATATACGTGAGTGAGTACTAACATTGATTTATATGAAATTTCAGTTATCTACAAGTTTATTTACCAAAAAAAATCGAAATAACACTCCAAAAAAAAAAAAAAAACTTAATTACAATAATTGTTAAAATTTTGTAAAGCTCGTTAAGAGCCTAGCCTGATCCCAACTTGAAAGCCCAGCCCATCATTTGCGAAATTAATAGCAACTTCAGCTCGCATTGTAGAGAACCGTAGAGAACTCAACGTAGAGAACACAGCACAGTTCTCTCCTCCCCTATATAAACCACCTCCCCCTTCACATTTCAATTCGCCCAATTCATGTTCAGCGAACGAGCCTTTGGCCCTAACAGTTCAATTACGGACGCCAAAAAAAAAATCTTAAAATTCGAATTTATCTGGTGAACAAAATCCGTTAATCGATCACTGAAGGTTGACAATTGTGAGACTTTTTTTGCAAATTTTCAAAAACCTAATTCTTTGATTTACGATTGATTCTATTGATTTTAAGCTAATTTTCAGTTCGAATTTTGTTAATCTGATACGAAGAATTGTTGTTTGTGATGCAGGGAGAAATGTCTGCGGATTTGATTTTGAAGCCTTCGTGTAGCGGTTGTGGATCAACTGTGGAGCTGTACGGTAGCACGTGCAAGCACTTGACGCTCTGTGTGACCTGTGGCAAGTCGATGGCTGAGAGTCGGTCCAAGTGCTACGAGTGTGGCGCGCCGATTACTCGCTTGATTAGGGTTAGCGGTTTCTCTGAGTGGTGCTAAATGATTGATTGCTTTGTTTAGTTGAAATGTGATGTTAACTGGAATTTAGCTCCTTGTGTTTGTGTGTGTGTGAAGATGAACTGTTTGCATTTTGTTCTGAAATCGAAAACCTGAAATCGTCTCGGGGTGGAATTTTGAAATGGATTAGTCTCCCTTGTTATGATCTTCATATAAGTGGGGTGGTAAAGTTGGGGAATGACTGATAGATTGATTGTTGTCGAACTGCTTGAATATAGCCAAATAGTTGACGTGTTCTTGACAACTAGGTAGAAAAGGAATTCTTATTTGACTGAGATCACGCAAGAATTTCTTATGGGCTGTCAGGTGTTAATGATCCCGAAACGTGTAGTGTAGTTATTTAATAAAAAGTTGAATGTCGTGATCAGATAAGGACCGAGCCTGTGTTTTACAGCTCAGAAAATCACTTTTGGTAGCTGTCGCGGAAAGGGAAATATCTGCAATAGGTTCTTAATTGCTTTCACGTTCCAATTGCATGTAATCTTAAACATCATTTAATGCTCTTGTATTTAAACTAAATTTATTTTGTTACTTTAGGAATATAACGTTCGGGCATGTTCAAGTAGCGACAAAAATTACTTTATTGGAAGATTTGCCACCGGATTACCGAACTTTAAGAAGAAGAACGAGAATAAATGGTCATTGCAGAAAGAAGCTCTGCAGGGGCGCCAAATCACAGATGCTTTGCGGGTACTGCTTCTAAATAAGTGATGGTTTTTATTTATTCAATTTCTGTAATTTACTATTTTTAGAAAATGGTCTTGGCATGTTTGCAAGTGAAGGATTACTTCAAATCATGCATCTTATTTGTTGATTAATCTCCTAGAGTCTCTGCAATTTGTTTGGGCAAGTTAGAGATCAACACGAACAAGCTAATGCTTTCACCACATTTCTCTGTGGCTATAGAAGCATGCTTTCCACTCTCTATTCCTCAGATAACACCACTTTTTGATGTCCAGGACACACTGAAGCTGCTATACCAATACATTATTCAGATTGTAGTTTCTTTTCCTTACCCATTTTAGAAAATTATAGGAGTACATGATTCTGACTGATTCTTTACTTTTCTCTGGACGGGTTGTTTTTTGTTTCTCGCTTGTAAATCTCTTATATCTTTATCTGAGCTGCTTGCTATCATCGTATAATTGCATTGCGTAGGAGAAGTACAAGAATAGACCTTGGTTGCTAGAAGACGAAACAGGTCAGTTTCAATACCATGGTCAGCTCGAGGGATCACAGTCAGCGACATATTACCTTCTAATGCTTCAAGGAAAAGAATTTGTTGCCATTCCTGCTGGTTCCTGGTAAGTAGTGTTTTCTTACATGCATATTCGGAGCTCTCCTATTGCAATTCATACTTTTTCATGATTTTAGGTACAACTTTAACAAAGTGGCACAATATAAGCAACTAACCTTGGAGGAAGCAGAAGAAAAGATGAAAAATAGAAGAAAAACTGCTGATGGTTACCAGAGATGGATGATGAAAGCAGCAAATAATGGAGCTGCAGCTTTTGGTGAAGTTGAAAAGGATGATAATGAAGGTGCATCTGGTGGTGGGAGGGGGCGTAAAAAGTCCACTGGTGATGATGATGAAGCAAATGTTTCAGATAAAGGAGATGAAGATGAAGAAGAAGAGACATCTAGGAAAAATAGGCTAGGACTCAACAAAAAAAGTGGGGACGATGATGAAGAAGGTCCTAGAGGAGGTGACCTTGACTTTGATGATGATGATATTGAGAAGGGTGAGAAACTCATCTGTTCTCTGATTCTTCGTTAATGATGTTTTCTGGCTGTCTGATAATGTGGATTTGATTGTGAAGCCATACCTTTTGGTGTTCTCTTCCCTATGGTCCTACCATAACATGATTTCAGTTATAAATTTATTTATCTTTGCATATCTATAGTTTTATTCCCCTTTGATAAAGAAGCTTTTGATGAACTTTTGAATGTTGGGTGAGTCACTAACAATTTGCGGTTAGTACTCCCCAGAGACGACAGCTGTTAAAAGTTTAATGTGCAGTTCTCTTATCTACGTTTCTTGTCCCTAGACTTCTCTGTCTAACTATGTCATATGTTAATGTGTTGCCCAAGTTTATGGTGTAGGCTGTTATTTTTAAATTTCATTCTTCTAAGGGTTTCAATTTCTCTAGGTGATGATTGGGAGCATGAGGAAATTTTTACTGATGATGATGAAGCAGTTGGAAATGATCCTGAGGAACGGGAAGATTTGGCCCCCGAAATTCCTGCTCCGCCAGAAATTAAGCAGGTTATAATTTACTATGATCAAGGATTGTACATTACGAGCTTAAATATTTCCTTTAGCATTATGTCAAAATTTGTTTTTGGATATGTCGGTACTGCTAAGAAAAGGAACCTTCTAAGAATTCTTTGATGGAAACTACCATATTTTCTGCAAGTTGTATGCTTAATTTTTGAGCTCATAAATAAATTTTAAGACAGCACAAGTACATATTTTTGCTGCGGCATAAAACAGTTAGAGACTTTTACTCTGACTTGCAATGTTTGCACCTATGTGCAAAACAAGGAACGACGGGAAATTCTTAGTTTGCTGGTGCAGGCGTGTAATTATAAGCTTTTGACAATTTCCTGTGATATGTGATTCGCACCCCCACCCACTCAGTGAGTGAGTACACGAGACTTGAGTTCTCCATATACGGTTGGTGCAAAACAATGAACGACGAGAAATTCTTAGTTGCTGGTGCAGGCGTGTAATTATAAGCTTTTGACAATTTCCTGTGATGTGATTCGCACCCCCACCCACTTAGTGAGTGAGTACATGAGACTTGAGTTCTCCATATACGAGTTTCAGTTGATAGCATTGCAGGTTTTGGTCCTTGGAACCCTAGAACAGGTAGACGATTGTTTCCAAGGAATCATATCTTCATGTGGGAAATATTCTGGTCAAATGTTTTGAGAATTTTCCCGGAACATTGATTACTTATTTATCTCAAGAGTGATTCTTGATTATTTTTGGAACTGGTGAAAGTCCTATGAGCTGTGAGATATAACACGACGATTGGTCTTGTCTTTGTTCTCTCACTCTGGAAGTGGATAGTAACTCTATCTCCTATGTTCCTTCCCGTTCAGAATTGCTTTAGTGAAAATCCTTCTATCTTGCAGGAGATTTGCTTCACTTGAGAAAACTAATTAGTGCTTGTTTCATTTCGTATGCTCCTTCTGTGGTTCTGAAGCGACAGCCTTTCTTAAGTTACAGTTGTTGTCTTTTCTCATAATTTTCAGGATGAGGAGGATGAGGATGAAGCTGAAGAAGAAGAGGGAGGACTGAGTAAATCAGGAAAGGAGTTGAAGAAACTACTTGGGCGATCCAATGGTTTGAATGATTCAGATGCAGAGGACGACGATGACGATGACGATGTGTGTTTTCTGGTGCTTGTGTCTTTGTTTTTTAATTAGGATTCAATTTGTTTTGCTTAGCGTTGTATATAGTAAAAAAATATTAGGGGATAAGAATGTTTACTGGTAAATTACTCGTATTCTTGGTACTGTTTTCTTTACTTAGATTGATCGTTTTCTCTTTCTAACTTTGCTAGTCAGAAGAGGATATATCTCCAGTTCTTGCCCCGAAGAAGGAAGCTCCTAAAGAAGAACCAGTTGAGATTAGTCCCCAGAAAGCAACTTCTTCTGCAGCTGCACGAGGAACACCACCTACGTCAAAGTCTTCAAAGGGAAAAAGAAAACTTAATGGCGAGGAATCTAAACCGTCTAATGGGACGCCTCTTAAGAAAGTGAAAACAGAAAATGTGTGCAATTCTTATCTATCTCTATTTCTGATGGCACTTAAAAACCATCTTCTTTTGTAAGTTTTTTGAAACTTTTCTTGCTGAATTTCTCTTGCTGAATTTCTCTTGCCTGTCTGGCTTTGTCTCTTTGGGATTTTAGGAAGTAAAGTCTGTGAAAGATGAGCCTGGCTCTACTTCGAAGGGTAGTGCGCCTCCTAAAGGTTCATCGTCAAAATCTGGGTCAACTCCACCTTCTGGACCAGTTACTGAAGATGAAATCAGAGCTGTTCTAGTGCAGAAGAAACTGGTTACAACCCAGGATCTTGTAGCCAAATTTAAATCTCGACTAAAGTCCAAAGAGGTAAGGAATATGTTATTTCAAATAATTTTGATTGTTTTTATGTTTCCACCACATCTTCTTTGCCTTACTCAATATTGTTATATTTGTAAAGCTCGGATACAAGTTAGTTTCTTACGAATTCTTTTTCTCATTTATTTATTGATAATTTACACCTTACGCCTAGGCTTGCTTGGTGGCTATATAAGACTATTCGTTGATTATCTCTAAATTGATATAATCAATCTTGAATCTTGTAATTCCTAATAGTCTTGAATTTTGTATGCATTCGATGAATCTTAGATTTGACTTGCCACAGTAAAACATATAAAACTGGTTACTAAATGCAAGTTACTCCTTTAGCATGCACTGTGTTGTAAAAATCTTAAAGTTGTAGATTTTAAGGGCACATGGTGCAATGGCCATGTTATATAGCCCAATCCAAGTGGAGAGATCAAATCCTTGGGAAAAGGCTGGATTCTAATATGTCATTTCTGGCAAACTTGCTAGCTGAAGTCAAGTTGAGCTCCCATTCGATATATTGATATGTTTGCTTGGTAAACCATGTAGAAATCGATATTAACTAATAACCCCTAATTCCTCTCGACGTCGTACCTAAATTGTAGCTTAATTATGGGCACCGTATTTTGGCGGTTCCATTAGTGATAACTCCGAAGGAAGTAGATCACAGCTGTGACAGAAGACTTACTATTTTTAGTGTTTCTATATATTATGCCTCGGTGCCGTTATTAATTTTGGTAACTTTCTCATCTGGTGGTTGGATCATCCAAGTTTAATTCATACTTTCTCAGTATTAAAGTTACCGGTCATCTGTAAGATTTATTTTCACTTGATTTTACGAGTTTCTGTGTGCGTGATAGACGATTAGAATAACAGCTGTTGTGATCGCTTTCCTAGTTTTTCAAGTATTTATAGTGTCCCGTCATAACAGCATATCATCTAGTTGAGTGGAGTTTCTTTTGAGTTAATAAGTGAGTATTTCTTGTATGCAGGACAAGGATGCGTTTGCAGGTATATTGCGAAAGATGTCAAAGATACAGAAGACTAATGGGGCAAACTACGTGGTTCTCAGGGAGAGATAACGCGTTGATTGTTTTATTCCTGGGGCTTTCTGTGCAACGATGTTTGTACAACCTAAACGAGTACGATGTTTACGCAACTTAAACGAGTTTCAAAACTGAGGAGTAACAGTTTGTTTTTGTAAAACTTGTAAGATGTTAGAGCTAAAAAGAGATTGGATCATACTGAATCTTGCCTTCTCTCGGTTTAGTGATCGTTGTTTTGGTTGGATTTATCGAAGTTGATATAGAATAAAGTATTGGATATTGCAATGTGTTTCGTTTGTTTTGGTTGGGTTTGTGGAAGGTGATATAGATCAAGTGTTGAATACTGTAGTGTGTTCCAAATTGTCGTAGATCGTATCATTAAACTCCGAGTTTTAGGATTTTGCTCAGGGACAGATGCAAACCTAGTAAAAGTGAAGTTTTTTGAGGGGGGAAAGAGGGGGTTGTTACTTGTTACACCATTTGAAATTAGATCCAGTAAAAATAAGTTTAGTTTATTGTTTGAGTAATTACAATAACACTTCAATAAACTTGAATGTGTAAAGAGGAGTTTATTTATTATGTTATTCAAAATATGAAGTTGTAATTATTTGAACCATAAAGGGATCTTATTTTAAATTTCGAGGGGTGTTTATATTTGTGTGTGTATATATATATATATATGTTTATATATAGTAAATAATGTTTTTATAATTGGATCAAACTTTAAGGTGTGTGTAATTATTCCCATTTTAGTAATCTTATAATTTGGCAATTTGCCAATTTCAAGTGAGTAGATCCTGAAATGGCTGAAGCACTGGCCATCCTCAAGGCAGTTGAGTATGCTAACCAATTCAGAATTAAAAAGGCTTTTTTTGAATCAGATAATCTTATGGTATCAAGCACATTACTTCAATTTTTGGCAGCAGTGGAAATTTCATTTTGTACCTAGGAACTGTAATTTTGAAGCCCATTATTTGGCAGATTGGGCTAGGGATGCAAACGCGCCTTTATTTTGAGTTATATAGATGATTTAACAAACAAAAAAAGTGAGTAGATCCGATTCTACCAAGCAGCAATATTTCTTTATAATGAATAAAAATGAAGTGTTTTCATAATTAGCGTGAGGGTTTAGCAATTTTTTATTTCTAATCTTTGTTTCGGGGCTTTGTCAACTCATCATTAATTTTATCTGAAATCATCTGTTACTATTGACTTTTCGTAACTTGAAACAAGGCTAGTTTAAAAATGTTTTCACTGTTTCTCTTTCCGATGCATAAAATGTTTTCTTTTTAGTTCCAATAACCTCTACATGTATTTTAATTTTGGCTTTTAATGTATAGTGTGTATGATTTTAGTCCCTTCATGCATTTTCAACATTTTAGTCCTCTGATGTGCAGACATTTTAGTTTCAATAATTTTTTGACGCAATCTCCAATTCTTGTGGAAAAGTCACGTGATATTTTTAATTTTTTTTTTTTTGCCGCAATCTCCAAATTTTATCGAAAATTCATGTGACAGACGCATTTATGCCTGAAAATCTTTTCTACGTGCCACACAAAAATCGCGCTTTTTTTAAAAAAAAAATGCTTTTTAAATTTATTTTTCACAACTATATCAGACCAAACCACCTCACCCGGCCCACTCTAGATGAACCATAATCCTGAAAAACATAAATCGACGATGATCCGCAGTGTAGGCTCGATTTTGATTCTTAGGGTTCCTGATTCATTTTTTGATTTCAATTTCGTAGAGCAAGAATGATGAGTAAAGCCGGTTGAAAGAGAATGGTGAGGTTAGAATCTAAATGTCCACGCATTAGAGGACTAATTTTCAACATTAGAACATTAACATCACACACGGTGCACATTACGTGACCATACTTGGAAAAAGAATCCTATCGCTATTTATATAACACAGGTACATGGTAAAATTAGCAGAAAGACTAAACACTTGATTGCTACACAACAATACACTTAAAAAGATACAAATTACAAAATAATAAAAGACGCATGCAAAAATTAATTAGTTTATGTCAAATTTGTTACGTCTCATGACGCTGCCAAATAAAGAATTCCACTATTTACAGTCACTCAAATTATTATCACACAGTTTAACAAAAAAAAAAAAAAGTTATTATCACATAAAAATGTAGATTATTTATGGTAGGACGCAATTTCACAACAAATTCTACGTAAAATCGAAAAGAAGAAAAGGAAAAGGTTGAATCGTGTCGTGTCAATAGTGAAATGTCGTCTAGTACTTAAAGCGCGACACGTAACGTAACCCTCAACTTTGTATCACATGCAAGGACTGCCTGCTACTAGTAGGTGAGTAATGAAATGCTACAAGAGATCCGATATAAAAATCAAATTTAAAATAAAAAAAAATGGTAGAAGAGCTGTTAGGTGAAAATCACAGTGTAGAGCAGGGCACGTGGACCCTTTTACTACCCCCAGTAAAACCTACAACTGCCACCAACTAGTCTCCCATAAAATTACCTTATTTATATGTCACTCTTTTCTATGGTAATCTAGATATTGGAGCTCTTTGAAAATGGTAATAAAGCTGAAGATGTTTGCATTTGTGCTTCTAACGGTTTGGGCTTTGAGTGGGGTGGCGGTTTCAGCCCAGACCCATCACGTAGTGGGCGGTCACGGTGCTTGGGGCTCCTCGTTGTCGGGTCGGGTCGTTCGTGTTGGTGACAAAATCTGTAAGTTTGTTTCTCAAATTATAGTTTTAAATTTTTGTATGAGTTTATTTGCCTGATAGTGTTGGAGCTGAAATATTTGCATGTGATTTGGTGATGTTAAATTTAATTATTATATGAAGAATAACAACTTACCTTTTTCTTTTTCTAAATTACATTTTGGAATGTAATAAGTAGTTATATAGTATAGTTTTTTTTTTTTTTCTTCTCATGGGTTCTTAAGTGGTGAAATGCAAAAGCTATACAAGCAACAAGGTACAAATATTATATTTGGATTTTCCATCTTTTGATTTCGTCCTTTCGTTGTTTTTATATTAATTTGTGAATATTTATTTGAGAAATCAAGGGGGTAAAGAATTTATTTGTAATTCTCTGCAAATTGTGTTGGTTTTTTCATGGTTAATTTTCATAAGAGACGTATAATATCGAGGTAAAGAATCTTTTATTGTTTAGATTCTTCTTCGATTTTTTTATACAAAAGATTTCGGTTGAAAAAGATAATGTTTGGAAGATTTTTTAAATGATTAATATGTATTTATAACACGTATGTGTATGTATTTTTCAATTGGTTTATTGTTATCATCTACCGAAGTTCTTTATAACTCAAAAGTGTATTTTTATTTCTAAAAAAACGAACGAAATTAAATAATTGCGCTGCGGTGATAACTTTGCAGGGTTCATGTACCCAGCAACAAAAGAGAGCGTTCTTGAGGTTCAAAGCCTTGAAGAATTCGAATCATGCGATCTCACAAACCCAATCAAGATGTACACTGATGGGCCTGTTACATTGGACACACAGGGGGTCAGATACTTCACTAGCGGTAACCCTGAAAGCTGCAAAAATGGGCTTAAGCTGCCCGTATCCGTTGAGCCTTTTGGGCCGCCTGATGTTGGGCCGCCGGAGCCTTTTCACAAACCACCGCCGGCGTTTGAGCCGCCTCCTTATATTCGGCCCCCACCGGTGGAACCATCTGCTTCCACAAGAATGAGTGGGCTTTCTTTCGTCTTTTTTGCTGGACTGGGCCTTTACTGTTTGGGCCTCTAGATGCTGCTTTTTGCCAGCATAAGGCTTTGGTGTTTGACAAGTGTTGTGGGACTAATGTTTGGTGTGGGCCTCTTTATTGTTCTGAAGTTAATAAGTTAATTAACTAGGGTTTCAAATCCAGTTCAGCTGACAAGTTTGTGGGATGTAAATTTAAATTAAGTTATCCAGCAAGCACTTAAATATTTAGACCAACATGCCCGAGAACTTCTACTCATTGCTCAGAAATATCTAGTCTTAATTTGATCATGTCCAAAAAGCATGGGGCTGGATCGATGGTCTATCTAGTCTTCTCCCATTGCTTATACTTCAACTCGAATTTGTATAAAGTGAATGAAATAGATTAATCTTCTCAAACAAGAGTAAAAATATTATCTAAAAAAAAAGAGCAAAAAAATGAAAGAGAAATGAAAATGTTGCATATTTCATGTTCTAAGATTTCTCATGTATTCTTTTATGACTCATTAAGGTGGTCTTTGTCAACACTTTCAGAACAAGTCACAATCCACATTTTAATTTCATTTATGCATTTTTAGACTGGTCGTTTAATAAATTAAAATCTCAGAAAAACTTATTTTAAACTAAAGATTTTTACAATCTACAGTTTGCAAAATATCAGCTTTTAGATTGTGATAATTATTTAAATAAATATAATTATATTTTTATTAGCTTTTAAATTTTTTGTGTAAGCATCCTATACTTACCCCTAAACGTATGACAAACTTTTAGATTTTTTTTTCAAACGTCTTCAACTTATATAGTCTGTGCACAATTTTACAACTTCAACTTGAATTATGCGATTTTACTTTTGGGAAAGAATCTACAAATATCACCTCGGTATAAAGGAAAACAACTATATCCATATCGGCCGCCTAGCTAAAATATCTATAAATTTCGTAAATAGAAGAGATATTGTTTAACTTGAATTATGCGATTTTACTTTTGGAAAAGAGTCTACAAATATCACCTCGGTATAAAGGAAAACAACTATATCTATATCGACTGCCTAGCTAAAATATCTATAAATTTCGTAAACAGAAGAGATAATGTTGATGAAATATTATATCATTTTAATCACGAAACATAATCACTTTAGTAATGATGCATTTACAGTATATATGGCTTTTAAATAGAATATAGCTAGATAAACTTTTTCTCATTAGTAAAAGATACCAATTGCATGATCACCCAAAATATTTTTTCTGTATTACCATTTTTCTTTTAGTGAGTGCAGTGCTTCACTCTTTTAGGGCAGCGTAGGTATTCCCACAATACACTTTTGGAAAGTAGTCGAGCCACACGCTTAACTCTAATTTGACCTTCTTCACCATCTCTCAAATATAACATTTCTCTCAATCTCTCTTGCAAAAAAGTAGAATTCGAAAAAATTCGTTTATTCATATATAGAAGGAAGAAAACCGCAACCTGCAACACAAAAGTTTAGATTCTACGGTACGAATTTCAACCACCTCATTTGAGCATGGAAGTGAGAACAATGAAGATGAACAAATTATTAAAAATGAGGAAGAATGCCCCAAAGAGGCTAATAGATTCAAATGGAGGAGGAGGAAAAGACCATCATGGGTTTTGAGAAGCAATGTTGTCAATGCGTAAGCCCCACAAAGATTGTGATCCTATTTTTTTATAGATAAATAATATCTCAAAAAATGCAAAATTAATGAGTGTTACATTAAAACTTAAGTAAGTTATCTTGTGAGGACCGGTCCCCACGAGTCACAATCCGATCCGAGTTGGTTCGGCGTTGGTCACCTAACAAACTCAACTCAAACCGAACTGTAGCTCATAGGAAGGGTTCTCACTGACTAGGATCAAAACCATAGTGTTATAAAATATCTTTACTTTAAATACAGCGGAAGTCTTTGGAATACAAATAAATTTTACAATTTCAAAATGACTTTATATAAAATAAAACACTTAACAATTTTGCAAAGTTTCCAAAATGCGGACTTGTCGGTCATTCGTTCCATCCGTGCTGCTATACCAATCTTACTCTGAGAAAGGGACATATAGAACAAAAGAGGAGTAAGTCTTTGAGATTCATAGAACATGACAATAATCAAACAGTAAATCAGAACAAAACGAACAAGAATGACCAGAATAGTTACATCTGCATCATCGAACTGAAATTATCGGTTTTAACGATAATACTGGAGTATTCAGAAGAACGAGAAAATGAACTTGTGCAATTAAATATTACAGATCCAACCTTAACTCCAAAATTCAACCGTATACCTCCCTACGAGGAGCTACCTCGCAACAGAACGGAAGACATGTTCGAGTACATGTCAATCTAACACGCGGGTCACAACCAACTCCTGGCTGCAAGCGGCGCTTAGACAGAATGAGTATTAAGTTGAAATACTTAAACTGACAGCCCTTTGCTGTCCAACAGTAAATCTTCTCAATCCCTGGGCCCAACTTCCCAAAGGCATCCCAATGGGTGAAATGGAATTATCAGATGAGCTAGTAAGCCGGACAATATCCGTTGCTCGTTTTTGAATTCTTGCACAATTCAAGAATCGATAGGGTGATCATGATACCAGGATAATTATGATTATGAAGAAAATTTCCGATTATGAATTAAATGAGATTTGATTTAACAATATGCAAGAAAATTGATTATGTAAAAAATTAACGATTATCAATATAAAAGCATTAAAATGGTGATAGAATGTTGCTCGTGATTCGAAACAAAGAATCACAATTGTTATGTACAAGTTTCTCAGGGCCGGATGCCAAACAGGGTTTTGAAAAATTCCGAAATCAAACCTCACCTTTTACCGTACGGGAAATTCTTGATTAACGTTGATAATTGCAGAACCGTAAATAAATCAAAAAGATATAATCAATTGTTTGCTCATAAATTTACAACAATAAATATATGCTTTCAATATTTATCATACTTAAAGATGTTCAATGAAATATCTAATTATTGTAAATTTTGGACAAATCCAACAATTACCTATTTTAACTTTAACTGTGACGTAAAAATATAATTAATGAGAATTACCATTTCAAAGTAACAAGTTGAAGACTAAATCAGTTACGAAATTATTATTAAAATCTCCAATTCTAATTTATTAACAACATATTTGATACTAATATATACATATGCATCAATGCATATTATTTATTAACAAAATTCTTGTAAATTACTTATTACATAATAATCTCAAATCAAAAGTTTTACCATGATCTTCACATTGAACAAATACTTCGGTAAAGCCCTTGAATAAAATCATATCATATATATAACTTTGGTAAAAACTATTTTTCTTATAGTTATTAGTATAAAATTACACAATATTGCATATATCACTAATAACAATTAAAATAAATTGTAAACATGTAGATCTAATTAAAATTAACATTTCCAGAATACTTATTATTCTAATAAACTAGATTAGAAGGTTAGATCACAAGATAAACACAATATTTTACTTAAAGTTAAAGATATTGAAAGATCAACCGTAAAATAAACTATATGTCATTTTAATGTTGCAAAATCCATGAAAAATATTAAACACGATTCTAAATTATGATCAACTGATCCAACATCATTATTAGTATGTAATGAGTCCATATCAATGATCAGTTTCATGATTTAGATAGCTTTTGCAACATAATTTGGTTAAACAAAAGGTTTATGCAAATCTGATGCTGAAAACTGTAGCGATCTTAGATTTACCTTCAATCGGACTTTCAAACGATATGATAATTTGAAATTGGTTAAGGGGTTCAATCGTAAATATCATGGAGAGTATGTAGTTTCAAAATCAGATCAATAGTACAAGGTTTGGTATTTTAAATAAATCATGAAAGATATGAGCTGTTTTCGAATTTTCTGGACAGTGGTACGTATTTCTCATTTTTAGATCCCTGAAACGACTTTGGTTGAAGCCGATTTCTGAACATGAAAGTTAGCTTACACAATAACCAGTATGTGGTAAAACTTTCATAGAAAGAATCGAAGTTTGGATATGGTTTTCGGACTTCCAAAGTTTATGTACCAAAACTGGCAGTTTTGACCAAACTCGGTTTTGAGGATCTTTAAGGACAATAAAGAAGGCTTAAAGGACTGAGACAATTTTTCTAAAAATCTAAACATCAAGAGGAAAAACGTTTCAGAAGAAAAGAAGAGAAGATTCGCAGAAGAGAGGTGTGTGAAAAATGTTGAAGAGAGCCTCCCTTTTATAGGTGAAAATGGGAGACAAAGGATTAATTACCATACCCTACCCATTTTTATTTTAATCCAAGCTAGGCCACCCTAACCAGGCCTTATCTGATGGTATTTTATAATAATAAAATATAAAAAATATCTAGCATAAAAGACAAGGAAAAGTTACCTCTTCTCAAATGTAAATGTAAATATGTCAAGATTTACCATTGTCAATGAATGTTTGGATATTTTAAAACTACAAGGGACCAATTTAAAAGTTTTGATGACTCATTTGGTCTTAAATAAAATATATGTGGTCAATAAGAAATTTTCAAAAGGGGAAGGACTAAATTGTAACTTTTTCAAAATTTTTGGGGTCAAAATCATATTTTCAAAAAGTTCAAGGACTAAAATAAAAATTCGAAAATACTTTTATTTTCTTCTAAAATTTAGAGGCGTTACATATCTAGTAAATTTCATTAAAGTCTAAATGAATCAGAAAATTTGTTCAACCTTATAAGTTTATCATGTCCAAAGAGTTACAAACACGGAAAATGAAACATTAATAAACATATTGCAGAAAGAACCTAAGACATTGATCTAATTTCTTATTTTTATCATTTCTAATAACAAGAAAAAATTGTCATAACTTTGAAAACAGAATATCAAAACATTTAATAGAAAACTAAATAAATTCGTCAATGCAGATTCAGGTTTCCAAATTTGTATTGCAGCCGCAGGGAAGAATAATTATTTAAGAAGGAAAAAAGAATCTACAATAAAAACTTGGCCTTTTGATTTCTTAAAGTGGAGCCCATCCTTATCTACTTGCCTTTTGGGTGTCTAATATCAATCTTTTATTATTAATATGGCGGGCCTTCTCTTTCATTAAAGCTATGACTAAAAAACAGAATTTAGCTTCTTTTAAGAGCATACATTGGGCGAAAAAAATGCTTTTTTTGCTCACTGTTTGGGGCGTACACCCCAACAATATTGCGTTTTAAACCAACGCCTTAAGGCGTTTTGAGGGTGATTTTGCCCGAGGCGTGCCCAGGGTGAGCCCCGGGGCGCACCTTTAACAACACTGTTGAGAAGACAACTCCCTTTCCTTTATCAGAGCGTTTCTATTGCTTATGTGGCCTCATTCTTTCGTTTCCTCCCAAAAAGATAGCGGAGTGGATGTCAGAGCAAATTAACGCCCTATGTTTAACACTCGTTGAAGTGCATGCTGAATTTGGAAAACACAGATGGACGAATATCGCCCATTGTATGGGCACTGGACCGAGTGGTGGACGGATGATAGATGCTTACAGAACAAAATTGTTCCATTAACATGACAAGATCAATTGGTCTTGCTGGACCAACAAAATCTGCAACAAAATGTAAGCCTTCTGCCTATTCAACAATACCAACATCAAGTGCTCTTATTGTTGATTCAGCAGTTGGTCAAATTGAAGAAATTGTTGGTTATGTTAACTTGTTTTACCATTTTGGATTGACTGTTTGGTAGCATCACAATGCCATACTTAAATTTTCGAAACACAAACTATTTGTGAGGGGGACAAGAGATGGTTTCACGACAAACAGCTGGAGACCAAGTTGAAGATTGTTGTAGTTTTCAAGTAATGAAATTGCTTCTCTTCTTCTATAAGAAGAGAAGTCTTGTGGTACAGCCATGAACCCTCTAGACCGCCCAATCTCCCTTTGATTCTTGTTCTTTATTTAATTTGGGCACCATCATACAACAGACTACATTCATTTGATATGCAAAATATTTGGGGGTTTGTCCACTTTGTTACTTATCTACGAGTTTCTACCATCTCATTTGAGCATGATGGAAGGAAGATGGTCATAGTTATTGAGAAGATAACTCCCTCTCTATATAAGAAGAGAAGTGTACAATTGGAAAACTCCCATGACCGCTTGATCTCTCTTTAGTTAGTGTTCTTTATTAAATTTGTAAATCATCGTACAACAAATAAAGTAGATATAATATGCAAAATACTTGGTGGTTTTTCAAGTTTGTTACTTATCTTTTGTGGCTACTTTTATTCGTGAAATTATTGTGTGTGTGTAGCCGATGTGATTGAAGAAACGACGAAGCCATCAAATACTTTCCATTTTTGAAAAATCTAATATGTTTTTTTGTGCAGGACTTCGTTTGCACTTACATCAATGTATACCAGAGAACTAAGTGAAAAGACCTAGTCGAACTCCATATCCTTTTTTCACTAGATGACTTTATTGTTTGCTTATACTACTGATGATTGCAATCTAAATGAATAAAAAGATAAAACTTTTGTTTGTTTGTTAGCTTATAAATTCAGCCATTTATGCTTTAATTATGTTTGATTATTTATTTATTTGATATATTTATAAGTTATTTTTGGTGGACTATTTCCTACTTAAATATCTACATCTTTACAAGTTGTTTTTAGTGGACTGTGTTGTACTGAAATCTATTGTTCTTGCTGATTTACCATTTAAACTGTTGTTTTGAGGCTGAAATTGCTGTATTTTGGTGTTCTTGGACTGTAATTTGTTGATTGAGAACAATAACGTGTTGTTTTTAAACACAAGTTGTTTTAAGCTTCAGTTAATGTTATAAGATTTGATTTGTCGTTTTTAAAATTTAAGATGTTCTAAAATTTCATAGGTTATATAACTTTTTAAATTTTAGAAATAATATATGATGTTTCTTCTTTCTTGACAACTCACAACCGCCCACGAACTTGCACAACTTGAAACAGTTTATAGAATTGATGCATCCACACGATCTAAAAAATTAGCCATCCGTTATGATGGGGTGGGGTGAAGTTTTTCAATAACACTCGTCGAATACCACCCCACATACACCCCAACCACTCCACCAGTTACACTCAAAGTTAACTCTAACCTTTTTCCATAAAACATATTTCTTTCCTTGAGACGCAAAGGTCTTAGGTCTTAAATTGTGGAATTCATTGTCATATCATTAATCTTTTTTGTCATATCATTAATCGAATGAATGTGACCAGTGGAGTAATGGAGACACTTAAACCTGATTTTGATCATTTTTAAGTACGATGGGAGATATGTAATAATCATACATCTCAAGTGCACAAATGACCCTTCAACTTTTCTACCCACTTCAAATTACTCAACTACATTTACAACACGTCGAATACAACTCCATTCGACTAATCCTAGAGAAACCTAAGTTGTTCTAGTTGAAACTCATGTTTGTCGTTGTGTCCAGATCTCACGACAAACCTCTCACCTTCCTCAATCCTCTCATTAAAAAAAACCTCTCCACCAAACATTATGATAAAACGTGTCGACAAGGTCGTTCAGATCAAAATAACACATCAAACGCCCTTGTGGTGGCACAAGCGCCTTACAAATGAAGCCTCGACGTCTTCCATGAGCTTCAAACCATCTGTTGCACTAGCCAACAAATTGTGGATAAAGCTAGATAGATTGTATTAGTGATATATTTGAAAAACGTTCGTTAAAGTAATATGTATATATATACACACACACGTGCACACACACACACACACACACACACACACACACATATATATATATATTTCTTAAATTATATTATTATATTTTCTATTTGAATTTTTATATTTTCCTATTTGAATTAAAATAGTACACGTATCAATAGGCTTTTCTCAAACTGTAATTCAAAAACGTAGATCTTTTATTTTTACTTTTATGGGGTATGATATTATTTTTTCTTATATATGCAATAGTATAAAATTTAAGATAAATATTTTAACATAACATCATCCATAGAGCCATCAACACTTGCATGGTAAAAGGAATGTTCGAATTATTTGTAAAAATGATGTTAAACATTCCATAAACATTAAAAATAAGAGATGAATATGAAACTTCAACTAATTAATATTACTAAAATGTAAAATACTATATGTTGTTATATTTCATTATCGTGTCAAATTACTCAGTAAGTTGTCAAAACTTTGTGTTAATTAATTAATAAAAATAATTTATAATTATAGAGCTGCAAAATGAATCAATGTTAGATATGTCCAAAAAGTCATACTTAATTAGACCGCAAAAATAACTAATTTATAAAAAAAATAATAGTTTTAAAACATGTCTTCCCATTTTTTAATAAAAGAAATTACGGGATTGATCTTATATGTAATTAATCAATGGATGGAAGGTGTCACATTTAAAAAGTTGAGGTTTGGGTACCCTAGGATTGGATTTAAGATAAATAATTTGTGAAGTAAAACTCGTAATTTGTATCTAGTAATAATCATATAAACTATTGTCTTTATTAGTTTCTGATATAACAAAAAGTAATTGTTATAACTAAATACACGAGATTTCCTATGCTGGCTAGGTGCATAGGAAACTCATGGACCTTTTAGCTGAGATTTAATCAAGTCAAATATCTAACAAAATAATTAAAAATGCTTCAAGATAACTAATACCAAGAGTAACCATAGTTCCCTCATCTTCATAATAATAATAACAATAAATAAAAAAGGAAACATGTTATCTCTTCATGACAATGATGCCTCTTTGATAGCGATTCTGCAATTTTTTGTCTCAAAATTGTTCCTTCCAACAAATCATTGGACTCGATGGGTGCCAAACAGAAACAAAGGGGGCCTATAAAACAAAACAATAGAAGAGGGTCTACGAGCAAAGAAACAAAAGGGATTGTGATAGGGGGCAAAAGAAAGGAGGAAGATGTTGTTATGTCTGAGGGAGGGAAGAAACTAAAGATGGAGATAGAGACCCATGTCAGTCACGATTACACAACGGCGGGAGCTGCCTTGCAGCCCTGCCGATCGCCATGAATGCACTAGTTTGGAACTGTCAGGGGTTGGGGTCCCCTTGTACAGTTCGTGAGTTGGGAGAACTTATCCGACATTATAACCCCGATATCATCTTTCTGAGCGAAACTAAGTGTCGCTCTAGAAAGGTGGAATTTCTTAAAAATAAGTTTGGTTACTTTGGTGTTGCAGTTGACGCTATAGGAAAATCTGGCGGTTTGGCCTTAATGTGGAAAAAAGAAGTGGATGTGCACGTTTCCAGCTTTTCAAAACATCATATTGATGCTACAATTTTCCATGATGACAGCAGTGGCAATTGGCGTTTTACAGGTTTCTATGGGGAACCAGATGCTACTAAACGTCAAGTTTCTTGGAACCTTTTGGATAACTTGAGTAAGAGATCTAGTAGTGCATGGGCATGTGTTGGTGACTTTAATGAAATACTGGAGCAAGCCGATAAGCGAGGAGGCAATGAGAAACCTGCTTATCTTATTCGAAATTTCCGTGAAGCTCTGCTGAGAAATGACTTGTCCGATTTACCTTACATTGGTGACAAGTTTACATGGTACAACAATAGGATCCACCCACACACCATTTGGGCTCGGCTGGATCGAGCATGTGCAAATTCCAAGTGGACAGCCATGTTTCCACAGTCTAGAATTACTCATGTTGAGACTCGCCGGTCAGATCACAATGCTCTTTTGGTTGAGACGAAGGGGTCTGATGTTACGAGTGTCAAAAATTCTCCAAAAAGGCAATTTCGATTTGAGGCGCAATGGGTTCAAAATGAAGGTTGTGAGCAAGTTGTCGAGGAGGCGTGGAATATGACAGGCCGAGACACTCCATGGGATAATCTGGTGGAGAAGATTCGTAGTTGTAGGGTTGGTTTGATACGGTGGAGTAAGAGAGGCAGTGGTCAGTTTGCTCAAAAAGTTACCAGGATTAAGACACGAATTAATGAGTTGAGGAAAGGGAATTTTAGTGCTGAAAGTAAACAGGAAGAAACAAACCTTAAGGAAGAGCTGGAAAAGCTGTTGGATGGTGAGGAGCTTTATTGGAAACAACGAAGCAAAATTCACTGGCTTCGAGAAGGTGATAGAAATACATCATACTTTCATTCGCAAGCAACAAAGAGGAAAAAAAAGAATACCATCTCAGGGTTAACTGATTCGAATGGCATTTGGCAAGAGGATCCGAAGGATGTTGGAAGAATTGGAGTTAAGTATTTTCAGGATATTTTTGCTTCTTCAAACCCGAGAACAGACGACATCGAGAACGTGATAAATGTGCTGCGAAGGAAGGTTACTCCTGCTATGAACCAGGACTTGCTTTCTCCTTATACTGAGGATGAGGTAAAATGTGCTATTAATTCCATGTTTCCGTTTAAATCGCCTGGCCCTGATGGTATTCCTGCTTTCTTTTATCAACGTTTTTGGCACATTGTTCGGACAGATGTTGTAAACAGTGTCTTATCTTTCCTTAACAATCATGAGTTTCTCCCTAAGATGAACTTTACACATATTGTTCTGATTCCGAAAGTGAAAGATCCAAAATTTATTACCCAGTTTAGACCCATTAGCCTCAGCAATGTTTGCTATAAGATTGCAGCTAAAATGATAACCAACCGCCTAAAACCTATGATGAACACTATCATTTCTGAAACTCAATCAGCCTTCATTCCTGGCAGACTCATAACTGATAATGTCCTTGTAGCCTTTGAGATTAATCACTACCTTAAGAACAAGAGAAAAGGTAAGAAAGGGTACATGGCCTTAAAACTAGATATGAGTAAAGCCTATGATCGCGTTGAATGGAGTTTTCTTGAGAGAGTTCTTCTTAGATTAGGATTTGAGGGGAGGTTTGTTGACCTTATCATGATGTGTGTGAGAACTGTTTCTTATTCTCTTCTCATTAATGGCAATCAGTGCGGTTATTTTACTCCGACACGAGGACTCCGTCAAGGAGATCCTCTGTCGCCATACCTTTTTCTTTTTTGTTCCGAAGTTTTGTCAGGTTTACTTTGTGAATCAGAGGAGAATGGATCTGTTCATGGAGTTAGGATTTGCAAGCAGGCCCCGCGAGTCTCACACCTTCTTTTTGCTGATGACACTCTAATTTGTTGCGAGGCTACTAAGGAAGCTGCTCTTGAGATTGTTGAGGTTTTAAGGAGATATGAAAAGGTTTCTGGGCAGATGATAAATTTTGAGAAGTCTTCTCTTGTGTTCAGTAAAAACAGCAGTACTGAAGACAGAAATTGCATCCAGGCGATCCTTAGAGTTGAGGTGAAGGATAAACACGAGAAGTACTTGGGGCTTCCAGCAATTATTGGGAGATCGAAAAAGGAAGTGTTCTCATTTCTTCGAGATCGGATGTGGGACAGAATGAAGGGCCGGAACGAGGGATTTTTGTCAGATGTCGGGAAAGAGGTACTTATCAAGGCTGTTCTCCAAGCAATTCCTTCATATGCTATGTGCGTGTTCCTGTTTCCGGATAACTTACTAAATGAGCTTGAGAGTTGTATAAGGAATTTCTGGTGGAACGACAAAGACAAACACAAGATTCACTGGAAAAAGTGGACTTTTATGTGTGAGAGCAAAAGAGATGGAGGCATGGGTTTTCGGGAGTTAAAAGCCTTTAACTTAGCGCTCATTGCTAAACAGGCCTGGAGGATTATCATGTATCCTTCAAGCCTTGTTTCTCGGCTTTTAAAGGCTCGCTACTTCAGGAATTCCAGTTTTTTTGATGCTCACTTGGATGGCACAGCTTCTTTCACGTGGAAATGTATTTTCAGAGCTAAAACAGTTCTCCAGGCAGGTATGAGGTGGCGAATTGGGAATGGGAATTCGGTGAGAATCTGGGGTGATAAGTGGCTTCCCAAGCCGATAAGTTTTCAGGTGGTGACTCCGCCATTTGAGTCCATGAGAGATGAGAGAGTAAGAAAGCTTATTGATCAGGATACTGGGCAATGGGATGTGGAACTCATCAATGGGATTTTTTTCAAGGAAGATGCAGACTCTATCCTACAAATTCCTCTAGGGGACGGTGTTAATTGTGATCGCATGATTTGGCATTATAATAGGAGTGGCGTCTTTACTGTCAAGAGTGCGTACCATTTTATCAAAACGAATGGAATTGGTTTACGGAATTTTTCAGGGACGAATTGCTCAAGACGTAAAGATGACTGGAATTTTCTATGGAAAGTTCCCGTTCCAAATAAAGTTAAGGTTTTTCTTTGGCGAGCTTGTCATCACATTATCCCGACAGGAGAAATTTTAAAATCCAGGCGTATCATTAAAGATGCAAAGTGTATTGTGTGTGGTTGTGAGGATGAAACAGTCGAGCATGCTATTATCTCATGCTCATTCTCGCGCCAAGTCTGGGCACTTTCACTCTTTCCCCACAATATCATCAATAATCACATTGGTTCTATTTTTGAGTGGTTGGTTTTTGCTAGCAATAAACTTGGTAGGGAGGAAGTTGGGAGATTAGCTTGTACCTGTTGGTTTCTATGGGGTAATAGAAATAACCTTCATGCAAATACTGAGTGCAAAACTCCACTTGAAGTGAGCAGACTTGCAAATCAAATGTTTAAAAATTACCTGGAGGTGAGTTTGAATGTGCAGGCGTATGTTTCTGTTTCCTCAGAGAATTGGGTGGCTCCGCCGGCGAATTTTGTCAAGATAAATGTGGACGGAGCGATCTTTGCGAGTGAACAATCAGTGGGACTAGCAGCAGTTGCGAGGGATGACAGAGGAGTTACTCTTGCAAACTTTCAAAGGCGAATTCGTGGCCTCCTTTCCCCGGAAAATGTTGAAGCTCTGGCTGCCAAATTGGGGGCGAAATTAGCATTGCAGGGGGGTTGGAGTAACATTATCCTTGAAGGGGATTGTGTTAACGTGATTTCTGAGATCAAGAAAGACTCACCTTGTCTTTTGGTTTGTGGCAATGTGATTGAGGACATTCGTCGAACGCTTGGAGGATTTCATTGTGTCAGGTTCAATTCTATTCGTAGAGGGGCAAATAGCTTGGCTCATTGTCTTGCTCGAAGTGCGACAGAAGATAAGGACTGGTTCAATTCTCATGAGGACAATAGCGAGTGATGGATTGTTCTGCTTTTGAAGTGTTGCTGTTTGTTAGCATATAATTAAACCATTGTTAGTTAGTTAACTACAGTCAGTTACTTGCCAGCTCAGCAGCTTAATTAGTTAGATTAGTTAGTTAGTTAGACGGTTAATTCAGCTTAGTATTTAATCACTTTGTACCGAACTCATTTTCAGTTGACAATAATACGATTTTACTATTCATCTCTGATATTTCACATGGTATCACTCGCCATCTCTGATCCTGCATATTCTGCTCATAATTGAGCTGTTCTTCTTCGTTTTTCACTCGATTTGCTGCAATCGAGTGTTATAATCTGCATTCTACACCGATTAATCGGTTTATTTTCTGCGATTTTGCTCTCATTTGCTGTAATCGGTCATGTCCACTGCCGCTGATCCACCGGAGCTGTTGATCCGATCTCGTGATGGACCGCTACATTTGCAAGGGTCCGATCATCCTGGTATGAACCTGACCACTATTCCGCTCGTCGGCATCTCAAACTATCTGCCTTGGAGTAGATCCGTGAAGATTGCACTCGGTGCGAAGAGAAAACTTGGATTCATCACCGGTTTGGTTGAAAAACCTGCTCCAGATCATCCTGAGTATGAAGACTGGATCAGAGTTGATTGTATGGTAACTGCTTGGATCCTGAACTCTATTTCCAAGGATCTAGTTGATGCCTTTTTATTTGCTTCATCTGCATCTGATCTTTGGAATCAGCTTGAATCACATTATGGCTTAAACAATGGTCCGTTATTATATCAGTTACAACGTGCAGTCTCATCTATTTCTCAAGGAAATTCGACTGTTTCTCAGTATTACACTAAATTGAAAAAACTATGGGATGAGCTAAGTTGTTTAATTCCAGCTAACTCTTGTCACTGTCATGCTGCTACTCTGTGTTCTTGTGACATTGCTCGTCACTCATTGGATTTTACTTCATTAACTCGACTCATGCAATTCCTTATGGGACTCACTGATGAGTTTGATTCTGTCAGAAGTCAAATTCTGGGGATTGAACCTCTACCTCTGGTTGAAAAGGCATACGCAATGGTGTTGCGTGTAGAAAAACAGAAAGAAATTCATATGTCCATCACTGATGTTCAGGATAACTCTGCTATGTTCACTCGATCTGGTGGATCTGCTAACTTCAAGCCTAACTTTGGTGGTAACTCTAAAGATGTGAAGAAGAGGAATGAGGACAGATTTTGTGATCATTGCAAGAAGGTTGGTCACACAAGGGATTCCTGCTTCAAGTTGGTTGGTATACCTGATTGGTATAAGGATTTGAAGGACAAGAAACAGGCCCCTGCATCTAGATTCTTAGCTAACTCTGTGGACTCTCCACAAGTTTTGGAGTCTAACTCTACTGTAGCACATAACAATTCTCCTTCAGAATCATTTCAGGCTGATTTTCTGACTATGATGAAGAGCTTCATGAACAAGGATGCTTTCAATAACATGATGAATCAGGATGCTGGCCGTGTTAACTTTGCACACTTTGGAGACTTTGCTGGTATGAATCTTAGTCTTTTCACTCATGATTCTATTACTTTTGGTTCTTGGATTTTAGACACAGGAGCCTCAAATCATATGGTTATCAATCTTACTTCCTTTTCCACTGCATCTCCTACTAAAACTCCTACTCCTGTATTCTTACCAGATGGTTCCATAAAACTTGTTAAACACATTGGCAATGTGCATCTTACTCCCAACATTACTCTTGTTTCAGCTCTTCATGTCCCTGACTTCAAGTTTAATCTCCTTTCTGTCTCTAAACTTACCAAAAGTGCCAACATCAAGTTTACTTTTCTACCAACTCATTGTCTTTTGCAGGACCTACAGACTGATGAGGTTCTTGCAATGGGACACTGTGTTGGAAGCCTTTACATCCTTGATCCTGATAAATGTAATTCTCTTTGTAAACATGCTATTAGCAAATATGATGCTACTTCTGTTTCTTCTGGTCTTATTGCAAATTGTATGACCTCTCCTTCATTGAATAAAAATTCTCATGTGGTGTTTAATCTCTGGCATTTAAGATTTGGTCATGCACCTTTAAATGTAATCAAACACAATACCTGTATTCCTGATTTAACACATCATTCTACTGACATTACCTCATGTGATGTCTGTCACAAAGCCAAACAACATAGAGTTCCATTTCCTCTAAGCTCTTCCTGCTCCTCTCACATCTTTGAGCTATTACACATTGATCTCTGGGGACCATATAAAATTCCCACTGTATCCAATGCTCATTACATGCTCACCATAGTTGATGACTTCAGTAGATGCACCTGGACATTTCTGTTACAGTCCAAAACTCAAGTTCATATCACTCTTAAACACTTTCTCTCATTTGTCTCTACTCAATTTGATGCTAAGGTGCTCACAATTCGTACAGACAATGGTACAGAATTTACAAACTCTACATGTACTTCTCTGTTTTCTAACCATGGTATCTTGCACCAGAAATCCACTCCTTACACTCCACAACAAAATGGAGTTGTGGAGAGAAAGCATAGGCACCTACTTCAAATCACTCGAGCTCTCTTGTTCCAAGCCAATCTTCCTCTATCATTTTGGGGTCATGCCATCTTAATGGCTACTTACATAATCAATAGGACTCCTTCCAAACAGTTAAATTGGCAATCACCTTATGCTTTATTACACTCTAAACAGCCTGATCTTTCCTCACTTAAAGTGTTTGGCTGTCTTTGTTACTATGCAAACACAAAGCCTCACAAAGATAAACTTGCTCCTAGATCATACAAGGCCTGTTTTCTTGGATATTCTCCTGGACAAAAAGCCTTTAAGCTCTTTTGTTTCACACAGAATAAGCTGGTGATATCCAGAGATGTCATATTCCATGAGACATCTTTTCCTTTCTCTATTCTTGATTCTGATCCTTCCTCTCTCCCTCTTCCTCTAGTTCCTCTTTCTAGTTCTGAGTTATTTGATTCTCCTCTGTCTCTCCCTCCTGACTCAGATCCTCCATCCCCAGAATCCACTGTTGGTCCTGATAACTCTCATTCTTCTCCTGCTCATACCTCTCCTTCTTCCTCTTCTACTTCAGATTCTGACTTACCTATTATACCTACTGTCTCTCCTCATACTCTTGTTAGACGCAGCACAAGACAAACTAAACACCCCTCTTGGCTTCAGGACTATACTTTTCACTGTCTTGAGACACCCTACTCCACTCAAGCACTTCCTTCCACCATTTCTTCATTCCATTGCCCTCCAGCTTTTCCTTATCATGTTCCTGCTAACCTGACTCCATCTTACATTGATTTTCTGGCTAATGTGTCTTTTAACCATGAACCAAAATCTTACAATCAAGCTTGCAAAGACCCTCATTGGGTTCAAGCCATGCAAAAGGAGATATCTGCTTTAGAATCCAACAATACTTGGAAGCTGGTTTCACTTCCACCTGGCAAACATCCAGTGGGTTGTAAGTGGATCTACAAACTGAAATACAACCCTGATGGCACAGTTGAGAGATATAAGGCACGCCTTGTTGCAAAAGGCTATACTCAGGTGTTTGGATTGGACTATACAGACAGCTTTTCCCCTGTGGTGAAGTTGGTCACTGTGAGGATATTATTAGCTGTTGCTGCTCATTTTGGTTGGATTCTTTCTCAACTAGACATCAATAATGCATTCCTCCATGGCTTCTTGGATGAGGATATTTACTTAGTTCCTCCTCAGGGTTACACAAAGGCTCTGCCTGGACAGGTTTGCAAACTCCAGAAATCACTATATGGCCTTAAGCAGGCATCAAGGCAATGGAATCTGGAGTTCACTAAAAGTTTGTTGGCTTATGGTTTTGCTCAGTCCCCCTTTGACAATTGCTTATTCATCAAAGGTTCAGGTCCCACATTCCTTGCTCTCCTAGTATATGTGGATGATGTGCTCATCACAAGTCCTTCTTCAGCTCTAATCACAGAAGTAAAAGCTTATTTACATAGAGCCTTCACAATCAAAGATCTAGAACCTGCTAAATACTTTCTTGGGTTAGAAATTCAGAGATCTTCCAATGGTTTGTTCATAAATCAGCGCAAGTATATTCTTGATATCTTGGCTGATTCTGGTCTCACTGGAGCAAAACCTCTCACCATTCCTTGTCAAAAAGGCCTCAAACTCACTGATTCTGGTGTTTTATTCAGTGAACCTGAACGCTACAGGAGGCTTGTAGGCAGGTTGCTATATCTCAATATGACAAGGCCGGATGTTTGTTATATTGTAAACCAACTCAGTCAGTTCATGCATGAACCACGCCAGGCACATTGGGATGCAGCAATATCCACTCTCCTATACCTCAAAGGATCTCCCTCACTTGGTCTTTTCTATGGCAATGCCTCTGATCTTTCACTTCGCGCATACAGTGATGCTGACTGGGCCTCTTGCCTTGATTCTCGACGTTCCCTGACTGGATTCTGCATCTTTCTTGGTAACTCTCTCATCAGCTGGAAAACCAAGAAACAAACAACGGTTTCTCGATCTTCAACCGAGGCAGAGTATAGAAGTATGGCGTCTACAGTTTGCGAAGTTCAATGGATATGTTTCATTCTCAAGCAACTTCTGGTGCCAATTCAGCTCCCAATTCCGCTCTATTGTGACAACAAATCTGCCGTTCACATCACACACAATCCGGTCTTCCATGAGAGAACTAAACACCTGGACATCGATTGCCATATTGTGCGTGATTGCTTCAAGACAGGGCTTATTCTTCCGCAGCATTATCCTTCAGCTCAACAGTTAGCTGATTTCTTCACAAAGCCTTTGGCTTCTCCTGCGTTTACTCAATGGCGTTCCAAGTTGGGCATTCAAGACTCTCACCATGCTCCAACTTGAGGGGGGGATGTTAGCATATAATTAAACCATTGTTAGTTAGTTAACTACAGTCAGTTACTTGCCAGCTCAGCAGCTTAATTAGTTAGATTAGTTAGTTAGTTAGACGGTTAATTCAGCTTAGTATTTAATCACTTTGTACCGAACTCATTTTCAGTTGACAATAATACGATTTTACTATTCATCTCTGATATTTCACACTGTTGCTATTTCTTTATGTTTGCTGCTGTCTTGGGCAGCTCTTGTGCTTGTTTTAGCCTTTGGGCTTTACCGTTTAACTTCAAAAAAAAAAAAAAAAAACAAATCATTGGACTGAGCTTCAAATTTAGAGTTACATAAATATGTTAATTATGGTGGTGTCCGAATACTTTTTGAATTATACAATGCCGAGCAAATCAAAGCCTCCGACACAATCAGAAAATCCTTAAAGCAATCCAAAGAATAAATCAACTTCCATTAATGGTTACAAATCTGCTTATCCCAAAATCTCGAATAACCAACACTCGCGGATAAATGGGTGACATCCAACATCGTATCCTTTTACCCAAAATTCAAGTTCTGTTATCTCCTAAGGCGTAGTCAAGTTGTTATTGTTGTTTTTTTTTTTTTTTTTCTTTTCCCTTTTCATCTTACCCAGGCTATACAGCTATACTAAGAACTAATGAAACTAAATAAAAAGAATTAAAAAAACTTAAATATAATGTATCTAGAACATAAAATACGTTTGACTAGTAATTAATAAACACTATATGCTATCAAATAAATAAAAATACAGAGGTAGCTGAAAATAAAATCCATGTGCTTTTAGAAACATGCATTTAATCTACATGTGTTACTTTTTGAATTTAATCCCTCGTATTTTCAAAAATTCTTCACAAAACCCCTTTTTAGCACAAGATAAAATGAAATAAATGATTATTAGTTAAATGATAACTGTCAATTTTACCTCTCATATGTGAAACTTTGGTGCACGACTTTTGATGATAAGAGAGGATTTCTTACCATATTTTTGATAACGAAAAGGGTTTGGTGCAAGTTTTAAGGAACAATAGGAGTCTCGTGCAATGCAGATAACAGAAGGAGTTCGGTTAGTTGCATAACAAAAATTCAAGGGAGTTTTATATTTTTTTTATGATAGTATTTAATTAAGTATTACAGGTGTAAAAGTTTTAAAAGACGAAAAATAAATCTCATTTATCACAAGAGTAACATTCGCGTTACAAAATAAAGGAAAGGTGGTATGGTGCAAAGTTTTTGAAAATACGAGGAGATTTTGTGTAAAAAAAGAATACACGAGAAAGTTAGAGCAAGTTTTAAAAAAAAAAAAACATGGCGTTCTATGCATTTTTCCTAAAACAATATTGAAGCTGAGTTAAGCTATTCTCAATAGAATATGACTTTTTTTCTCCAACAATGTGGTTCGAGATGCATCTGACTTCTCATTTAATGGTCAAATATTGTTATTTAAGCTAAAAATGAATAGTAAATTAAGTGAGATACTTATGTTTCTTTAATAGTTTTTAGCTAAATTATGTGAGATTGGGCTAGTATATATACACCATACATGCAAATAAAAAATTACTCCGAATCGTAACCCACCCAACCCTTGGGGTGGCTACGCCCATGGTTACCTCTTAGTCGGAATGAAATACTAAGCAAAAAACCTGACACAACTTGGTTCAACTCGAACGTGCTATGCACGAAACTGAACAATATGTTGAAAATTTTGGGTCAAAAAGTAAATCAAAGTCGGAACCAATGGATATGCTCGAATCCTCGTTTCCACCGCCTAACAATATGTAAATTTTTCCCGAAATACATGATATACCCACATAAAAGAATATAGGAGTTTTTGTCTCTCAGTTTGCCTAATAAAGTAAAATTAGTTGCAAACAAACAAAGAGGCAGCATATAACAAACCTACAACCAGGCCCAGTACCTAAACCTCCACCACAAACAGAAATCGGCCCATTTACAGAATTGTCTCAGTAGTATCGCTTATTGGGCGGCCCATTACAGAATAAAAAGCCTTTGTTTATTTACATACATATGAAATATCAGTCTGCTACAATTTACATCACCGTGCATTTTGAAGAACCCTAGTTTGTTCCACTCCGCCGTTAGCAATGGTAATTTTTAGCTGATTTTGACTAATTTGTGAGTTTTTGTATGTATTAGATGCAAATTGCTCTGTTTTTTTCTTTTTTTTTGCACCTGTAATTAATTTGATAGCATTTTTTTGTTCTTAGGTTTATAGTTTATGGACTGTTGAATGTAAATAAATTGTAATTATATTTTTGGGTATATTTAAAAGACTGAGCCTTTTGTGTTTTTATATGTTGTCTCTATAATTTTAAATTTTTAACACAATTTTATTTTACTAGTTAGTTGCTTTTATCGAGCTGAAATGTGCTTAGTTTTTTTTAGCTAATTTGGTTCAATTTGGGTACCTTGATGATGATGATGATGTTTATAGCTAGCGTATTTGCGATTCATGGACTAATAATGCGATATTTACGGTCTTTACTAACAATGTTGCAATGTTTGTTGACGTTGTTTAAAAAAAGATTGGTGTTAAGTTCTTGTTGTGTGTGTGTGTGGTTTTGTCAGGTTAACGTTCCGAAGACAAAGAAGACTTTTTGCAAGTCGAAGGAGTGCAAGAAGCACACCTTACATAAGGTGACACAGTACAAGAAGGGAAAAGATAGTTTAGCCGCTCAAGGGAAACGTAGATATGACCGCAAGCAATCGGGTTACGGTGGTCAGACCAAGCCCGTTTTCCACAAGAAGGTGACAAAAATTCTCACTATTAAATGTTGCATTGATTTTAATTCCTGCTAAAGTACAGCAATTTTTACAAAACTTATTCAGAGTAGCATTGTTGCATTAACGTGCAACAACGCGTACATTGAAGTAATTGTTACGATTGAGATCGTGTGAATAATTTCAAAGACAACCTCTGAGGCTTGAAAAAACATTACATAGGGGTCCCGTGTAAATTTTAGGTGGTATCTCTGTATTTTCTCCAAAACTTTGTGAGGGTTATTTGTCGTGCTTTTTCTAACTTTATTAGGTGTCTTGTAATTAGACGAAGCTCTAAGAAACATAAATTTGATTATCCCTAAATAATGTTTGTTTGCTTATTTATCTTTTTATCTGTTCAGGCAAAAACTACCAAGAAAATTGTGCTGAGGCTGCAATGCCAGGGCTGCAAGCATGTTTCCCAGCACGCAATCAAGGTTGGTTTATTTATTTATCTAATAGTTTTTCGTTCGAGTCATATTTCCGCTCATACTCACAACTACTTTTTGCCATTTGCTACACAGAGGTGCAAGCATTTCGAAATTGGTGGAGACAAGAAAGGAAAAGGAACTTCCCTCTTCTAAGTGCGCTCGATTACCGACCTTTTTGTTCTTGCCTTGTGTATTTGTCTTCTGCTTAGCATATTGTTTAAGATAAAACATTAGACAGATTTATTTTTGTAAGCTTTATAACAGATTGATCTACCTACAATTCCAGACGATATGCATTTGGTTAGTCATGGTTGTGTTGCTTTATTGTTTCTTTTTGTTTAAGACTTGACCATATTTGCCTCAAAAGTTGCTACTGTTTTATTTCCTACACTTAATTCAGCAAATTCTACAAACAAATTCATGTAGATTGTTGGTAAATTATGTCAACCTCTCCTGACCTTTCAGTTAAGATTATATGGCGTAGTTTGTGGTGTATTTCGAATTTAAGTTTGCAAGTGTTGCGTAGTACCAGCAGAAACTCGAAGTTAAATTAGAATGGCTTATGTGTACTTTCAAGCCAGGTCACATAGTCTGTCCTAACAGCGCGCCGCCCAGCGCTCCAGTCGCGCTTAGCAGCTTAATGATTTCCTAATTCGCCACAACGTTTTCTTTGGTTCGAGCAAAATAAACCCAAAAAACTCCAAACCCATTAAACCCAAGTTTATACACACAAACATTAATGCATGTTAACATCAAAAACCCACAACAAACTTCAAGCCTAAAATATTTAAGATAACAAAAAAAAACTTCTTTAACATACATTCATACATACGACCAAGTAAACAAAAAAATTATACCTCGGATTTAGTGAATCCGGTAAAAGATTGTCTTAGCCTAGGCTGAAGATCCATTCAGGGTTCGACTAATCCCAATTATTTGGATTGAAGAGAGTATTAAATGAACAGAGGTGTAGCCGTTTGAGCGACTTTTTGGAGCTGAGATTTTTTTTTTTTCCCTTTCTTGTTTTAACTTTAATTTGAGGTTTTTTTGGTGGGTGTTCTTTCAGTTTTTGTTTTAAGGAACTGGAGAGGTATATTTATGCGACTGTTAACTTTTTCAACAACAAAAGTAAAATAAAATGTGACTGTTAACTTTGGGATCAAACTAACCATTGTTTTTGCAATTACTTAATGTTGGGAAAAGACTAGTTTGCCCCTGTCCAATTTTTACACATTTGTTCTCAGAAAAAAATATGCATAGTTCAACACGTGTATCTTTCAAGGAGATTACCATTAAAGTTTTTAGGAAGGGACGCGGATCATGGTTTCTTTTCGTTTTCTCAAAAAATATCGAAATATTTTCATTTTTTGACTCTAAGAAAATAAAACTTACAATGATTTTCTATTTGTATTGCAAAAACAATTTTTACTTACTTTTCGGAATATTAAGAAAAGTTTCTAAGATTAAACACACTAAGACGTACAATGGAAACGGAATTTTGATCCATGAGAAGGGCAAAGTACACGCTCTTCACTTTTTTGGTACCAAATGGTGTATACAAAATTTGTAATACATTAAGTTATATTACTGTCTAAGACGTTGATATAGGTAAAATACATTTTTTACTGTATCACTTGCCAAATTACATATTAAAACAAGTATGTATAGGATTATTGATTTAACCTAAACAAACTTCGTCGACAAACTTAACTTATTGAATTGAAATAGTTTACATACGGAATCTATTACTATTTATTAGTATAAATAAATTATGTAACAAAAACAAACACGTGTGAAGCACGTGCGTTATACTAGTTCATTTATAATGTAGTGATACTTTTATTTCCTCAAATTCCAGCCCGCTATCTTTTTTCTTTTTTCTTTTGGGGTGTAACTCACTGAATGTTGGAGCGACTCTTCTTGATGTTATGACATTGTACACACGTATATGAAATATATTATGAAAGTAACATTAATGTGGATGATATTATATTATGTAATGTAAATAGTATCAACATCCAAAAAAAGAGTGGAAAAGAAGAGAGATAATGTTTCCCTAAATACTTAATTATAATGTAACAATTTCCTTGGAGGCAACATGAATGTAAAAATCAATCGGCTAAGGACAATGATGCCAATTGCTCATCAGGTGTGGACCTCAGGATCTCTACAACTTGGACAACCTTAGCTCTAAGAGATTGAGGCGACTCCAATAGATGAATAACTTTGGTTTGATCCATTTCCAGAAGCATTTCAGTCACCGTAGCTGCCATTTTACGCTCGATCTGTTGAACTAGCGGGTACAATTTCTCGCTCAATATTTGTGAAACGAGCACGAGTCTCAACTCAAGTTTCAATAAAATTAATAAACAAGCTATATGAATTCAACAAGAATCACGCTAAGTGAAGCAAACATTATTACCATTCGTTGATCAGCATGGGAAGCATTTTCGAGAATAGAAGCTAAACCTCCAACAAACACCGGTCGAGACATTCCACCATTTTCCATCAGCAGCCGACCATTATCGTTAGGAACATAATGCATACCTCCGTTACTACCAATTGGTGAACCATTGGGTAGACCAAATCCAGGAAGAAAATGATATCCATTTCCCATATATGGCATCTGTATTACACAAATTATATATAACTTATAGATTTGGATGAAAAAAAAAGAAAGAAAAGAAAGGTAAACAAAGAGTGAAAGAATGTTAGCGACCTGTTGATACATCATCGGAACTGGGTGTTGGCCCTGCTGTAAGAAGCCATTAGGACGAACATTTTGTATCCCTTGGGGAGCGAAAGAATCGAACATGTTTGGAACATGAGTTCGTGATGGCCACGTATTAAGAACAGATTGCTGATGATGTCCAAATCTAGGTCTCATACCAGGAAAAGGTTGCTGATAATGTCCAAATTCAGGCTAAGAAATAAAATCATGGAAAAACATGTTAGCTTGCAGTCACAAAAGCAGCTATATTGCATAAAGAAAATGCATCATCGACATATATTTATAAGTAAGGAATGAATTTGAAGCTTTTATGTATTACTTGTACAAATACAACTATACTAGGAAAAAGGGCACGTGCTTCTCACGTGCGTGTTTTGCCTCAGATAATGCAATTTCATTTTTTTGCTAAAAGTAATGCAATTGTAGTACCTATAGATATATAGCCAGTAATGAAATAAAGAATTGAACTTTATTACATAATAAAAAAAGGTGCTCACCATAGGATGACGTATAGTTGATGGAGCTTGTCCATTGAGCATCTGTTGCCCAAGGCCTACATTAGTAGGAAGATACATGGGCACCTGAGGTGCAATTGCAGGCAACGACTTAATTGAAAACAAAGTCTGCATCGTATAAGAAAATCATAAATTTATAAAACTGTGATCGTTATAAATATGCTAAAACATGAAGAAGGCGAAGAAACCAAACTTGTTTTGACCTCATGTCAAGAGAACGCATGAGGGTATAAAGAAAAAAAGGATAAAAGCAAGAAATTTGTGATATATTGTTTGTAACAAGAACACGATTACATCGTCAAACAAATGCAGACTTTTAGTTTCACACTTCTAACTTTTATCATAGTAGATGATCACAATATATTAATTTGGAGCAATAAAACTTACCATCATTCGTGCTTGTCTATCTTCCTTCTTTTCTGCAATCGCAACATAAAGAGGCTTCCTTCCAACCAATTTACCATTCATTGCTAAAATCTACAAAAAGACACAAATTGATTTAACTTTTTCCTTATATCAAAAAAAATTATATGTTGAAATAAATGGAAACTCACCGCTCTTGAAGCCTCTTGGCTTGTTGAAAATGCAACAAAACCCGATCCCTTGCAAATTCCTTTAGGATCATACAAAACCTTTGCGGATGTTATGTTGCCGAACAATGAGAACATATCCTTAAGCCCATCGTCGTCAATACTCTCATCCAGATTCTTAATATACAAATTCAGTAAGCGCGATTCTTGCTCCCTTTCATATTTTGTCCGTGCTCTTCCAACATACCATTCTTTGTCGTCAATTATTTTTCCATTTAGCGCTTCTACCGACTTATGAGCATTCTCGTAGTCCTCAAAGCTGACAAAACCAAAGCACTTCGATTTTCCATCTTCGTGTCGCATCACCGCAACACTGTTAGTCAATCCAAATTCGCCGAATACACTTTTCAGATCTTCTTCACTTGTTTGCTCTGAAATGTTCTTTACAAAGACATTAGTGAATTTGTTCCTGTCGATAGCTCTTTCCCTCTCTTCCCTGCTTATAAAGTGCGTCACGTGTAACGCTTTTCCATGTATAACCACATCATTTAGCTGCTCAATAGCCTTCTGAGCAGCTTCTTCATTGTCGAACTGTACAAAACCATATCCCTTTGATTGACCGGAACTATTTGTTTCAACTTTTGACGAAATAATGTTCCCTATTGTTGAAAACATGTCGTATAGAGCTTTATGGTCAACCAGTGTATCCAAGTTCTGGAAAAAGTGGGACAAATTTTATTGATAAAACTAATGAGTACTTAAACTTAGACTTGAAATTAAATAGAATTGAAAACACGAGCATTATAATATTAGTGAATACCTTGACAAATATATTTCCGCCTTTGCTTTCAAGCATTCTGATATCTGAGTTAGAATATGATAGCTTGATGCTTTTTCCATTTAGGGGAGTGAAATTTAGATCCTCTAAAGCTTTTGCAGCTATGACAAATACAAGAACGAAATGTTATAATTAACAGAATTAAAGGAGGTAACAAAAGAAATATCAATAGATAATATGTCAATGCACATATTACGAGAATTAGATATATATATGTGAATGCGCAACAATTGAACAAAAAATTAAATTAAATACGACAGTGTTGTACTCTAACTCTCTAAGCATATACCCTTTTGGAACTTATTTGTTTTTTTTTTTTTCTTCTTTTTTGCGTCGAGTTACAAGTGCGATTTAAGATCTTTTGTTATTTTTACAATACTATAGTTTGTTACGCATATATCATACACTACTAAAGTTCTAATTCAATTAGGACTCAATCTTTGTTTTTCTTTTGATAAAAAGTAGGACTCAATTTGATAGTAATGTAACGTGTTGGAACGAAGACTGAGCAGTAGCAGTAGTGCTAATCGAAAGAAAAATAGACAAGTTAATTTTGATATAACTAATATTTTATTTTAAGATAAAGAAAGACAAGATAGATGATTTTCTTCTGGTATAAGGATACAAGTAAACTTTATATTTTGTACCAGATTAACTATAGCAATAACCCGTGAAGGTAGTTAGGATAGATACCACTATTCAGATTTTGTAACATCTCCACTAGAACTTAATATTATCAAATAAAAATATCAAACTGTCTTGATGCTGTGAAATGTATTCAGACATACTATAGACACCCAAAAATGGGCATATATAAATTACAAAATACTAAATATAATTGAACTAGAAGATGAATTTTTAATGTACATAATTGCGACAAACTATAATTATTCACGTAATTTATTTTGCTTCAATTCTGGGACAGATTTAATCACCGTGTTTAAAATTAAATACGGATAGACCTCTAATAATATTTTCGCTTACACTCGGTACGCTTTGTTATAATCATATTTCAAAGGCACGTGTAACCCTTAAAACGAGTATTTTGTTTCAACGCATATATTAAATGTATCCTCGTAAAAAAAGCTGTAAATAATTAATTTTTAACAAACATAATTAATATTTTTTGTCCCCAATATCACGACTTTCTTGTGTGGAGACTGCGTTTGAAACGACTTCTTTTCCATTCTTTCCAAAGGAAAGAAGAAAATCATGTATTTTTCTTGTGAAAAAACACAAATAAAAGTGGAAAAGAACACAAAATCAATGCAAAAAGATTGTAATGTATGTATGTAACTAACTGTACATACCATCTCGAGGATTGTTATATTCAACGTAACCATATCCAAGTGATTGCTTTGTTGTTTGATCCACACATATTTTTACCGAAGTCACGTTGTCTTTCGCCTGAAACAGACGACATAATTGCTCCTCCGTCACATTCGAGTCAAGGTCCCCCACGTAGAGGGACGTCGCAGTTTGCATTGCCATAAGTGGCATAAGATTCACTGTCGATATTTCTTCTCCCATGATAAATATTAGTTTGTTTGGTATTGTGTATTGTGTTTGTGTGTGTGTATGTTGAATGTGGTTGATTTAGAAAAATTGGAGGCTGTACTTTTGATATTTATAGTTGAATCTAAAGGGAAGTTCTAAAGTGACTATGATTTTATTGTATTGTTTTTTAACATGATTTTTTTTAGTATAATTACAGTTTGTATTAAATTGTGATACTATCCGCTTCCTAAGATTAGTGGGACTCTTTATATACTGTTTTTCAATAAGAAAATTTTATAATATGAGAGTTTAAACCAAATTTCGAAACCTATCTGTTTTGTAATTTCTAAATCCTTGTCCTAAGTGGAAAAGATGTCTTTTACTCCTAGTCGTGTAGGAAATATTTCTTTTATAATTTCTGTTTAGTCCGATTCACAACTAACTATTGTATAAGATTTTTAAATTTTAACCCAATTACATTTAACTAGCTGGGCTGATTAGTTATTATTTGTCTTCAAAAACTAACTTGTTATCCAACATATGTAATAAATCCAACTTTCGTATCTTATTTTATGAATGAAACTAAACAGCAAGTTTAGAAGAATATCATATATATAAGGTTCATATAAAAAATAAATAATATTAGCTCAAAAACTTTTCCCACGTGGTTTAGTGTACCATTTATTTAGTATTATAATTGTTTTTTGGGAGGCGCACATGGAAAAGAGACGAAAGTTTAATAGAAGAAAAGGTCGATTAATTAGCATAATTCGGACTAGAAAAAATATCAATTTCATCGTCGTTTAATGTTGAGGAACTACGTACAAATCAACACTGTCAACATGAATAAATATGTGACTTTGAAGTTGGTCAGCACCAAATACTTAAGCATAAAACATCTGAGTTGTTACTTGTTAGCATCTGATTTTGTTTTAACATAAATTCAGCATATTTTAAGGCTAGCGATATTGCCAAAGCAAAAATTGTTGGAGTCAGAGCAATCTTTTAGATATCTCTAATTTACCCTTTTTAATTAAGGAATACATAAATAAGATTTTTAAATATCTTAGTTTTCTTAATTAACACCCTTAATTATAGCACAAATAACCTCTCTCCCATTTAATACATTTATCATAGATTATTGTCAAGAGAACTATAAAAAGCATTGGTATCATTTGTTAACATCTTTACATCTTCTACGGAAGATTAATTAACTTAATAATTTTCTTTTTGTTACATGGTGTTTACTACAATATCAAAAATTCTAACTTAAGCTTATTCAAATAATGTAAATCAAAATTAGTAAAAATAAATACATTTAAGTATATATTCTTATAACTTAGTTTCGTTGATTTAATATTTAAATTTATACTTCATTTTATTTAATGTCATTTATTGAATGATGATATTTTTTAATATTATTTAGTAATAGGCCGGCATGAAAATCAATAAAAAAAAAGAATAAAGTTAAATCATGATCAAGTCACTTTTCCGTGTGTGTGTGTGTATATATATATTAGAATTTACTTTTAGAAATACTTCTACTCTATTATAGTATAATAACAGGCTGGAATTAAGATAGTCATATAATTATGATTATTGTAAGTGTACTTCGATATTTAACAAATAAACATTTAACAAATAAGCATTTTGTTTGTTTTTTACAGGCAACCTATTAAAATTAGACTTATTAATTAATAATTTGTGTCAAGATATTAAATGATATATTTCTTCTTTTACCAAACAAGTACTAAATATATAAAATGACTTTGATTGTGAAACAACGGAATATAATTGTTTGTTGCTAAAATTAAGGGATGCTACTAAGATAATGTGATTGCTAGATTTAAGGAAAGGGATTTTAGGATTCTTTAATTATGAGGGGTAAATTAGAGATAATAAAACAATTGCTCTGCTTCCAACAATTTTTGCTTTGGCAATATCGCCACCCATATTTTAACAATAAATCTAGAAATAGAAAAAATATAAACATAGTTCATATTACTATAAATCAATCTTTTATTTCTATAAAAGTAAAAAGTTGAACTAGAAAAAAATTAAATGATCATCAAAACCCTTAAGGAGGAGGAGGATTAACAAAGAAAGGAAAACATGCAAATTTAAGAAATCAAATAGAAAGGCTAAGAAATATAGATAGTCGACTATTAAATGACTGAAAGAATGCGATTGCCGATGCCTGCTATGAGCTATTCATGGCTGCAGATTGCGTCTTTCTATATAACTTCTAACAAACTGAGCATCCTTCATTTTGACAAAATTATTGCTAGAAGTCCATATCTATTGAATTAATATTATTTTTTGTTTATTTTAAATACGCTTTATTTGAGATTGATGCACTCATGCGCTCGCTCGCGTTTCCGACCTATGTGACGCTTTCAACTAAAACAGAACGCGGTACAAAAATTAGTGCGGTGGTCGCACTCTACCAACCATATAATTACAAAAGTTTATCAACATGAAATATACTCCACGGAAATCATAACATATAAGTCCGCCTAGGAAGTGCAAATTTAAAATAAATAATGAATATTTAAACTAATATCCAAACATCGTTCCACAAACATACAAACAAGTGATCCGTATTGAAAAAAATGAAGACAAGAATTACAATCTATTTAGTGTAATTTGAACAAATAAACCAACAAAATGTGTTATGAACAATAATTAAGGTACACTTGCACCAAAATAAAATTAACCATTCTGGTACACGCAGCTCTCTTACTACTCGATTGATAAAAACTTATAACAGGGTCTGTTGAAAATAAATTTTAACAGTTCTTGTATGAGACCCTCTTATTAAGAAAGGAATATAAATTACGAAAAAGAAAAAAAAAAACTAACTTTACGATTCATTTGGGATATTACAAAACACAAATTTTCCCAAAGAATAAAGGAAAAATAAAAAGAAAATATTTGCAGAAATTAATATAAATGTGTGCCATAGCTGCTTTCTTTATCTACACACAAATCACTCCACCATATCTTCGTCCAGCTTCTTTATTCTGTAAATGGTGAGCTCAAAAATGCTTCTTCCATGTTTTCCAGCCAATTTTTCGACATATGAACTCGATAACCATCTAAAGACTTCGCCTTTTCGTGTCTAATCGCAATCCAACCCGCAAACTTCCAATACAATCCCGCCTCTTGCCAAAAACGGGTTGATACGAACCCACAACAACGAGAAAATAGAAGCCAGAAGAATCGACCACACCACAATAATGGTGGGAAGTCTATTTTGTTTACCCATGAAACCTTTCAAGAACGGGTATAAATGTACGATGACCCAAATGGCGAAGAAAAGCCGCCCAAATAGAGGCCCCCATGTTTCGTACCCGTTGCTTATGGCATCTGAAATCCCGATTATGACTCCAATAATGTTCATGATCATCAAAGTCATGGGAGGGACTAACAGAGATGTCCACTTAAAGAGGTAGAGCTCTGAAAAGGCTCCGTCATCGGCTGCTTTTGATGTGACGGTAAAGTTCGTGTTAACACCGGCCAAGACTTTGAGAAGACCTTGTAATAGAGCGAAAAAGTGTGCTGAGACACCACCAATCACCCAAAATTGCTCGTTTCTCCACAAGTCGTCGATCGCGACACGGCCCCATTGCATCTCGAGGATACTTGTTACGGCAATGGAAAGAAAGAGGCCCATGAAAACTAGACTGGCATAGTTACTAATCTGTAGATGGGACAAGAAAGCGGTTAGCTAAAAGGCCAAGTCTTCGTAAAGAAGAACTATTAATGAAGAAAAAACAAATTACTGAAAATGGATTGGTAACAAAGTTAGTAATAATTTTAGGACCCCTGAGGTTTTTTTCTAACTAAAGAACCTTCCTCAAGTTTGAATAATTATGTAGAACACCTCCTGAAGCTGAAAAACACTACAAAAATAAGAAATATATCTTTAAAGATTTATGAAAACTTCAGGAGAAGTCTCTGTAATAAATCAAACTTCACGAGTTCAAGGGGTGTTTTTTGTAATTATTCAAACAAAAGAAAAAATTATTGTAGTCAACCCAGACCTCAGCCGGTGTAACTATTATTGTCCGTAATTGTAATTGGTGTTACCTCTGGCACGATGAATTTCCCAGTAAGGAGGCAGATGGCGGGCAAGGTACAATAAGTGATCAAGGGAAGTGAAGTCAATGGATAGATAACTGAGTTTATGTAAGAAAATCTCTCCAGAGGCTTCAGACCGCAACCATATCCGTACCAAATAGGACAGTGCCTGCTCAAGAGTATTTCAACAGATCCCAAGGCCCATCGAAGAACTTGGTGCAGACGATCTGACAGATTGATCGGAGCTGACCCCTTGAATGCAGGTCTTTTGGGAATGCAATACACTGATCTCCAACCGTGGCAATGCATTTTGAATCCAGTTAAGATATCTTCAGTAACGGAACCATAAATCCACCCCACCTGGTAAATAAATAGACTTTGAGAAAAAAAATGCATAAATCAACAAAAATCACGAGGAAAAGACTCGATTTTCACCTCTTTTCCCCATTCTGTTTTATCTTCATAACCACAACTTATAACATGGATAGCTTCTTTCAAAAGTGCTGCGGATGTTGCGCCTGGGGGAACACCACCTTTTTCTAAGAGCGTTGAAGCAATAAAAACAGGTGATTGCCCAAACTTTTTCTCAAATTTTATCTGGGGCATGAGTGATGATTTCTCACTTTCAATCCCTGTCATATACAAAGTTACCGCCATCAATAAAGACTCCTAAAGTTATATCAGTGGTTAGCTCTTTACGATAGTTTGACATTTATTTTCTAACCTTCTATTCCTTCTTCGATATTTTCAAGAGCATGAATCTGTGGTGAAGCTTCCTTGCTCTTGATCTTCTTCTTACTCTCCTTGGATTTCCCCTTATTGTTCTTCTTCTTCTTCGATCCAAAACAACAGCATATCCATTTCGGTAAACAATTGCATGTCTTGCCAGGGGGTTTAGTCTTCTTAGGCGCATCGTATCCGTACAGAGCTTGTCTTCTGAAAACACATCCAGTTCCGACATAAATTGGACCTTGGATCCCATCAAGCCCTTTCATGTTTATCTGTTAACAATTGATAAGAAATTAGCCTTTGCAAGATCAACTGTTATATCGACAAACCAAAATATATGGAATAAACTCATAATATGAACCCACTGTACATACATCGAAAAAGACAACATTGCGATTTGAGTATCTATCATGCCTATCAATTCCATCGAATCTTTGAGGAAATTGGACATAGCATATCTTCTTTCCGGCTTGAGGGTCCATCATGAAACACATAGCTTCCCTGAGGGCCTTGCTGTTATTTATATAGTGATCACAATCAACATTAAGTAGGTATGGAGCATTAGAGATGACAGCTGAAACCCGTATCTGGAACAATTAAAAAAGAGCAATGATCAGATTAGCTCAAATCTGTTGAAAACTCAATTTCGAAAAAGAAAACCGGGGCAGAGATAGAGAGACAGAGAGCGAGAGAGGGGTTACCAAAGAATTCATAGCACCAGCTTTTTTGTGATGATCAAAACCAGGCCTCTTCTCACGAGAAACATATATAAGACGAGGCAACTCATTTCCTTCAGTATCCCGTCCACCATTTTGACCCAGGAATACCTATCAAGCAGATAAAAGAAAAAGTTCATAATTAGAAAACTATCAGCATCATTGTAACAACAGGAAAGATATCAGAATGAGAATAAAAAATTTACCTGGATCATTCCAGGATGATCCCTGACATTATTTCCTGGCCATGGAGTTCCATCTTGCATGGTCCAACCCTCCTCCGGAACCTTCTGAGCCATGGCAACCAAACCATTTATTCTAACTTTAAACTCTTCGTATTCTCTCTGCACCCAAAAAGTTATTGAACACAAGTTCAGCAAAAGTCGAAATCCAAACTGTCAAGTAAACCAAATCCACATAATAAAAGAAAAATGGACAAAAAGCATACAACAGGAAAGAGTATATCACCTTCATAGCGCGGCGTTCCCTCACAAATGTTGGTTCAACCTTGTCTCTCAAATAGTCAACCTTTTGAGCAAAGTACCATTCAGGAGCCCGAGGCTCAATAAGAAACTTCTTGCAGAATGGGACCCATTTCCTTGCAAACTCAGAGGTCTCGGAAAGAGCTTCAAAGGTAAGCATCGCAGCACCGTCATCAGATACATAGCAGGCAATCTTGTCAATTGGATAATCCGCAGCAAGTATAGAAAGAACTGTGTTTGCAGTAATAAGTGGAGGCTCTTTCATCGGATCCACAGTACTGACAAATACGTCCACAGGAGCTAGCTCTGAGGGCTTCCCTTCCTTTTCATACCTGGTACAGAAGTTTGAAACTCAGAAGATCGGAAAAACAAACGGCAAGAAAACAGGAGAGAGACAGCGAGATAGATATACCTCAGTGACAGTCTGTCTAAATACGTTTCTCGTTCAATAGGGGACCACTTTGGGAAAACATCAAATATCCACGAGACAGCAAACCATATCTCACATATAATTGACGTTAGCCACAACCCATATGCATCATTGACAGGGTGAAGAATTCTGTAGTGAAAGAACAATCCAAGAATCGCCATACGAAGTAGAATGACCATTCTGTAAGGGTTTATCTTGCTTGAAGGAATCGGGAGCTTTCTCGAAAGTGGCTGCCTGCCTTCATCCATCCTGCAAATAAAGATAGAAGGATTTTTAATAAATTAAAGAACTCAATGTAAAGTATATGACTTGTTTCTTTTCTCATTATTTTTTATCATGAAGCTAAAATTTTGCAGATTGCATAAACCATAGGACTTCTCTCAATTAGAACATAAGAGACGTATAATGGACAAATATTTGATCATAAAATTGCAAGTAGCTTGAGAATATTAGTATGAATCCATGGAATTATTACTATCACATACATGGTCCAACTCCATCAGAGTCACCCATAAATCAAAAACTATCCAAACTAGAGCTTGTTTAAAGCCACTAACCGCAACAGAAGAATGATTATGATCAGGAATACACACACATGGGATTCATGTTGAAACACTTGATATAGTCGTTAAATCAATTCAATCGATTGAGAATGAAAGCTTCTCCTTCAAGACAAGGCCAGATGTAAACACAAAATACATCAATGAAATCAGATGGATCA